>VXBT01007386.1:1608377-1655996 GCA_013400235.1 Oriolus oriolus | reverse complement strand
CCTCGGCAGCCCTGGGCGAGCGTGGCCTCGGCGCTCTCGGACGATACCGGCGGCAAAGCACGGCCGGGAACGGCCCCCGGCCGCCCCTGCACCACGAGCGCTCCTCCGCCCCGCGGTGTCCCGCGGCAGGGGCAGATGGGAAGCGTTGCTTCCTTTCCGTTTCCATCCTCGTTCTGGAAATCACCGTGCCCCGTTTTGCCCGCTGCAAAGTGGGGTGTGTTACAATAAGTTACTGCTTTCGATGTGCCTTCTATTTCGACATGAAAGTCTACTTCAGCCTACAGTAACTTCTCAACTAACCTGGTTCCAGCTGTTCCAGTGTGCACACAGGTGTGTTCTACCTCAGTCGGTTAAATCTACCTCCCCCACACCAAAGCAGTCTTTCACTGCTACTCTTCCAATAACATTAGAGTCGATAAGGAAATGGATTTAAGCAATATGCCTCTAGAACTAAGCATCCCCTTTTTCCACTTGCTATGACAAAACCAGAAACGTGCAAGACTAAGAACAAGGCAAAATACGTGGGATAGAAGGGGGGAGGGGGGGAATCACAGGTGCACCCGTCCCTGCTAAAGAGAGGCCTCCTTATCTAGAAACACTAAGCGTTCTCACCTGAAATCAGCCTACTACAGATGATGTGCAATCAGTGACTGATACAGCAACCCTAAATCCTTAAGGAAACACCAGCTGTAATACATTTTGCACCAACACACCCGGAGAAGTACATTTGGTAACACATGAAGACAGTTTTGCAGATATGCATTTTCATATCATAAGCAATTGAGGGTTACAAAAGAAAACCAGATCCAGTCCTCTGATAGAACCCAACATCAGTTTAGAATATTGTTGAAACCTCCCAAAAAACCTCATATTACCTTTGAAAAATATTTCCTTTTGGAGCTAATGTGGAGGACAGAAAAAAAAAATTGAAAAAGTTCCCAACAGTTGCACATATAACCTTTTGCTGTAAATGCACTGAGCTATAAGCTTTTGGTAAACCATGACGGGCAAAAAACAAACAGTTTAGTCCAATACTGGTTTGGGCCTTCAGAAAATGAACTCTCATTGTTTGCCACTTACATTCTCTATTCTACTTAGAGAAATTCTTTATGCTCATCATTGAAAATTACTTCACTCCAAAACCAAATAATTCATGAGCAGAACAGTTCCTTGGTTTCTTCATCAGTGCAAAGTCCAGCATTCTTAAAATGTGGCAAAGAAAAATAAATTGTTAAATGTATGGATAACACACTCAAAAAAGAACCATAATTACAGAAAGACATACTTTTTCCTTTTCCTTGATGTGATTGTCTGTACAGATTGTCCTGCAGGTGATTCCCAGCCGGTGAGAGTTCTGTCTGTAAAAGAAAGAACAGTTTAGCAGAGCTCTGCTGAAAGCTCTAGTCCATTTGCCTTGCAAAGGAAATTAATTAGTGAATATGTGACCCTCCGGTGGCTGCTCTAGAGCTCTCAGGACTGAAGGTACTCTAAAAGTAGTCAGAGAAGCTATATCACGCCACAGATTCAAACACAGTGTGATCTGAAGGCTCTAGTTAGCCAAGTGGTGACACAGAGCCGGGGACTCATTTGGATGGACACTGCAAAGGAAGTGGCCAGCTGTCTGTCTGTCTGTCAGGCAAAGCCAGAGATGCCAGCAAAAGTCTGAAGGGCTTACCAAAGGAAAGGGTGGCCAGGTACATGCAGGAAGGGGCTATCCTTTGAGGCCTAAAAGTTCCTCATTCTTCATCTTTTCTTCTTACCAGCAAAACTTTCTTTCATGCCACCATTATAGGAAAACAAACATGTTTTTAACAAAGTCCCAGATGAAGTGTGAAAATGCAGAGGTGCTTGATTTAGGGGAAGTATTTGCATAGTTTGGGGCCATTGTGTTCTGCCTCCATGGAAGTGGTAGTATCTCCAAAACCAGCAGTGTGAATAGATTCAAGAAACAAAATTCTCTGGTCCGAAGATATGTGACAAATACTGCAATGTCTCATCTGAACATCTTCCCCCTCTTTAAATTAAAAAGCAGGTGTGCAGTAGTCCACAAAGATCAGGAACCCCGAGATCACTGAGTCATTCAGAGATTTTAAATTTCCAGGCTGCAGAGAAGGGAAGTATGCCTATGACTGACACTCCCTGCAAAATCTATTGTATCTTTTCTGTGACCGTACACAGACACAGAGGGATGAAATGAAAGAACTATTGTCACAATTGCTGTTCGACGCTGTTCATTAGTGCTGGGGGTTGGGTGACTGTCAGCATAACACAGCTTTAGATGTAGAGAGGTTCCTGTCATGGGGAAAATGATCTGGTATCACAGAATCACAGAACAGTTTGCTGGGAGGGACTTTAAAGGTGAACTAGTTCCAACCCCCTGCCAATGGGCAGGGACGCCTTCCACTATCCCAGGTTGCTCCAAGCCCCATTCAACCTGGCCTTGGACACTTCCAGGGATGGGGCAGCCATGGATCCCCTGGGTAACCTGTGCCAGGGCCTCACCACCCTCATGTCTGATGACATAAATCCAGTCCAAAGAGCATACTTCCAAAATTTTCATGCGAAAGAGCCATTTTGTAGAAAATTATAAAAACACAGAATTCATAACATTTAGCAGATAAAATGAGTTTAAATGAAAATCTGCTGAATCCTCAGCTTGGGGAATGAGGTTTCCTGCACAGCATTTGCTGTATATCTCCTTGACATACTTGGATGTTTTCTTCATCCATCATACTTTTTCCTTTAGCCTATCCACATTTCTATACCTCACTGAACGCAGGAAGTTCTTTAGAGGACCACAGACATGCTGAAGCTAACAAAAAATATGTAAATACATATATATATATGACAAAAAAAAAGTGTAATAAGGTATCTAATCAGGCTTAATTGGTCTGTTAGCTATTTCACCTTTATAAAAAAAAAACTTCATTTCTATTCTGTGTCTTTTGTTTTCAATATAATGAAGCATCCACCTTCATCTCCCACTTCAGAAAACATGGAAACGGGGGCAAAGCTGTTAAAGACAAGTTACATACCACAATTTAAACTATATACAACAGAAATGCAAATTGAATCCCTTTCCATTGCAACTGATACTGAATATAAATGGTAAGCACAACATACAGTGCTCTTTTTTCTGCTAATACTAATCTGCAAGATCATTAGAGAATAGATACAAATGGACAGACAACAGTTGCATCTTGCATACTAAGATAAAGAGATATTTATGCCTAGAGTCCACAGAAAGTTTTCCAGAAATTCTATCTTTGTCTAATAAATTGAAGACACAATCAGCTATCTCCAAGAAGAAAATCTCCTCTAGTCATCTTTTATGATTGCTACATGAGAAGACACTTTCTGATAAGAAAGTATCTTAGTGATACTTTTACGGTAGCTCTGTAGCACCTGGAAGAGTTTCTAATAAAATACCTCTTAATAAGAAGTATTATTCTATTTTAACATACAACATCCACAGAAAACTATTTCCTTGAAGGCTTAGGAAAAATTTTCTTTAACTGTAGATGTAAAGTAAAGCTTAAAATAAATAAATAAAACCACAGACACAAGGAGGCCAGTAGAAAAGGCAAAAAGGACGTAAGTTATGAATACCTCCAAGTATTTAACTTGAACTAGAAAGGAGAGCTATAACTATTTTTTAACTGGTTTTGAGTAGTTGTAGCTAGCAGTACTTAAAATTAGGGTTACTATGAGTTGCTGCTTCCCCTCCTTATGTTTATAGAAATCAAATCATCAGAATTTTTGCTACTCAGTCCTACACTGTTTAAAGCACATACACTGCAGGCCAGGACAGAATAGAGGCAGTGGAAGAAATCAGACTGGCTACCTCTTCTTCCTCCTGACCTGTGAGACTGGGACTGAGATGAGGTTGTTTCCTAATTAAATTTGATTTTTAAAGCTCTTATTATTATTAAGTGTCACTGAAATCAGCAGCATTTCTTGCCAGCCAATTGCTTTTTTGACTTGTTGACTCTGTAAACATCTACTCAACAAGAACACATTTTTCTGTCAGGTCAGCTGGGAAGTTTATTTCTCCTGTCATTACATCAGATCACTATTTTACAGTTACAGACAGATCGTTATCAGCCTTCAGAGACTTTAAAAATAATACAATATGGCTCCTGACACTCACAAGCAGACTGACAAATGCCACCCACACAATTAGCAACACATTTTTTATGCAGCATGCAAGAAGATTGTTCTACAGATGTTTTAGAGTTAATTCTGCAGTGAAACCTGGTACAGAACAGAATCACCGTGGCATGACACTTCTGCACTGAAACTTGCAGCAAATCTGCAATGCCTTTGCAGCTGACTGAAGAAAAAAGTGGATTTCAAAGTTGTCACAGATGAAGGTGACATGACATTCCAATCAAATTTTTTTTATTTCTTATTTTTAAATGGACTGGCTAAAAAGTCAGCACTACATCCATAAGGAACACATTAAGCACTCCTTATTTACAAATAATCAGGGAACGTTTTGCTTTGTGAGAGTAACCACACTTCTGGCTGATATTTCAGGAGTGAAGAGCAAACTTCCTAATCCACTGGATCTCCATGAACAGAGATGTCTTTCAGTACAAAATTCAGGACTTGTGGAAGAAGATAGCTGCCTATGTGCTATGACAGAGCACTTGGAACAGTCAGTTCTGGGTATGGACAATAATCCAGTAATGAAGATCATCTCAGCTTTCTTTAATAGAACATTACCCTTGCATTACCGTATTACTGTAAAACATGGAACCAGTTCATTTAGCAGATAAACCAACAGTAGTGAAAGAACATCCCTGTGCATTGCTGACTCCTGCTGAATTGCAAGCTCCTAATGTATTTTTCACATCTATGCAAAGGCACGGCAATACTGTTCCAAAAACCACAGAACCAATTAGCAGACTTGTGAGAATTGTTTTGAAAAGAAACAAACTACAACTTCTAATAACTAAAAGCTTTTACAAAGTCCTAAGAACTAAAAGTGGGAGATACATTCTGTTCAGTTTGCAGAAGCCTTGGAAAGAGCAAAGAAAATACTGTCTTTTAAAGGCAGTGGCAATGTCAAATATTTTACTACGGAAAGGTAAATTTTCTTCTGGATTATTGTGTTCAGCCTGAGAATGCTTTCCATGAGCAGAAGCTGAAGAGCCTCAGAAAGATGTAAAGAAAGAAAAGACTTCTACGTGAAGAGATACTACAAGCCGTATAGTTAATAAGACAGCGGTGGTGGGCTTCTGTTACTATCCTCAGGGGGGAAATCCAGGGGACCATGTTACTAAAATGAACCCTAGTGACTGAAATGACAATACTTCCCCTTCCCTTTCAACATGTTAACTGCCCCTGGAACTCAAATTCTCAACACATCTGAGACCAAGAGATTTAAACAAAGCCTGGACAAGCAAACAACTCTAATGCCTAATAACATTAGGTACCCAATTGTCTCCAAAACGTACATAGGAAGAACATTACTAAAGAAAATTTTCATCTCTTGGCTTATGAGAGAAGTCATTTTACTGCCCCATGAAAGAAAAACACTATGAACTGTTAAAATACTACTTATGGTTATCCCTGCCAGGAAAAAGTTTGCTAGTCCAATTGCACCAGCACACCAAAGTTAAGTGCCTAACAAAACATGTTGCCTTCTCTGTGATACAACTTCGAACAGACAGGTTTCCACTACTAAGAAATCTTCAAAGGTCTCCATCATCATCTAGTCACAAGCTGCTTTAGTTAAGGTTAATGTACTCAGTTTACATATTCAATTGTAGCAAATGGAACATAAATCTGAACAGTTTATTACTGCCTTAGGTTTTAAAAAAATTCTTAACCAACTAAACATAATCATGCTAAAATTTCTGCATCATTATTTGAATTTGCAAAAAAGCCATTCTAAGCATGGCTATAAGACTAACTTAATGGTCCAAAGACAGCTTCAGGCTTGGAGCAGAAATTATACATTGGTCACACTGAATCAGAAGTTGTCATAGGGATGTTGGAGACCATTATTCCCTGTATGCACATGTAGCTCCTACTAACATTAATGGGGTTACCAAACACATTGAGAGGAAAACTGGCCCATTATGTGAACATTGTTGTGAAAAGATTATCTGATTCCTCATGCTAGATGGATGGAATAGAAGTTTTCAACACTGATTCATTGAAGAACATGAGAGAACACGCTGCTATTAAATGAAGGCATGGCACAGAAGAGGACTGAAAGCTGGCCTTTGGAAACAAGGGGCTACAGGGAGCAATACCATTCTCTAGGAATCCTCTGCTTCAGAGTATGGACACGTCTGGGAATAAGGCTATGTGGACATCATTCAAGTTTCTGCCATGGATGGATACATGGCTAACCACATGCACAACTTAATCTCTTCAGAGACCATTAGTGCCATCTAATACAGGAGCCCAAATTAGAAGCCTGCACTCATTATATAGTCACAGAGCCTTTAGAGGACTCCCAAACCTAACCCTACCACTCTCCAGTGAGTATTAAAGAAGACCAGACTGCTGCTGAAAACACTTAACTATAAATGATTACATTTCCGCTAGCAGCAAAATACAGAGTGCTTTTTTAACTCTGCAGGAGGAAAAAAGGGCTGACTGAGGAAGTACCGAATGAAAAACCACAGAACACCTCTCATTTGAGTAATGGCACAGTGGCACAGTACACACCTGTGTCAAGGCTACCCAGGGTCACCCTTCCTGATGAATACAACTGAAAATGAAAGAACAGCTCCCTGGAAACATTACCTGCAGGGATGTTTTATCAGCAGATTCTGCAGCAAAGACTTAAAACAAGGTCATGAGATTAAGAAGTGTGAAGGACAGAAAGCCAGAAGACATGGAAATGCCTATTCCTTCCTGGAGCATCTGCCACATATCTCATCCACATCCAGGAGGAGCACATCGAGGAGCAGAATGTGGCTGTTGGGAAGCACTGCAGCCCCATGGCAGAGCAGCAGGACCCGAGTTCGCTCTGTGTGATGCATGTAGGTCAGTGGAGCATGGAAGAGCATGGGATTTCTGAAAGAGCCTTCTAAGGAACAGCTGAGGAACAGCATAGAAACCTGTCCCAGGCAGGTTTGTGACAATGCTAGTGACTGACAATTCCTAATGTACATGCACTCAACAGCAATGAAATATCTCAGTCCCATGTCACATGAACGGTAGTGATTTTTATAGGAACTATAAAAACAAGAGGATAGAAAAAAACCAATATTTTAAATACAGTGGAAAATTTTCCATATCCACAGAGAAACAAATAAGTTAATTACCAACCATCCCAATCAGAAATTCATCTACTGCAATAGCAGGTTTGCTCTTCTTCCCATCAGTTAGAGAAGAAATGCTGGTAACCTAAGAAGTGAAAATTTAGGTGTACATAGAGCTAGTTTTGCAACTGTTAGCTCAAGGTCCAGAACCAGGGCAGAGTACTACACATTTCAAGACCAGCTCATAAAGGAATGTTTCTTGCTTTACCCTGCAAAAGGCAATCAAAGGTAGCAACTCAAAACCACAGAAAAGAGTATTATTCAGGTAAGAGATGTTGTAAAACCACTCTTTAATGGTAACCAGTCCCTAAATCAGCCTTTATGTTCCTGCTCAGTTCTTTCCCCACTACAGAGCAGAAAACAAAAATCCTCACTCCCCTGCTCCTCCCAGACATTAAAAAAAAGATAATTAAAAAATTACAAACAAATGACTTAGTACTAACAGGCAGTTAATAGACCAGTACTTAGTTGCTAACACCTCCTTGATTACAAGTCTGTGTTTACCCTTTGGCTCAGCATAGGGCTAGTACTCGTCCCTGGAGAGGAAAGGAAGGTTTTATGGACAGAAGCAGCAAGCAGGAAGTTCTTTATATCAAAGGAGACAAACCTGTTTCTTAAAAAAACCTGATGTGCATCTCAAAACACGAAAGGGCAGGATGCTTTCTAAGGCGGTCATTACTGTGGGGTTTACTCCAGGCTGAAAATGACTCATCTGTCCAGTTCTCTGGTGAAATTCAGAAACTGGACAGTAAGAGCGAAAATCCCGAGCCTTTATTGCTGCTCTTACATTTCTCAGTTCTTTCTCCCTTCTCCTCAAGCAGGAACAGGCCATACGCTGACTAAAAGCAACCCCAGAATAAATTTGAGCTAAAGATTCTACAGCATTGGCCCCATCCCCTGTGTCAGGCCAGTTTCCCACACTGTCCAATGCCACCAAATCCAGCAGAACCCAGCCCACATGTATAGAGTATGAAAAGTGGGCAGCTTCTACCAACAGAATTTACTGGAAGTGTTACCTACAAAAAAAATCTCAGGAAAAAAATTCCAGCTTTGGCTGGGAGTACAAAAGACCTAATTAAATAGTTGCTTTTTTTTTCCTTCTCTCCAGGAAAAGAGCTGAGTTAGGTCCCATCAGAGGTTTGCTGATAGAATGTTTAATGATAACACCATAGAATTCATCTAGTTTGTTCTTACACATAATGCAGACATTCTTAACTAAGAGAGGGTCTGTGAATCTGAGATAAGAGTTTATCCTCTGAAGAAATGAGTTTTCAACAGTTCCCCCATTTGTGCCGATTTTGAGTTGTGGGTTTTTCAATTTGAAGGGAGCACAGAGCACACTGTGTGGCTGGAGTTTACCTCAGGACACTTAGCTATGACTCATCCCAGTAATTTTGTGACACTGCTGAGCGAACAAGCACTCCCTGGGCAGATGGGTGGATGCCACACGTCAGTCCAAGGTTTAATGACAGGAGGAATCCCTGGGCAGATGGGTGGACACCACACGTCAGTCCAGGGTTTAATGACAGGAGAAGCTCACATGCAGCAGTTTCAGGGTTTGCAACGCGCAGAACTTCGCCAAGCACACATTCAGGAGGCTGGACGCTTCCTGGAGACACTGCTCTCAGAGCCAGAGGCTTTACTTGCACGTGCACACTTGATATGTGAGATACTCCCAAACGTGCCACAGCCCAGCCTCCAGCTCCAATCAGGTGCTCAAGCAGAATGAAAATCCGGACAAGAGTACCAAGTCTTCACGTTTCACTGTTCAGATTTCTGGGAGAAACTCAGGATGTATTCAGGGTGTTTGAGAATCAGAATGAAAGGAAAAGGCAGAAGGACTGTTACATATCCAAGTTTCTCTCCTGCTGCAGTTCAGCTTAGGCTGAAAGACTACATCTAATCTTCCCACAGCAGCCACTAAAAACAGTCCTGTGCCAAAACCAAAACCCTTCTTTCTGCTGATGGGAGAGAAGAAAAGCAAGTAACACACAGAGGGAAAACAAATAAAAACAGACATAATGAAAAATTAATTTTATAAAAGATGGTATTCAAGATGGATTGCCCTCAGACACAAGGTGGGACCTTAGAGACATGAGTGGCAATTGCATATGTGACCAAGTACAAGAGACACATGGAGAGGGCTGATACTGACTGTGGGGAAGTCAACAGCAAAAGCCTCGCACAACACGAGATTAAGTTCTCAAGTGAATAGATTCTTGTACATATAAAATTCAGGGATCTTTATATATTACAGAAAAGCATACTTTGCCCCTCTACAGATTTTCATGAAAATGCTTCTTGCATAATTCCAGAGGGTTTTCTCTGAGAGACCTCCTGATTTACACTGCTCTAATAGATGACACTTCCATGGAAAGTAACTGGACATGCATTCTTTTTGGTGATTTCAGTCTGTCAACATCTGTTAAGACTGACTTCCTTTAAAATAAAACTTTCCTTGGGCAAACACATTTTTGCCATCAACCAGAATTCTTTCACATAACTGCAGCCAGAACTTGCACTGACAAGCCTGAAAATTTTATAATGAAACCAAAATATGTATACACACAGGTAGAACAAAGATAGCAGAGCGATAGCAGAATCTGTTTTGTGGTTTTGTTTGGGGTTTTTTCCTCTCCATTGTCATGCAAGGATGTTACTTTCTGACACACATACACAGCCATGCACAGCTACTCTCCCTGAGCCCAGATTCTACAGTTGAATATCCTCAAAATGATCTTGGGTAGCACAAGTCTTTTTTTTTCCTCCATACTAAATTCTATAAGCCAAAATGAAACATGACAACCAGTTTGCTCTGTCAAAATCTGTGGTGGACACAGTCCAGCATGCTCTATTTCATGCAGTGTGATTGTTTACATCACCTCCAGACCATCCTGGAAATGAGCCAAAAGCAATTTTTGTTGCTCACTCCATTATTTTCTGTAGTCCACATAAAATATGATGAGACTCATTTTCACCAATTTTAAATAGAGAGGAATTACTATCAACAAACATTAAAAATTTCACATTACACATACGCTGGTTTGCCCCTGCACGTGGTGCAAGTGTATCACTGCGGTGTACACAGCTCTGGAGGTGTAGGCTGTAGCTGTCCACAGGGACACAATTCTTTCCAGAGATCATTATTCTGCCACAGTTAACGTACAACAGAATAGAATGAAATCAGCTTGCTGTAGAGTTTGCCTTTCCTGATTTTGGCTTTTCTGTTTCTGAAACTGCTGCTGTTACTCCTCTGAGATTTAACAGCACATTGCTCACAGCCTGAGGAGCAGAAAGCACATGGCACAGGATAAACAACCAAACACACTTTACACATTATTCTACTAGATGGGTCAGAGGCACTCTCACCTTGCTTTCAAACAAAGAAACATAAACCAGTGGGGCTTATAACTAGTTTTTAACCACAATGTATCTTACATACCAAGTGGGAACCCTGCAGGACGACTGAAATCAGCCCATTAGACTACAGCACTAACTTCAACAAGACTTTTATTTCTGAACCAGCATTCTTTCTTTCCCTGCACTCAGCAAAAAGATTAAGCCTTTCTTGTAAGGAAAAAAAAATAGCCCTTAAAATTACAACATTCTCTAATTCTCACAATTGTCTACAGAAAGTGTTCCAGTGGCCTTTGGGACTGAGAAATTTGACCTGCAGTTACAGGTTCTTCTCTTACTTTGATCCAAAGTGCCTCAAATGGCCTAATTAAACCTATCCAGTAAGTGTCATAAGGGCTGTCTCTTGCTCTGTTGCACCCCAGAGGAAAAAAGAAAGCATGAACATCATCTTCTACAGAAGGCATGCAAGCACTCTGTTCCATACACGGGACAGGAACCTTCTATATTTCACTGCTTTGATGCCAACGGTAAAGCACAAACTACTTATAATTGTAACAGAAATCTCTTGAGGTTACTAAGGTTAAGAACACCACAACATTAAAAAAAAAATTATTTTGATCCATTTTGTCTATATTTTGATGTTTATAGAACTAGCAATGAAAATACCATTAATGTACGTTTAACAGACTTAGAATAGCTATTCCCCTAAATAAGAGAAAGTTATTTGGCTTGGGTGAGCCATCTCTGTTAAAATGACAGGCCTTAACCCTTCCTACTCAAACACTCCCTAAAGTTGATTTGTATTGATTCTCCATTCTCCTGCCTCTAAAAAAAATTCCAAAAAACCCACACTAAAAATAAAACCTAACTGGACATAAATATTAATAACTGCTTTAGTCATTCTTAGCCCCTTTTACTCACATGAGCCCACAGATAATGTTCTAGAAGTCACAGAAAAATCTAGGTTGGGAGGAAGGTAGCTAGTCCAGCTTGCTGATCAAAGCCTAATGTTAAAATTAACATAACATATCGTAATTTTATAGTAAAATTACCAGGTAACTAAAGCATGTGCTTACACCCAGGCTTTTTATTTCTTGCAAAAAATCATGAAATTAGAAATTTTCATTGGCAGTAATTCCTGCGAAGTTTATGAGGTAATTCAGGTGTGGGGAAAGGGCTTATATACTGCTCACTTCCTTCCCAATCCAAGATATTCCCCAATGACAGCTCTGTGTTCTGACTTGTGCAGCCTCACCTCGAGTTCTGTGCGCAGTTTTGGGTGCCACAGTGTAAGAAAGACCTTAAGCTATTCGAGAGTGTCCAAAGGAGGGTATGAAGATGGTGAAAGGTCTGAAGAGGCCATGTGAGGAGCGGCTGAGGGCCCTTGGCCTGCTCGGCCTGGAAGAGACTGAGGGGAGCCCTCACTGCAGGCACAACTTCCTCGTGAGGGGAACCGGAGGGGCAGGCCCTGATCTCTGCTCTGCGGTGACCGTGACAGGGCCGGAGGGAAGGGCCTGAAGTTGTGTCAGGGGAGGTTTAGGCTGGATACTAGCGAAAGATTTTTCCCCCAGAGGGTGTTTGGGCACTGGAACAGGCTCCCCAGGGCAGTGGTCACAGCACCAGCCTGACAGAGTCCAGCGCTCTCAAGCACGGGGTGGGATTGCTGGGGTGCCCCGTGCAGGCCCGGGAGCTGCACTCGATGATCCTTGTGGGTCCCTTCCAACTCAGGATATTCTGTGATTATAGAAACTGACACTTGCTTTCAGAAATGCCGTGATCAAGATAGAATCAAACCCAGATATTATTTACAAAAGGAGGAATAGTTTAAGACAGGCATCCAAGGGAATGTACTCTCAAGAAAGAGAGGCTTAAAGAATACATTCTTTGGGATACGAAATAGAGCTACGAGCTTTCTCTATTCTGAAAATACATTCAGTATTAAAACATCAAAAGCTTTTTCAAAACCACATTTTAAGTTTAGTTAAAGTAGTGGGTAAATCTTAATTGACTAGACTCAGTTCTTTAGAATTTAATGATACTAAGAAGACAAAATTGAAATGGCTGTAAAACACTTATCAGATGACTGTGAAGGTCAAAATAGTACATTTCACTCTCAGTTTTCATGGATATTATGTAACTCATCTGAAATTCTACCCTTAAAGCAAAAAGTGTTTTAAAAAATGTTCCTCCTCCTCCTCTCTGACAGTTAGAAAAAGAGCAAGGGAGAAATCAGATTTGCATGGAATTAATTCTGACTCATTAAATGAAACTTTTTAAGAGTCAGTGAAACAGTGTTCATCTATTACAGCTCATCATCTCAAAAAAATTCAGCCTCCCAGGTAAGGCAGCTGCACTGTTTCTCAAAATCCTCCCTCTGCACTCGTAGGGGTCATCACTCGTAACTCCAACTCACACATTTTATAAGCTTTCATTCAGGGCAAAGCATTAGGAAGCAACAGTATCTCATAGCAATCTGTTTCCTACTATCCACATCACATTTCTCAGTGTAACATGAATTTACCTGTCTTAATGAGGAATGAACTTTTCATTAGTCAAATAACCTTCCTCATAATTATCAAGCAAAACAGAATCATCAGCTAGTTTAGTACCACAGATGAATCTGGGAAGAGAAAACAGATGTACTCATTATCTCTAGCAGATCCCCTGTGAGCTTTCTATGGGCCACTTCCATTTGCTGTGTATCTCATGCCCATAAACCAGAAGCAGTGCGATATCCCTAAAGGGAGTTTGCTCCCTGCAGTAAATCATGAAGGAGTAGAATTTAGATAATAGCTCCTTTCATCACTATTCCAGTCTGAAACAGATCCTAATAATGAATTAATTCCAGCAATTTATGGTATTTTTTTATATCTTTAGACACAACTTGCTAGTGAGATATTCAAATTATGGAGAGACAAACAGTTACTTCAGCAGACCTACCTTTGCACCGCGTGCAAAAAACCCCTACAGATCATACTGAGGTGAGCATTAGGCTTTAACAACCTGAAATTTCCTTCTTTTTTGCTGTGGTGAAGGTAGAAATAGAAAAGAAATTTCATTCATCTACATATGTATATACAGCACACAATAAACCTACTGTTAAACCAAAGGCACTCATTTCGCCAGAACTGTATGGAAGCCAAAGTCCAGGTGCAAAAAGAACAATTTCAATACGTATCCACATGACTCACTGATCTTAAAAATTCGGATTAACACATTTATCCTATTCCTTAGTATCAGCAAGGGTAGCCATCTCTTGGTGTTTAAATTAAAGAAAAATAGGAGAAATCATAAAGCTACCTCACCAAAATGAGGTTTGAGTTTTAAAGGAGATAATTAGACCCAGATATAGAACCATTAGAGAGACAGAACTCTGCCAATACCAGGCAATTCAGATCAGATTTCAAATCAACTGCCTCAAGGTAAATTTTGTTATCAGTATCACCAAGAAGAAAGATATACAATAGCACAAAACCCCTAGTAAACATTCTAGAAAAAATACATATTCAGTTGAAGCCAGAGGAATTGAACTGCCTGGAATTCATTTTAAATGCATCAGACTTCCCCCCCATCCCTTTTCTGTTCTTATTTCTTAGCTGCAAATTAAAATGAAAATAAAAAGAAAATATAGCCTTCAGATGTATATGGGCAGCTCTGCTTCAGACAAGTAGCACTTCATGGTCTCTTCAGCCTCTTTACTGAGATATTAACGCAAACAAATGGCAAATTTCCAGACAGTAAATTGCTTTTATTTCCACTTACCTGATCAGCAATAGCAGAGCTCTCTACTCTTCCTAGAAGATAGAGTTTTCTGCTGTTTATGTTGCTCTTTTTGCCCCTGGAGTGAGGGCCACTCAGGTCTCTTGACATGAGAACCCTTTGTTGGTTGGGTTTTTGCAATGACCTGAATCTGGCACTGTCACGTTCTTTCTCTGGCTCTTCACCACTACAACTCCAACCCAGCTTTACCAGATCTGCAGTTTGATCACAGTCTCAATCTAGTATTTCAGAGATTTACTGTCACCTACTGAATAATTACAAAATTCGTTAAATCTTCAATTCTGTGATTAAGTAATTCTGCCTTTGCAGGCCCTCTTTAAGGTCTCTAGTCAATACTTTTGAAGCAGCAATCTTCAGACTCCTTTTTCCTAAAATTTTCTAGTGGTGCACTGTGAGGCACCTCACAGAAATGGAGCATTCCAGCCCACAGTGTGTCAAAGGTATTTCCCAGTGGCAATCCCAACAGGCAAATGCAAGGTGCTTCCTCTCCCATGGGCTGCAGTGCTGGGTTTGTGCTCACTGCCACCAGCCCTGTCTGTGCTCAGTGAAGAGAGAAATCATTCAGAAGGACTTCACTGAAGTGACTTGAAGTAAAGCTCTAACTGGGGAGGGTCTCACTGTAAGAACTGCCTTGACCAGGACCATAACCATAACCATAACAAATGGGCACTTCTGAAGGGAACAGAGGCCATTTTGTAGGGCTGTGCAATGGGAGGAAGTGGTACTGGGCCATAAAGGGAAGACTTCTACCTACTTTTAGTAACAAAACACCAAAAAGGAACAGACTCTTCCATTTATCACGTGCTTTCTCTCAGTATTATGTGGGCTAAGATTCAGCCCCCTGAAGCAACACCCTCCGGGACATTTCTCCTGTGCTCACCAAGGACAGCTATCAGAGCTTTGAGAATGACTTATCAGAGTTACAGCTCTCTGCCAGGATTAAGGACTTCCACGAAGCAGAAGAAAGAAAGAAAGAAGAACAGTGTTCTGTCAGTTTGGATTGCTTCAGGCACATGGTGCTCTGTAACAAGCCGGGAAAAGTCCTGTGTCATCTCTAAGGATGGTTCAGCTGAAAACACTGTGAGGGAACCTAACAGCAGCAAATACAAAGTAAACAAGCCACTGCTATTGAAGAAAAATATTTTAAAAGGTAAGTGGCTTGTGACTATTATGTAGTATTCTGTATTTCTGGGATACTATGCTAGCTGCTTGAGCACGTTTTACAACAGAAAAAACTAACAACTGGCAAGAAAAACTGTATTTGAAGAAAAGAAGATGGAAAAGAGAACTTTATGCAAACCAAGTTATTAAAATGGTATTTTCCTTATTTCATGGGGAAAGCCTGTGTTACAACTCCTAAGTCAGGCTAAAGTGTTACATGAACTTTAACTCAATCTGATGCAATCCATTATAGAATTTCTACATTTTTAAATCAATTTTCCTTTTTAAAAAGTAGCTTGAAGTAGCAAAAAAAATTAGCCCAAGCTTTAGAGTCAACTCTTTCAACACTGGGGGTAGGGGGGAGGAATAAATACATTCCTCAACTTAAAAGTTTACAGGTTTGCCAGTCTCATTTCCCACACACATGCACATGCACAATTCTAGTTCTAATAATGTTGCTAATAAATGGATAGTTGCTTATTTAAGAGCACTCTCAGATTATTACTGCATGAGTCTCAGCACAGTCTTCTTGTATAACCACCAGTCCTGTTTCTCCCTTAGGAAGTTTTTTCTCAGAATGGTACTTTATTATTTAAATGAGAGGTATACAAATGTGACAAAATGTAAAACACTATTGGGAAGTGGCTGGAGAACAGTTGCTTTGCTCTGTATCTTCTGCCTTCAGAATGGAAATCTGAAGCAAAGAAAGATTGACTCATAATAGCAATTAATGAATATATAAGTAGGCTGCAATTAATTAAGCAGATACGTTGCTTTTTAAAACTTCCCTTCTGTATTACAGTCTTCCTTTTTATCTCATTCTGCTCAGTCCAACTCTTCTGACAGCCATTGACAGCAATAGCCAAAAATACCACAGGTTTTCCTACAGAAACCCTACCAATAGTGACTGCTAAATCCAGTGGTGCATGTCAATTTGATGACTCATGCCTCTTATTTCATTTTAATCTCCTTTCCTTTCATGTTGATGAACTGAAGTTTTACGGTTTCATTACAGCCTTCTCCCCTGCCTCTTCCCGTATACCTAAGACTAAGTAGGACAAGTAGAAAAGCCCCACTGGCTGTCACTGGCAGCGTTTGTGCTGTTGAGATAGCAGGCTTTAACAATTTATAGTATCTCTAAAGCTTCAACAAAAGGAACAGAGACAGGAACAACTCTCAGTAATGCCACTCTGCTTGCCACAGAGTAGCAGGGTTTAAGAGGGAATTATCCTGTTTTCTCTTTCCTCTTGCTTCCTTCCCTACAATTCTGAAATCTGTAGAAATGAGAAGAACAGTCACATTCGCATTTTAAGTCGTGCACTGAACAGAACCAAAATAGACATTCAAATCTAAGACTGAAGTGCCTGTTATTTGTGGTATTTTTACTTTCCTGCTCAAAAAGAATAGCTGCACTTGTGGTTATGATTAAGACTGCTCTGTCATTTATTCAAGATGACCATACCAGATTGTTTTTTCATTAATCATTTAAAGGTTATACCAGTTTATCTTGCTATGTGTTTTGGCAGAGACTGGAACTCAGCTTGGACAGACATTCCTATTACATATTTCTATTAAGCATCTGCAGCTGCCTCTGACTTAGATTGGGTTCAGATACTTAAACACAAGGATATGAACTCCTGTGTGCAGGCAGGCCTCTGAAATACACCGTATTCTTAAAGAGAAAAAAAATAACCAAACAAAAAAGCGAACCCCGAAGCTCCTAGAAATGATGGTACTTCTTTCAGGACTAGTAGTGCTAAACCAACTCCAATGCACAGCTATAATTTAAGAGGTGGTGGGATCTAAAAATTTACTTTCACGCTTATTGATATTCTTTGACATTTGTGAACTTACACCTACAAATGGGCAAAGCTACAACTGTAACCTGAACACAGTTCTCATTCATCCAAATAAACGTGAGAGGGTAAAACTGACTCCATGACATAATAGAGTATGGTATGTGTTTTCCAAAGCAAACCAAAGCTGGTTTAGGCACTTTGACATTTATGGATTTATACTTCCCACTCTCAGTCCTTACTCAATGATCTAGATCATACAGCCACCCACAGTAAGCAAGTCATAGGTGAATGGGTGAATGTGAGAGATAAGAGCATTTCTTCACAGAAAATTGGGGTATTTGGTTTTTTAAAATATTATTTACAATGCTGTTAGTGTCTGACAACCAAATTAATTCCAGTTTTGCTTTTTTACTATGCTGCAATGAAAAACAGCTTAAACTCTGAAAATGTCAGGTAATTGTCAAGCTATATTTAACTACCACGTTTCACTTATAAGGAAACATCAATTTGAATAAACAGATGGTGTTGCTATGGGGTTGCCATCACAAGCAGTAGCACACATTTAACTCTGAAAATGGCAGATACAAAGGACAAGAAAATGATATGCAATGCTGTGCACTGCTGGAAGCAAAACCACGGCTATACTAAATCTTTGTTTGCTTCATTCCTGTACTCAATAACATAGTTTTACTGGTAGGAGCACTTGATCCCTAAAAACTGCATAAGAATTCATAATATTAAAAATATTAATCTCAAATAATATCAGGAGTATTTGCATCCCTAGCTCCCTTCCTCCCTCCCCTGAAATCCCTGGGAAAGCGAATGTACAATTTTGGTTACTTCCTCAAATCATTTATGTAGCTGGGAATCTATTGAAAATAGATTGTCATGTTATTTGAGGAACAAGGATGCCACTAGCCAGCTAATGGATTTAGTCAATGTCATTTAAATGTTGGAATAAAGATTTAAAAAATAAAAAAGCAATAAAATCATGAAATGGGCAGAGTATTCCAGTTCATCCAAAAGAATGCAAATAAAAGGACTGTTTAGATATCTATGATACCTGACATTACTTGTACAAGGACTTGAACTTTACTAAAACTGGACATCATATTAGGAGAGAGGGACTGTCTTCAAAACTACAACAGCTAGAAATTTTTCTAGACTACAACAGGCTTTTCGTCTGTTTAAACACTCAAATAACATCAAACTAATTAATTTAAACATCCAAACAATTTAAACATTCAAATTCCAAATTACTACCAAGAGGAATGGAAAGGGAAGCATCGACAATTTAATCAGCTCTTACATAAGTTTATCATTGCTCAAGAATGCTGAAGATAATTTTGACACTATACTTGTGGATTACTTTGAGATTTAGAAAGTGGTTGGTGCTTAGATTTCACTTTCATCTTGTTTGTATTTCACTGAAATACATAATAAAATAACAGGTATAACCAATCAGTTCAGCAATATATAGAAAGGACTGTGTAGAAAGGACTGTGATTATTATTTACTTCAGAATTTCTCTGTGTACTAACACAAGGATGGACCTGCAGGAAAAGTTTTAAGCTCCCTTGAAAACCTTACCACCAACATGCTGCTGCACTACTGTCTAGGAAAGAATAAAATATGGCAAACAGGAAAATTCCATTACTGACACAATGGTCTCTTCATATTTCAGTGTCAGAATCATACTGAAATTTAAGACGAATTATAGCATTTTATGTATAACCACAAACAAGTCAACAGGAGTACGGAGTTACTGAGCAAAATGAGAGCACAAAAGAAAACTGTAACAAATTAAACTGAATTTAAAAAAGACCATCAAAATACTGGTGGGAACCACCTTCAAAGTGTGATACAGTAAAATCAGAATGTGAAAGGTCATGTACGGCATCGTACAGAGGTAAATATGCTTTCTTTGTTAACAACAAATGTATATAGCGAGAAAACTTATTTCTCTTCCTATAGATACCACACAAATCACTATTCAAAAACTTAAATTCTGGGTTTGTTCAGGAGCAGAAGTTTCTATTCATTAAAACCAGAAGAGTTTCTTTCTGCACTTACTAAACATCCAGCTCTAACGGTAAAGAAGATGAGACATTTTTCTTTCAGTACCAAGTATCATAACCTTGGGAACAGCCATTTCCACTTCCAAGGGTATTTCCTTTCTAAGGTACAACTGTTAGATTCACACTACCTGTTAACTTGAGAGAGAAGGTATCATAACAAACTATTCCAATTCACAGCTAGAAAGGACCTGGCTCAGTCCTCAGTCTGTCTAAAGACCTTGGGTGGAACAAATCCCCAAACCAAGTTGCCCATCAAGTTTGTTTTCCTACCTCCTTTCATGCTGTTTTGTAGAACTATGAGCTGCCTTGTGGCCTCCTTCCTTCGAAGTGAGATGTAATGCACTTTATTTGCATTACACCTGGCAGCAATTACAAAGCTTTTATATTTAAA
Source organism: Oriolus oriolus (assembly GCA_013400235.1). Classification (NCBI taxonomy): domain Eukaryota; kingdom Metazoa; phylum Chordata; class Aves; order Passeriformes; family Corvidae; genus Oriolus; species Oriolus oriolus. The sequence continues at coordinate 1,636,144 of VXBT01007386.1, read as the reverse complement.
TGATAATTAAAAGAGCGTGAGCATAATCAGCTGCATGTAAGTAGAACCTTCTTGCCAGATACCAAGCCAGTACTCTCTATGCAGAAGTGTCATTACAGCATCTTTTGAAGCCATAGGTATTACAATGGAGATCAAGCAGCACAATCACCAATTTCAGTGAGATCATTGTGCCCAGAACTAAGATATCTTTCCAACATGCTCCAGATCATTACCGCTAACCAGAGATTAGCACCCATGACATTTTATCCAAAAAATTAAGCACAAACACAGCTTCAGTGTATCTGCAAAAAACAAAGCCATTATAAATAATCTGAATTACATATTAGATCTGTGATAATGGATTGGAAATAACAAGTTATTGTAATCATTATAAACTACCTTAGAGCATTCAGCCAGGAGCTGGTTTGTGATGTTTTTATAATTCTTACAGCAAAGAAAGAAGCAGCACCCTAGAAAAAGCAGCTTAACTTCAGACGCCAAGTTAATGAATGCATGCAAATTGAGATTCCTCCCCACTCCTCTCAGAGGCAACACTTCCTGCTCTTGCAATTTTATCATGACTCTCACTATTTTTAGTGCTTTGCTTAGAGTCTCTGCTACTGGAATCACGTCTGAGACTCAGCATTGATTTTAAAAGAAAATATTTCCACTCCCCTGCATCCTGAGAAAAGCTTGAAAGTGTGAAACGAGTGCAGCCTACAGGCTAAAAATCTAGCAAGAATACAAGAAATTCAGGGTGGGTTTTGTTTTGCTCTTAAAAAAAGCTCACAATATCGAAGCTGATTCCCTGAGTGGCAGGAGCTAGATAAAGCATTGACTCCTCATGGCCGACTGTTCCTTGGAATCTCTCCCGAGCAGATGCAAGGCACATCAGCAGTTTTACATGGAAAAATATGCAATGCCACTGTCACTGCTCTTTCTGTGCAGTGGATATTCTTACTCTTCAGAATACCAATACACCTTCTCTTAAAAGTCATACTTTTAAAAAGAACATTTGACCTTTTGAACTAAGAATAAATATTATTTTGTGCACAAACTGTTCTGGGTTTCTCTTCTCTGAAAGCTACTCTTCTGCAACTAAGAGTATTTTGCTTAAGAAGGTAAAACCAAGAGTTATGTTATCTGCAAAAAATATGTAAACACATGTTAAGGACAAATATAAAATCAGGCTTGCTTAGATGAAAGATAATGCTTTTATATTCGCATTAACACAGCCACTTGCTTTTAATTATACATGCAGTTGGAATTTGAAATAGGAAGTTAAATAGATTATCTGCTTTTATCTTATATGATTGAGAAGCTTTCTTAAAAAGGTACCACTAGATGGTGCAAGAGTTTAAATAATTCATAAATCCACAGCCCGTCCCCCGCGTCTTCCCCACCGCAACAACAGCAGGAGACAACTCAGCACTGCCAAGTAAACTGAGCTTCTGTGGTTTTTATGTGGCAAAATTGCTGACGTTGGCCCTAGAGGCAATAACTCACTCCCTTCTTTGGTATTTCTTTCAAAGAGGAGGAAATATTTGGTCATCTGAGGGAAAGCTGGTAATGAAATGGCTGTGACCTGCCTAAGGCTCTGGGACTTGGGAGCTCCGGGAGGAGAGAAGTGACCGACCACTGCAGATCAGGGTGGACAGAATGTGGTTCTTGATTTTGAGAAAAGGCAGATTCAGCTCCTTCCTCTGCTGGACAGACTAACTCAGCAAATCCAAAAAATAAGTCTCAACCTCACTGCACCTCAGTTCTCATCTGGAAATAAAGTTCATGGCATGTTTATTAGCACTTCCAACCTCAGAGAGATGCTGAAAGGAAAAATACATTTAAAAATTATGCCATGTTCCAAAACTGTAAAGTATTTTAGTACATGCATGATTCCTATACTGGTGGTGAAGTATGACTGGATTTTTATTTTAGTAATTTTGGTTAAACATTTAACAACAGTACCAGGAACCATTAATTATGAATTAAACTGATAAAGCAAAATATCTCCTTCAGTTCTAGATGGAAGACCTGTGCTTACTTCGTTCATAGGAAGACCTGAGCTTACTTTGTTCACAACCGGCAGAACTGGAAGCCTAAAGTGTATGTTATTCCAAGAAACATTTTTTAATGGCCATCAGTAATGAGATTATAACCACAGTTTTGCATAATATGCATTGAAGCCTATTAGAATAAGGAAAGTGTTGGGTAGGTAATATTAGGAGTAAGTCATGTAGACAAGGTAAATTTTCTTTCAGCCAGTAGATGTCAAAGAGACTATTTAATTATTCACGTATGCAAGATAACACATGGAAAGCACACGCCTTCATTTCACAGGTAAGAAACCTCCACCCAGCCAGAGCTACCCACCACATGAACCTTAAAAAACCCCCCAAAATAAACAAAGAAAAACCTGCTGAGTAGCACACACCTACAGGGAGTTTGTGACTAATACATTAATAACTAAGACCTGAAAACCAAGATAACTGAAGATTCTTCTCTCTCTGGATGCATTCATGGGTTAGTATTTCCCCAGGAGATGGCAGGACTTGTGGCTTTCATTATAGGAAAGAACATTTCTTCGATATAATACATTTAGCTATCAAGCCTTTTACTATTTTTAAAAAAACCCCACAAAATCAGTCACCAAGTCTGCAACTCTTTGCCAGACTGGCAAAGAGAAATGGAACTGACAGTGTCAGAAAGGTATGACAGGATTTATTAGGAATCAAACTGCCCAAAAGGGATACCAAGTGTGCCCTTTTCCCCTTCCATTGCACTGAGCAGAATTGTGTAGTAAATATGTCAACAATATAAAAACAAACATGAACACAGCTGTTAAGAGATAGAATGGAAGTTCTACAATAATCCAGTAACAGCTGGATTATTCATGACAGAAAATGAAGACCAGTAACTGAATTAGAGTCAATTTTTTCTCATACACCATATAAATTCTTTATACAATGGAGTAAGGCAGCTATATAGTTACTAAATAGCTTCAACAGTGATGTAGCCTCTTTTGGTTGATACTATTCCCACAGGAAGTAGAAGAAAATCTTTTTACTTGAGGATGAGCAGAAACCACAAATCAATACTGAGGGCACGTGTGCACTACAAGGCCTTTCCCAGCACAGCACGTGGTCTGTGGCACTGTGAGAGGCCTGCATCACCACACCAGAAGAGCTGCTGGCCTGTACTGAGAGCAGTTCAGCCTGAAATGAACTATTATGCCACCTCCTTAAGTACCATAGGGAGAACTGACCTAACCACATACTTCCATGCTGGCAAAATAATGTTTACACTGGAAGGTTTGCTAAGACGTGTATTTTGCCAGGCCAAGCCTAAACTTAAATCCCCACAAATGCAACTACCCACTACGGTTATTGAAGTGCCACCTTCAATATCTTCATTCCAAGGGACTGCTTAGGGCACCTCCCTAGCTCAGCACACTTCACTTGCTCCGAGGTGGAGGATGAAGCCATTTCAGCAAGATCTGCCCTTTGCAAGGTGATAGATACTCTTCACATCTAAACTGGATGAGAATCCTGTTTTGCTCGCTTCCTTTTTCTTTCCTAACAAAGCTCTTCCACTTGGCTGCAAATCTGGCCTCCACTCTCTTTGTTCTAATGCTGCTGCACACATGGCAAGAAATTCCCACTGCAGACAGGGCCATTACACAGAGCAGGGGACCAGCTGAAGAGAAACAAGGAACAGGGGCCTTCAGAGCACTCTGAATCCCAGCATCACATAAGTCCAAAATTTGCTGTAGGAAAGTCGCCTTGGTTGCCCTGTAAGCATGACTGCTGGCAGTTCTTTTTTGAGGCCAGGCTATTAATTTCATTATCAGTCTCCAAGTGACAGAATTTTATCTTAATTTCTCCACCACAGGATGATGCTTGTGGCCATTCTAGACATCAGCAGGGATACAGGTGTGACCCAGCCTTGTAATCTAAGAGAAGCTGTTTCAGAAAGCATTCCGTGACTCACACCCCAGGTCAACCCACAAGAAATTACACGCAACATGTTGAAGCAAATAGAGGCCAGAGGCTGTGGTATCTGTGCTTTTGCTGGATCTTCCCACCCTCAGAACAAACACAAGACAGCAGGAAAAAAAAACCTGTCAGATAAGCTGCTCTTGAGAAATCTGCTGGCTAATTTGCAACTGTCACAAAAGTGAACACAGAAACACCAGAGAAGACAATTTCCATGCCAGTATGTGCTTTGCATAAGGCCGAAGAGAGCAGTAACAAGCCATACAAGAAGAGGAAATGGCCTCAGGCTGCGTCAGGGGAGGTTTAGACTGAGACAATCAAAAGTGTTGTCAAGCAGAGGAACAGGGTGCCCAGGAAAGCGGCTGAGTACCAGCCCTGGAGATAAAAGACTAAATGTGTACAGTAAAAGTGTAGATGTGGCGCTTTAGGACACGGTTCACTGGTGGACTGAACAGTGCCGGGCTAACAGTTGGACCTAATGGTCTCAAAGGTCTTTTCCAAGGTAAACAATTCTACGATTCCACAATAAAGACGACACAGGGTTCTGCGGGAGGCACAGAATTTCAAAGCATGTGTTGTATATCCACTGCTCTGATTCGGTTCATAGGTCCTAGTCAGGGAAGATATTAACGGCACATTTTTCAGTAGATCTTATATATTTGCAGACTTGATCCCTCAGGGTGCCCAAGAATATTCATGAGCCAGAATGCCAATCTAAATGAGGAAGATTACCTTTATGATTAAGGCTTAGGTACTTACATGGCACCTCATACTGTAAAAGAGATTAGATAGAGAAAATATTTAACTTCGGAAAAGCCCTGTGAGACATGGAAGATCAGTTCCACAAAAGGAGTACAAAAATGAAGATCAAAAAATTACATTACATTGCTTTTCACTGTGGCAAAGTCTAAAAATGAAAATTAATCTTATTCCCAGGCTAGCATTCTAAACATCCTTGTTTTCACGGAGGCAGAAACAGTCTCTTTTCTTTTTGCTTACCTTATCTCTTTATTGTTAGACAGACTAATAGCACTGGAAGAATACTAAAATATATGCACAGATTCTACCCAAACTGCACCTTTTCTCAAAATATTAAATACTGTGAAATGTGTAGGCTAATTGAAAGACGGCGTGACCAAAATTTATGTCATTAACTAGGATAAAGCAAGGTCAGACAACATGGCTAAAAAATAATCTGAAAAGCATTTTCTCTTTTAACTGAAAAATACACAACTTTTAGACTGTTTAAAAGTTCAGCTTTCAGTCACATACATTCACACTTGTCTTTTACTGATCATTAATGTGGACTTGTAACTGTTATCTAAATAGACATTAGAAGAGGCAACTGAAAGTCTTCCCTTATCTCTCTCTCTTACACAAACACACTTTTGCTTTTTAATCCAAAAGTTTTCTATTTTCCAATAAAAAGCACCACAAAGTATAAAAAAAGAGATGGAAAGAACTGAAAGAATGTATAATCTGTCTGGAAAACAACTACTTTAGTTATTCTAGTAACTTTAAAAGAATTATTTTCCAAGTATAGGCATAAACTGATGAGCTGTCATGACAAAGAGTTTCTAGTGCATTCCTTTCTGGAGTTCAGTTAAATACCTGAGAAAGCAAGCATGAGCACTGCAGAGAAAAGACAGCCTGTGGTCCCTGTCTCAGCCCCCTAAGAACAGCTTATGTGACTCTGACTCCTAGGAGAAGTGAGTAAGTTGAAATCTTGATTCTTTTCTGGTGTGGCTGCTATCATTACAGTCATCCTGCAGGGACAAGGGAACTCGGAGCAAGCAGATCCACCCCTCCCTTAACCACCAGGTGAGTGGGTTTATTGCATCCAGACAGGTGCTAAGCTAAAAGCCCTGGTGTTCTTTAGGAAGGAGACATTGAGTTATTCTTGCGTTACTAAGCAGGCACTTGCCCAAGAACATTGTATTCACATATTTTAAAAACATAAAACTCCTTCTGTAGTAATTTATGATTCTGCAAGGTCACAAAAACTAATTAACTTTGCTCATTTCATAAAACGAATTAGAAATCTGCAGGAGAAAAGACACCTGGTGTTGCTTGAGCAACGCATATACAGCAAACAATAGTTTTTAACTTAAAAAGACAAAGTTAGTCAGATTATTTTGTGATTTAATTGAAAACCAGTGCTGCACAAAGCAAATAAAACCACACAGAACTTGTAATGTTTGAGCAGAGTTTTGACACAACATTGTTTTTCCTTTCTAACCAGCAGTACTGGTCTTGGTGATTATTTTCGTCACATTTTATTCATTTTTCCCCTTGAGAAAAAGAACTTCCTTTTCCTTTTACTACCAGTAGCACTACCCTATAAATTCCCACTAAAACTCACATTCTGTGTCGCAGTAGGACAGAGATTTGGACAGATGGGAGTGTGTGTACATAGAAAACAGTCGTTTCTAGCTGAGGGAGACTCTTCAAGGCTATCCAAAAGGTAACAGGCAATGTGCTATACATACCTTCAGTGTCACAGACAGTGTCTACTTCAAACATTCACTGGGAGAGAGAACAGGATTTGTTACCATGGATGAAAGTTCTCCCTCACAATGCCTTTGTGCTGATACTGCTCAACTCATCACTGGAAACCACCGACAAGCTACAAAGGAACATAGGGAGTAACTAGTTTACATTTAACTAATAAGACACATACAGCTTTTTCACCATAAAAGAGTGTAATTCTATCAACTATCACATGTGACACTGCTCAGAAGAGGCATATTATCTTTATATGTACACAATATAAAAATAATTTACTTGAAGTTCAGAATTAGTAACTGGCAGAATGTCTCACACTCATTATTTGAATCATCTGCTGGAAACAATAGAAGAATTTGAACTACAGTTGAACTCTTCACCCACAATTGAAGAACAGGGCTAGTCAATGGAATGTAGCCAGTTCCCTGAGCTGTAAATTAACTTCAGTTTAGTTAGAAACACAAGTTGACAGTGGAACAGTATTAGAGGCAGATCCTGCAATATATACTGGATTTGCCAGATGCTCTTGGTCAGCTGGCAGACAGAAGCTGTTGCTGATACAGCCAGTAATTTTGCAAGGCTATATCTACTTCAAGGGCTTGTCTAATTTAGTCCCACTATGAGGCCATTCAGTTGGTGTTAAGGGTTGCAGAGTCCAGAGTCCAAAAATTGACTCTGCCAATTTTTCATGGATCCTGAAGTTGAAAAGAAAAGCAACCAATGCTAAGGTGACTGAAATATAGAGAAATTGCTTTTTACAAGTATGACATACTTCAAGTGATCCTTTTGAGGTGATTTTAAAACGAAGAGTTGCTTGGGTTTGGTTGTTTTTCAGTTGTTTTTTTCTTTTCCTGAAGACTTGTATCCTCCCTTCAGCTTTACTCACCTTGTACTAAAAATGCTGGAGTTGCAAAGTGGGACATATGCACTTTGCAGGTATTATTTACATCTGCAGTTGTAACAAGGCACTCCATCTGGCAGGCTTTTGACCACATTGGCAGTTTTAAGCACACACAAAGTATTAGTAGTAAACAAAATTGATGGCCTGCAGATAATCCCAAATTAATCATTAACGGAAGCTCCAAGCATAGCTGGAAATCAAAACATTGGACAAGCACTTTATACCAATCCTCTTATGGAGGAAGGAAAGAGAAATGGTCTTCTACCATCAGCCTAGAAAAGATAATCTTTTGTTTAGTCTTACTTAGAAAACTCTGTAGATTACCAAGTATTTAGCATTTGTTCTGGGTTTTTAGTACCTTGTTTCAAACAAGAATTTTTCTAACCCAGTTTTCAGCTCACCACACCTGTTATGGATGTCATAGAACCATAGAATGGTTTGGGTTCAAAGGGACCTTAAAGATCACCCAGTTCTAACACCCCTGCCATGGGGGGTTGGAACTAGACAACTAATACCTGCCTAGCTCTCCTCAAGCAGCACTACTGCCTTCCTCTCATGTCTCTTCTCTAAATAATGCCTCTCTTTATCTTACTTGAGGTCTAACCCCTGAATTCCAGTGCTGCATTCTTGATATATTTGCCTGTTCCTTCAAAAGACAAGAATCACTAATATCCAATGAAAAACCTTGTGCCTCAGGCTATTAATTGATAAAGTTGAAGAAGAGAGCATGGAGGCTTTCTGATCTTTTTTTCTTACAGCATTCATTCAGCTGTTTGCTCATGAAAACTCTGTTATCAGTTCCAGTGGTAAAAGCTCTTTTCAGATATATTCCCTCCTCAGAAACTCAGCTGTATGTTGCATATTGCTCAGATTCTTTGGGGTTTTTCTGCAGCCACTGCTGGAAGTTTTCCTGTGTGCTGCTTGCCTAGAGATCAAGCACTATCTGCTCTATGAAAGTACACAAGGCTGTCAAGCGTCATTAGCAGACAAAACCAGAACATTCTCAGGGGTGAAACCGTGCACATAAGCCCAGTCACCTTCCCTCACAGTCCCCCAGCATTCATAACTTTAAAAACAACATCAATATGGCAATCATGAGCGAGAAAGGGCATCAATATCACCTGTTGTTCTCTACCACTCTGACATGAGAACACACATATCAAAAACATACGATGCCTTAAGGCTTAGAGGGATGCACCATGATAAAACCTTTTCATTCAGGCCCACAAAACCTTTTCTGAGCCCAGTGTGTGTGTTTTTTACGTTTTTCTCTCTTATTGGCAAGCATTTACTTTACCATTAACATTTGGTCACTTCTGGTGCTCTAAAAGCAGGAGAATTGGCTCTCACTGCCCAGTAAAATCTGTGTCACTTTTGTTCCTGTTAGAGTCAACCACAATTTCAACATGCTTCGTGCAGAAGATGAAGTAATGGCAAAACTACCCAGATACAACAACTGTAGCTCATATCCTCCTGTGGGTGAAGGCTTTTCTCCTTTTTTGGTGAAGAGAGTTTAGTCTGTGGCATGTATTTTTTATTCACACGAACACAACCACAAACACCACATTTCCTGACCCAATTTTTTGCTACGTGTTAAATATTCACACTAGTGAATATATATATTTATAGGTACGCCTATCAAGTCTCAGCAGTAAAAAGACACAGCCATATTGCTAGTCAGACTTATGGTTCCAGATACACTAGCACTCTTATAAGAAAAAATATAAATATACGTTATAAAAAAGGAAACAACAAACCACCAATCTATTGTTTACAGATACCCTGCATTTCCTCTAGTACATTAGCTTTAGCAATGGTGGCTAACACCACCAATGGACAATGCCATCTGTATTCTAGGAATTCTGTCCCACACTGGCATGGCACAGGGCATCCTGCCACGGTATCAGTCAGGATTTACACATCAGTGCTGGGATCTCACCATTTAAAAAGTGGAACAGTGTAGCCCTTTTTGCTGTATTATTTCCAAGTAGTTTCCAGGAGATCACGAACCATAACCTTCCTGAAATAAAGGAACATTAGCACTCTTAAAGAACACCTTGTTTCAGTATGTATCTATTGTTTGCTGAAATATGCCATTTGCAAATCGTGGTCATTTTTTTGGTGTTCTTTTTTCAGCTTTGTTTTTATAAGTCTACCTGGGGAAGAAGGGAGGGAAGAACAGTTCCACCTTACCAGTTTGGCTGAACCCAGCCTTTATTGTCCAAGAACTGTTCCACAATTAGTCAAAATACACATTTTGCAAACATTCTGATTTTTTATGCACTAGCATGTGGCAAAATCTTTCTAGCCTAACCTTTTTTACATATATACCTGGTATGGTTTTAGTGACAATTTAGTGACAATTTCAGCAGTTCTTCTCTGAAACAACCTGCAAAATTTCATCTCGGTTGTGACTAAGAAAAATGGCCTGAATCAGTTTTTAACTGAAAATATGTTTTATAGTACCATGTCACTCTTCTGCAAGCTGCCTAATAACTAGAGATGCAAATATATGTTCAAATAGTTATTTTTATTTCATAACCATACAGACACTGGCTCTGTGACTTTCAATTGCCAGCAGAGTCCAGAGATGAAGTGATTAATAGCTACTCATGACAACAGCAAAATTACTTTAAAAAGGTGGGTGAAATGTCCTGGAAATGGCTATGTATTGCTGCATTAGACAATACTGAAGTAATCTAAAGACAAGCAAATCACTGAAACTCTCTCATTCACGTATATGGACTATTCCAACAATACAAGTTAAGATACTGCACATCTTTAGCTGATGTCAGAGCAAACTTGAGTTCAGAGATTGAAGTAAAAACTATTAAATTATCCTTGTTTGAAGTAAAACACAAACTCACTTCTCTTTTTCCTCTCCACCTGACTTCAGTGAGAAGGAGTGCTTCAATTCACACACTTCCACTCAGATCTACCATCACTGTTGTTGTCATGGCTTGTTAAGAATAAACGACTACTCCGCTTCCCACTGCTGAATTTGTAATTAGGTGTTTTACCATAGGTCTATATTTTGGTACTGCTGCAAAGTGCACTATTTGCCTAAAACAAGTGCCAAAATCATGGAGAATGGCATTATATTAGAGGCAGAAAACACATGTCAGAAGGTTAGAAGATATTGGGGTTTTTGGTTTGTTTTGGGGAGGTTTTTTGTGAGGTTTTGTGTTGTATTTTTTTTAATAAGAATAGTAAGTAGAAATACATATGGTAACTTCTGATTCACCAGTCAGAAAATACATCTAGCACTACCATAAACTGCTTTGTTCACAAAGATAAGCTCAGTCATGCTCATTTGCACACACTGAGAAGCACAACCTTCAGTCGGGTGAATCAACAATTCAGTCTTTGGGCAGTAAACGTTCCTCAAAAACCAGCTCCTTCTTTGGCCCCTTCTGCATGGGCAGGACACACTAGCACATAATAGATGCCAGAAGAAAGATGCAATTGCTGTCTGCTGCATCAGCACTACTTGCACAGAACTGTTCCAGAATACAGGTCCACATACTGAGGCACTTACTTTTTGGATGCTCAAATAGCTGAGTGGTTCTAGACCTCAGCTTCTCACCTGCTGTACAGAAAGCTTCTCTTTTGCTATTGGTAACTTCTTCCCTGGAGGTAGTTTACAGCAGTGCGAAAAAGTCCACAGACAGACAAGCTGTGGAGACATGTTATAAGCATGGAAAGAATGAAACAACAAGCAGTAAGGAAAAAACAAGGTTTTCCTTAAGGATTTTCTCCGACATAAATTCAGCTAATGTCTCTTCTAGTTTTGTATAAAGAAGCAGAAATGTCAAGTGTACAGGAGAATTTTAAAGAGTGAAAAATAGGAAGCAAATAGATCACCTGAAGTAACGAAAAAATGCTACCACACTCCCCACAACTGCATTTTCCCCTATGAAATAATTTCTATTGACTTTTGCTGTGAATGTACAGCAGAAAAAACAGGGCGCTCAAACTATTATGAAATACTTGGGCTTCTTTGCAGAACTGCAGCCAAAACAAGGGCAGCTCACTGCAGGAACCTCAGACAGAACTGAACAGCCCAAAACAACAGTTCTAGAGTGACAATCACCTTTCCCCCTTCCTTCCCTTATAATGCACTCTGAGTGTGAAGGTAAGAAGTGCTCTGTGTGAATCCTACAAGCACTGAAGGAAAATTTACTGAACTCAGCAAGCCCAGGACACAGCTATTCAGCAACTCGATTAAGTCCCAGCCCAAAGTATTCTTATCCAGCTGTGGGACATTCAAGGGCAACCAGACCAGCTGTAGGTCTAATATTCGTATGTTTCTGGGCAGACACAGACACGAAAGCAACGTACTCCATTACACAGAGGCTTTGGACATGATCTGTGTGTCAGCCTCACTCTGTGCATATATCTGTGTATCATGGCACACTCCCTACTTGTGAACTGCACAGAACAAGAAACAAAACAGGGCAAGAAACAAAACTAACATGCTTTTAAGGATAAAAGATAAAAACATTTCTCAGTAACATTTGTGTCAATTTGAGGAAGTCCCTTATCTCTGAAGAAACAATCTCTCCAATAGGATAGTTATACTGGGGTTTTCATTGTGGGAAATGTACAAAATTAAATTAATTCTTTTTGGTTCTTTATTCCCATGGCCCTGAACTCCTCTATCATCTGTCTAAAAGAGTTTTGTTTGCTGTTTTGTTTATATTTCCCATGCTGTATGAAGCAATCCTTTTCTACAAACAATGAAGCATGAGCTAATGTATTTATGATCTCAGAATCACTGTGTTTTCTTTGTGTTACATCCTTCAAGAAAAAAACAGGTTTTCTTCCCCCAGGGCACAGCCCAGTTTACAGTGTCAGACACCAGAGTCAGAAACAGTGCCAGTTTTAAGAGTGGTTTAAAGGAAATTGTTTTAAACATCTTTACCAGCATCACCCCACTTATTTGTCTGTCTCTTCAGCAACCTGTATAAGGTGAGTAATGCCATATCCCCCTATTTTTCTTTATTATACAAAATGTAATTGAGGAAACTTGTTATACCTTATGAGCAGTGCTCAGCTGTTGTATAAAATTTCAAGTAAAAATACTGTCCTATAGATTGTATGTCAATTATGATTATCTGCTTCAGCTTTCTTCTAAGCCATGCTCACTGTTACGCTCTTCAGTCCAGCAATTTTGCCTTGGATAAAAGCAGAAATCCTTTGACTTCAGTAAAAGTGCACCAGAGGTCCAGAAAGAGCAGAGCAATGAGCCTGCAACTGTAAGGTGAATAGCATCAGGCAGTGCTCAGTTACATAATAGGAGCTGGTATGCATTCTACAAAAATTACTGTGGTTTGATTTTTTACTTACTGCTTTTTATGGCTGCCTTTTCACATCCCTTCTGAATTAGGTTCAGAGGTACTGCATGTAGTGCTTTCAAACCATTTGTCACAAACCAGCAATTTTGCTTAATGATATTTTATTACATAACCAAAAATTAAAGGACGATCAGAGCCAGCCCTAAGTATTTTTAGGTGTGGGCCTACAAAATAACTTTACAGGCCTCATGCAAGTAGGTATTTCTCACACAGCTAACCCAAATAACTCTGGAGAGAGACAGCAAGCTGATTCACCATGGGGGTTTATGTTACCTGCTACCTGTAAACCTGGATATTCATCTATGTCTTTGACACGTTACCTATACCATAAATCAGTCAGTGACAAGGGTACTCAAGTGGCAATCCAGATTCCACACTTTCAGCAATCATTCAAACAGAACGAAGCAAAACCCCATGTTTTTCACCCAGAGGGTGGTTGGGCACTGGAACGGGCTCCCCAGGGCAGTGGTCACAGCACCAGCCTGACAGAGTTCCAGAAGCGTTTGGACAATGCTCTCAGACTCAGTCATGGTGTGACTCTTGGGGTGTCCTGTGCTGGGCCAGGAGTTGGACTCAATGGTCCTGACGGGGCCCTTCCAACCCAGCCCATTCTGTGATTCTATACATTTTCCTTGGCAAAATAAGCCAGTTCTGTATGCAAGTTTCAAATCCTGTCTGTAAATCATTCCATGTAGTGTCTATAAACATTACACAGCTTGCAGTACCACTGCATAACTTCAAATATGGGAGGAATCACTGGAGGCTTTCAAGACGCAATTGTACAAGGTGTTTATAATTTTATTTGCGCTTTTCCCCTGAGCCTTTGGGCCAGGTGATCTTGTGAGATTCCTTCCAACCTGGGCTGTTCTATGATTCCATGATCTTACAGCTGTAAAACACACTAGTGGACACTGAGAAGACTAGAGCCATCAGCCTTTCTATGCAAATATGAAGTCAAATGAGGGTGGGAAAGTATGAATAAGGGGAAGATAAAAGCAAGAAAGAAATCCTATTCAACCATTTCCTTATTGATGTCACACCCTTATCACTCACCTCTGCACGCTCTCTCCCCGCCCTTAGTCTAAGAGGTTCTCATACCAGGCTAACATGGCAGTAATTTTGTAAGGAGACAGAGGGGTCTCTGTGGTAAGAGACCCGAAGCCGTCCCATGTCAGACATAAAAAGCTGAGCCAATCTTGCAGATACCAAGGTCAGTGCAGGAGGGTGGAAAGGTGGGGTAGCTGGTGTACCTAAAGGGAAACTGGCAAGAGGAGCCACTGTGGAACTGACATCCTGAAAGCTATCCTGTATTTCCTGCAGCCTAGGACAGGACCCACACCGGAACAGTTTGTGAAGGAAAATGCATTGCTTTCTGATTAGAATTATGCCTCATGCACACACTTCTTTCAAGTTAAGCCTTCACTATCTAGATGACACATAAAAACCAAACAGCTATGAGACACAATGGTCAAATAACAGTCATTGTGCTGTAATACAAAATTCCTCCTGTAGACACAAATATTCTGGACAACACAGAATGTAGCTGTGAGCTAGTAATGCCTGCAAAGCAGTTAAACTAACATATCACGATGCGCACTACGGCTCTGAATGAATAAGCAGGAAATAAGGCTCTCTTCCAAAAACTGAGAAATACAGAAAAGCAGCAGAACAATACAGACAACAATGGCCTGATAGCTTAAAAGTGGTATTATAGCTTCCAGGTGGAATCCTTCAAAATCCCTGCAAGCTGGCCTGTAATAGGGAGGGACGGAGGGAAGGAAGGAATTCAGAAACCCGCCCAAACAAACCAATCAAAACAAAACAAAAAAAAACCCGCAACCAAACCACTTAACACTCAAACCATTTTTGACCAAGAAGCTAAAAGTGAAATTCTTAGCCCCCCAATCAATGGAGTATAACACATTAGATTTTTTTGTAGCATATACGAGCCTGGTCTCAGCTGTCTCTTTGACTAAGTTCACAAAACTTACTACTTCCATATATTTCTTAAAAGTCATGCTAAAAAAGCTGACTCTGTATCTGTACATACAAAAATCCTCTCCTTACAGATTTTAGCAACCATTACAGACTGATCTCTCCACATGAGTTCTGTTTGTCCCTCTTTATTAACATTGCTTTTGCTGGGAAAACACAATTCCTTTTACAAGTTGTGTACAGGCGAACCTGTACACATCAATGTAAATTTCTACCAGGTGCTTCACCGGGTCTGACAACATCAGCAAACAATCACAATTTGGGGTTTTTTCCCTTGGAGAAGCAAGCAAAATAGATGTTTCTCCCCACTCTCCAATGCACTAATCTGAACCACAACCTAGAAATTGTGCAATTGGGCAAGTAGACAGCAGGTTAAGTTGTGAAGATTCTTTTTATCCCTTAATAGGAAAGCTAAAAGAGCAGGAACTTCTGACTTGATATGGCTTATTGAAATGGAAGCAGGTACAAAAAGGCACTAGAGAGACATGGCACCTAGACTTACCAAAACTACTTAACTGAAAGTTGTCACACTGATGAAAACTCCTCAGAATTTGAGATCAACAGGGGAATTCTGGAAATTAATTTAAACACCAGTTTGTCTTATGACAGCACAGTGATCTTTCAGCCACGGCCATCACATCTGGCAAATACTTGAACTCCTCTCTCTGCCATTCCTTTGCCTTTTCAAATACAAAACAACTTCTCGCAGCCTGTTGTACATTTCTGCCAAAAGCATAACAGGAATCCTATACATTCTGTAACTCCTCACAGATAGTCCTCTGCAAGATTATTATCTCAAGATGATTAAACCATCCTCCTCTTACATTGTCTTCTGCTGTCATAGCTCCAGGCTATTTATCTCTGCAAGCAATCAGGTGGCTGCTGGTTACCCTGTTGGCAGTGCTTGGACTGTATATCACATACCCTGAGTGGAGGACAGTTGCTTTACATCACTCACTTGTGAGCAGAGTCACTGTTGTATTCAGTCCCATGTACCATCATTTAAGGGAATGCCAGAGATTTGAGCCCAGAGTTTAAAATTAAGTATGTTGGAAATTAAAATTACACATAAGAATAAATATTAGCAGGTTTTAAGCTCCATTTAGTATGAAACAAGTCCTCAAGTCCTGGACGTTACTAACAAAGCATTATTTTGTGTAGGCTAATATATCTTTCATGAGAAAAAAAAATGCAGCTTTGCAAAAATTGTGTTTTACTTGATTCAATTTTTTCAGTTTTTCAGCTCTTTGCCTGGTTATTTACATTTCAGACTTCCCAGAGAAGAAAGTCTTAAAATTTTACCCTGAAAGTAGAGGCATAAGCACTTCAGGCTGCTTGGGTTTCCTGCAGGTTTTTTTTACAGCAAGAAAAGCAGTAAAAGTACTGTAAGAGCCTATATATGAAGAGCTGTTTACCACAGAGCAAATGATGCGGGGTCCTATGGCCACACTACTAACTCAGAAACCATCCAAAATGTCAAGTTTCTTGCACTGAACAAGTTCAAGATGTTAATGCTAAGCAACAAACTTCTTCCAAAGAAGTCCCATATTGGAGAATCTGCAACTAAATTTACAGAATACTGACAAATCAATCCAAAAAAGTACATTTAATTACATTCCTCGAGACTTCTTTCCCCATATTTCTCCCAAGCGTATTCACTTTGGTATTCAGCACAGCCAAACTGGCATTGTGCATATAGGAAATACCATGTGTATCACATAATTGCTTTTTATAATGCCCATTAAAATTTCTGGGCCACTGATGTCTAAGACAATTATTTACTGAGCTGGTTAAAGTTACTAATTTAACAAATAATCTCAGTTTTGAAATTGGAGAAGCAACTGCTGCTTTTTTCCGGAACCTGTAAGCGCAGAACTGCACTTACAGCTGTCCTCCGTCCAGCTGCAGATTCTGTGAGTTTGGTTTCTTGATACATCTGGAGAAAGAAAAAAAATAAAGATGCCTTCTATCTCAATCCATCTTAGAAATTTTGACTCATCACTGAAACTGTTGAAGCTGGTCCCTTTTTACAAACACGGTACCCCATACTATGTTTGGTTCAAACCATGAAGTAGTTCAGGATGACTGCAAAGCTTAGGGAGCATTTTGTTCATCACAGCACAAGGAGTGTTTTATCACTTGCAGTTACCCCTCTCTATTTTATGTGCTACTCCCTTGGCCAGCGTGTAGGTGCAAATATGCTCTCACTTCCTCCTTTAAGCAGACACTTCGTGGCAAATTATAAACCATAGCCTCTACCTTCACCCTCTGCTTCCCTTGCAGAAGCAGAGATTCGACTTTGACCAGTTATCTCCTGCAGTAATTCTTCACTAAACCTCAAAATACTCCAGGACAGCAGGAATCTTGTTGAAACTGGATTTCTAGAGTACAGCCCTATCGCAACCACTCCCCTAACCTATGAGTTGGAATGATCAGAACACTGGAAAAGCAGGTTAGACCCCGAAGTAATCTAGTAAAGTCTTTCCAGAAAGTGCATGACATAGGGTTGAATTCTAGAGGAATTTTCCTTGTGTTACACACTGGACAGGTGTAAGATGAAATATCACCTTTTAAACAGACACAGAAGATATACAGCAACCCCCAGGGTTGATAAAACCAAACAGAGCCACGCCACGGGGAGGGAGGAGACTGTTGTTCACCTGCGGTCACACCGGGATCGCCCGGCACTGCTTCCCCACCTCCCGGAGGCAGCAGGTGCCCAGCTGCTTTGCTGCTCCGCGCGGCAGCGGCTCCAGCGCCTCAAGGCAGCGCAGCCAGGCGGCGAGGGCAGACCCACCGGAGGGATGCGGTGGTGCGAGCGGGCGGCGCGGCGGCGCTGGGTGCTGCTGCTCGGGCCGCTGGCGCTGCTCGCCGCCGCCTGGGCGCTGCGCGGCACCTCTCGCCCCGACCCCGCCGACCGCTCTCGCCTCTACCGGGCCCTGGAGCTCTCCCCCGGCCGCAGCATCAACTGCTCGGGGGTCGTCCGCGGGGACCAGACAGCCATCCA
Source organism: Oriolus oriolus (assembly GCA_013400235.1). Taxonomy (NCBI): domain Eukaryota; kingdom Metazoa; phylum Chordata; class Aves; order Passeriformes; family Corvidae; genus Oriolus; species Oriolus oriolus. The sequence goes on along the minus strand of VXBT01007386.1, from coordinate 1,618,408 downwards.
GAAGGCGCAGCTCAGCAACCTGGAAGTGGCGAACAGAAACGGTTCGCCGACACCCGGCGAGTACTTGAACATGACGAAGGACTGCAGAGCCTTCAAGGAGACCCGGCGCTACATCGAGTTCCCGCTCAGCCAGGAGGAGGAGGAGTTCCCCATCGCCTACTCCATGGTGATCCACAACAAAATCGACATGTTCGAGCGGCTCCTGCGGTCTCTCTACACCCCCCAGAATGTCTACTGCGTCCATGTGGACAGGAAATCCCCGGCGGCCTTCCAGGAGGCCGTGCGGGCCATCGCTGCCTGTTTCCCCAACGTCTTCGTGGCCAGCCGCCTGGAAAGCGTGGTCTATGCCGCCTGGTCCCGGCTGCAGGCCGACCTCAACTGCATGCAGGACCTGCTGCAGAGCCCCGTGCCATGGCGCTACCTCATCAACACCTGCGGCACCGACTTCCCCATCAAGACCAACGCCGAGACAGTCCGGGCGCTGCAGGTGCTGCAGGGCCGGAATAGCTTGGAGTCGGAGAAGCCCTCAGCCGCCAAGCAGGAGCGCTGGCAGTACCACCACGAGGTCGGGGAGGCCATCTTCCGCACTGCCCAGAAGAAACTGCCACCACCCCACAGCTACCCCATGTTCACGGGCAACGCGTACCTCGTGGTCACACGGGACTTCGTGCAGCACATCTTCGAGAACCCCACGGCACGAAAGTTCCTCGAGTGGTCCAAGGACACCTACAGCCCTGACGAGCACGTCTGGGCCACGCTGAACCGCATGCCGGGCGTCCCGGGGGCCATGCCCCACAACGACAAGTTCCAGCTCTCGGACATGAACGCCCTTCCCCGCCTGGTCAAGTGGCAGTACCTGGAGGGGGACATCAGCAAGGGCGCGCCCTACCCGCCCTGCACCGGCCGCCACCAGCGCGCCGTCTGCGTCTACGGGGTGGGCGACGTGCCCTGGATGCTGCAGCAGCACCATCTCTTGGCCAACAAGTTCGACCCCGAGATGGACGATGCGGCCGTCCAGTGTCTCGAGGAGTACCTGCGCCACAAGGCCCTGTACGGCCGAGGGCTCTGAGGGGGAGCCGCGGAGACTCTGGCCAGCACCTGCTGCCTTGCGTGGGCGAGGCCAGCCGACGGCGCCTCGGGGACAGCGAAGAGGGGATCGAGACCGTCTCGTGAGGCGAGACGGGCCCCGGCGCCTCGAGGACAGGCGGGAGGGGATCCCCTGGTCTCCTGAGGGGCGCACGCCTCGGCGCGGCCCCGAGGAGAAGCGCTGTGGGCGGCCGCGGGGCTGCGGCCCCACCGAGGGTCAGACGGACGGACGGACGGAGAAACGGACGAGGCGGCCCGGCGGAGCGGAGGCTCGGTGTGGAAGGGCGGGAAGCTCAGCCCCGCCCTACTCGGCGCCGGCCCTGCCCCCGGCCCGCGGGGTCCCCTCACAGGGCGCGGGAAGGCCGCTCTCCCTCAGAGCGGCTGGAGGAAGCGGGCGCGGCGTTTTCCAGTCCCTTCCCAGAAACTATTCGCAAAGGTGATCCCAGGGCTGCCGGTTATTGACGGGCAGGGCTGGGTCACGGGCCACGCGGCGTCCAGGTCCGGCTAGGGGCAGAGCTGAAACCATGATTAATTTGTTTTTCCGCAAAGCACCTGGCAGCCGCCCGCCCGTTCCTGGCACCCACAGCGCTGCTGAGCTGAACATCTGGCTGCTGCTTTTGCCTCGCTTTAAACTTTGACTATCAAAAGCCATTAGTCGTTAACACCCACCCTTCAATAAAATCCAAGATACTAAAATAGATAGCGCTTCGGTATTCTATGTCCTCTGAGGAGAACGGTTTGCCCCCCTGGGCAGAGCATGATACCAGTTAACCCTTTAGGCACCCACTTCTCCGTCTGAAACACAGGCAGAGGAATGCGCACAATGGTGTGCAAACCTACATTTTCTAAGATCTGTATCTCTCTTCTCCCCCCCCCCAAAAAAAAAAAGATATTTTGGTGATATTTCAATACTGTAATTACCATATACAGTAATGGCCAATGAACAAACCAATCATCCAACACATTATTTTCTTCAGTTTCTACAAGCGGAAAGAAAGATTTGTGAACTTCTGTATTTCACCCACGTGTTTTTCTCACCTTCTCATATTGAAGCTAGCCACTTTCCATGGGCCCAACAACTTTTCACTACCTGTAATGCTGAGGGATGAATGCCATTGTCTATATACAAAAAAAAACCCCAAGTAACTTTCTTCAAAGTAAACACTTGCCTTTATAAATTTAAAGTCTACAGTGGAGAATTAGCATTATACAAAGAACATCTGAAGCAATTCCATAACACCAGGCTACGTTTTGATGAAGTTATGACTGCAGTCACACAGATCTTTAAAACATTGATTTAAATAGGATGAGAAGATTAAGTAACTGACTCAAGAAGGTGTGTCACTGCAATTTTGTTAGGACATTTTAAAGTGAACTTGGTTGTAAAATAGTGATTTTTGAAATGCCATGGTGATTTCACAGCAAACATTATAGACAACAACTCCAAGTACTGTCAAGAAAAGCTCTCAAACATAAATACTCAATGTATCACTGGGCATTTGTTTATTCAAAAAGAGCAAATAAAGTAATAGGGTTACGGATCCTGGGGGCCAACTGTTTCTAGCTTAGGTAAGCAGGCATTTGCTAAAGAGATTAAATCTTTACGCTAACCTGATAGTAACATACAACTTGTTAAAATGGTTTCAGTGACAAATTCAACATTAAATAGAAATTATCTCCATGTCTAGTACATCCTTTTAGAACAAACAAAACTTCTCTGATGACTTAGGTTAAGAATTCAGGTCTCCCACCATAGAAGACTGCATTGAACCACTACTGCCTAACCTGATTTTGGTTGTTAGAACTCTTTCACTTACTTTAAGTTAATATGTATTAGCTCAAAATGGTAAACTAGTGCCAAGGGGCTCCCTGGGGGACTGGGATACGTTCAAGTTTCTGGACTGAAACAGGCAGAGAAGGCTCACCGTTTCTAACTGTGGCAAAGCGTTGTCTTCTTCCCTTGGAAAATGGAGGAAAGACGTGCATATTCATGGAGACAAAAAAATCCCCATACTTACCAGTTCTAAGAAATGGCATCAAAACTAAACCTGTGTCTGAAAGAACTAAGTAATTTCTTTCTCAAGGTGTTGCGCCAGAAGGAATCTCAGCTTGAAATAGTGGAAGATTATTCAATAGAGGGGCCTCTCTATTTTTGCAAATGTACCTATAGAGAAAGATACATACTCACAAGTTACTTACAGACTTGTCAACAGTAATTTTTATCCCCTTTACTTTGTAAACATGTTTAACTTCTTCAGCTGTTTCTTCTCAGAAACAAGAAGTATTACTTGTACACACTATTACAATAACAGTGTTTCATCTGTTATTGACAGACACAAAAATGTCACAGGTGGAGAGACAGAGACAAGGATTTAGATTGGGGGTGGAAAGTCTCGCTTCAAATCTGTTCCACGTAAGTCTTTTAGCAAAGTCAAAATATTTTTTCTTTTAATGTTACTCACTGCAATCTTTGCCCTTCCTGGTTAGACCTGAAGACAGAGACTCTAAGCATTTATCCAGATTTGAAAGAGCTTGCCCAAAGAAAATGAAGCCATCAAGGGAAGGCAGCATACCAAAAAACCAGCTTGGCAACTCACTAGGAGGGACAGCAGTTATCTAACAACACAGCCTAGGCAGCCCTCCTGTTCAGAGAGATCACTGCTTTGGATGAAAACGACTGTTCTGGCATTATTACCTGCAGAGGTCGACATCCAATTTTCTGGATCCAAAGGAAATTTCCTGTTTCTGATGGTGTTACTACTTAGAATTCCTCTTAGATGATTTGGTTGCAAAAACAAAGGCTATCTTGTGCAAATTTATTTTCAACTCACTTCCTTTTAGTAGCGACCTAATTTCTTCTGAAAGAATGAGCCTACTCCCAAATGCTAAAGGTGAACCAAGACAAAAAGACTCTTACAAAGGAATGTTCTCAGCATGTCATCTTTCAAAGACGTTAGAAATGTCATATTTATGAGTATAGTCACATGTCAAAGCAGTGATACGTCTCCCTACCATTAGAAAAACCACCTGGCAGTAAAAGCCACCACTCTAATACAGAACTTTGCCTTCCAGAGATCTCAAAGGGTCTTAGAAAGCTGGCAACAGAGCGCAGAGAAATCATGTAACTTACCACAGTTAGTTGCAGAACTGAAAAAAACCCAGCCTTGGAATAGAGTAGGACCAGCTCTACCCCAAAGTAGCAGTATCACATCAGATTATAGGATCACCTCCAAAAATAGGTTAAACCTTATATGAAATTCATCAGTAAAATCATGGGCTGTCCAACTGGAAGTCATATCAGAAATATTAACTTTGTGTAGTAAAAATCTGCTTCTGACACTTCTGTCAACAGTAGTTAGTTAACAATTGTTAACTAACAACCTGAACTCTAAGTAAGCCACCAGTTGTTTAAGGAGGAAATATGCTGCAAATTGACCTTGCAATAAGTGCATGGGAGGAAGATGAAACTATAATTCTGAAATTTAATAACAGATTTTTCTGGTTTAAACCTGGCTTTCAATTATGTTTTATTTCCAAGTGGTTTTCACTTTATTTTTATAAGAACAACGTGAGGTCCATCTGGCTTATTACATACTTACACAACAGGTCCATGAACAGCTCTTTTTAACTTTAGTTAGGAGGGTCTATTTCTAGAGGAGCTCCTCGCTTTGCATTTGATACTTTATATGATCATCTCTGAGATACCCTATAATAAAGAGATGGGTCAATGAAAATGAATTTGGAGGAAAACAGGTAATAAATTCTAAAGAAACGAAAGGTAAATATGAACACAATACCAGTAAAGTATTGGCAGCCATGAGTAAAATTGATTCAGGGAGCAGGGTTAGGGTGTTCTTTTTCTTCTGACTGCAAGAGCAGTGACCATAAAATGTTAACTAGACTCTCAGTGAACTATTTTCCACTTCCTTGAAGGATGCAGGTTCTTTTAGCACAAGATGCAAGCCAAAATATTACTATATCTGTAAACCACTACATCCTAAGCCATAACAGCTAATCCTAAAAAAGACCACCCTTTAGTTTACAGTGAAGAAAAAGTTCACATCTCCCAGTACAGTCTTACTAAAGTGCTTTGTAACATACTCCTACTTTCCTCCCCACCCCAAAGTTTTAGACTACAGAAAAGCAAACCCAGGTCAGTAGGACCTTGACTGAAAGCCTACCCGCTAAGCTGCCAAGATCCTTAAACACAAGTGTCCGTGCTTTGAGAAACTCTCCTCTACCTCACTGTGCCCAGTCATCATGCAAAGGTACATAATGATCCAGATTAAACTTGTCTTCCGGAAATTCACCATAAATTCTTCCTGTTCTGCACTTTTTGTGCCTCTCTGATAATATTTGAAGTCAGGTATTGACACCCCTGACTGAGCAAACAGCTTACATCAGGTAACATCCTGGTTTGCACACCTATGGAATCCCTTTTCTTGGAAACCATATTTAAACAGGCAGTCATCCACAGCCAGTTCTGTATTGGTGTTTATTCTTTCCTTCACTTTCTTTAAGTTAATTTACTTTCTAAACAGAGACATCCATTCCAATTCAATGTCAAGGTGCAAAGGTATATTTTACTTTCTCTCTGCTGCTGAGAAGTGAAAGCAATTGTGATCTTTCTGAAGAAAAACAACAATGAAATAACCAAATAAATGAAGACGTCTGTAACACTACAGGCAAAGAAGAACATAATAGGCAGCAGGAAGCATGCTGATGCTCTAGCAAGTGAAATGAAGTGTCTTCCACTGGATATTACAATAGCTTAGTATAACAAAAGTGCAATTGATGCTTTTAGTTTTAAGTTCAATCTTCCAAGACCACAAAGTACATTAATCCCATACACTTGGCAGGATTAGCTGAAATTCAAATACAAAAAATAGCAAGTGGCAAGAATGTTACGGAGAGCAAAGCAACAAAAAGCAGAAAAACATTGGCACCAGATCCCCTTAACTTCCCTTTGCACCCTGCTCCTTCTGAGAACTTGAACTTAACCTCCACAGAAGGAGCAGATCTGGGACCTGGACAAACACCATCCCAGAAATACGGTTAAAGCCTGGAGCGACAGGACAAGGGGGAATGACTTCAAACTGAGAGTAGGTTTAGATAACAGGAAGAAATTCTTCCCTGTGAGGGTGACGAGACACTAGAACAGGTTACCCAGAGGAGCTGTGGCTGCCCCATCCCTCAAAGTGCTCAAGGCCAGGTTGGATGGGGCTTGAAGCAACCTGAGATAAAGCAAAGTGTCCCTGCCCATGGCAGGGGGTTGGAATGAGATCTTCACAAAGGTCCCTTCCAACCCTGGCCATTCTATGATTCCAATGCACACTTAATTGGAACAAAACAAAAGATGTAATTACTTGCATAAGGAGAGAGTCCAAAGGCTACAGAGAAGTTGAGATAGAGAATTGTGTCTAGAGACAGGAAGAGATTACAAGCAGCTGGAGGTAGGAAGAGCAAATTTTTATACTTCTGTGGGTTGAAATTTAGTTTACCACATGATTATTAGAGAACAAAAAAGTTTAAACCTAGAAGATTGAGTCTGATGTAGAACGAGAGAAAACCATGGTACAGATACACATTTGCATCCTTTAAGATAAAAACAGACACTTATTGTGCTGTTGAAATAAAAGCAACTGTCTGTTCTTTTGGTTTCAAAAATGGTTACTTACCAATCTGCAGTCTGCAGCAAAGGGCACGTAGCAGAGCTATTTGTAGAGAGAAAGATGCAGTCACAAACACACAAACATGCTGCCCAGCACGAGCTGCTAAGCTTTTGCTGATGTCCTCCCCCATCATTCTGGAACAGCCATTTCTTGCAATACTTCCGATTGCAATACTTGCGATTGCAATACTTGCAACCACACTCGGAACCCTATAACTGAAACACTTTTTCATTTGCAACATTTCTCTAAATACACTTAAAAAATTTGGGGAAAATGTGGTATGTTAATACTAGTTTCTAAACAAAGTTTTCCAATGATCACTCTTTCAAAAGCTTTTAAATAAAAGTTTATTACAGAAATTATTTTGAACAAAAAAAGACAACAGTATCTCTTGTAATTTAAAAAAAAAGGTAACATTGTATTTCATGCCCTATAAGGTGAAATGAAGAAATGCTACAGGTATTTCTTCCGCTGTCATTCTGTGATGCTTTCTAGTATGGATTAACTCACATCTGCATCACAAGAATTGAGTATGATCAGTCCCTTTCCATGCTTCTCTCCAGAAAGTGCTGCATATTAACAGAAAATATTGCAGACAAACCACAGGTCTATTCATTCTGCAGTATTGGAACCAGTGTCTAGGAAAGAGAAGAGAAAGTGAGACTAATACACACCATCACTGAAAACAGAGAACCAACAGCATTCTCTAATACCTTCCCCAAGTTCTAAAGTGTTCCCCAAGCATTTCAGAACATGTTCTGTACCTACCCAATTCCCTCCACTGCTCTCAATGCCATGCATGAACTGCTTGCGCTGTTTCCCTTCACTTAGCAACACTGAAAAGAGCCAGCACAAAACTCCAGGGCTGTGCACACAGATGCGTTAAAAATACTTAAAGCTTTGCTCTAACATGTAGTGATACACAAACTCTTTACTGCGTTCAGCCACAAGCACATCTGGCTATGATCTACTAAGAGAAAGGCTTTTGCACATCCAGCAGCATAAGCTGTGATGGAGTGTGGGCTATAGTTTATTATGCATTTTGAAATAGATGCAAGAATGAGCATGATCTCCATAAAGAACTGGGAACAAGTCTCTGTTCTGAACTTTTGTCAGAATCACCAATTAACACCAGTGCAGCTTTTGATACACTACCATTACTGCTTTCTTGTTTTTAGAGCTGTGGAAAAAGTATGTAACTCAAATACGGAGAACGACAAGCCAGTGTTTACTACTGTTCCTTAAAACAAGTCAACTTCTTGTGGGAAAAAAAAAGGTTGTAATGTTAATAGCAACTTCAAGTCAGCCAGTTGTTTAAATCTTATCTGCACAATTTATCAAGAATGAAAACGTTTAATACTTGGAAAGTAAGGTTTCCTCCACTAGGTATAATAAGCACACAAAAACCAAGCAGTAAGATTATATGCTTGGCTAATACCAGAAGTTGGGCAAACAATAAATACTGTCAACTCTTTAGAACTACAACTTGAAGTGACTATTGTAATCATGCTGGGATCAGGAAGCCATGAAGAACCTGTTTCAGTGGTCTGTGGTGCATTTAAATAAAGCCTTTTCCATGCTCAGTTCCTGCTTTCAGCATCACTCTCGGAGGACGAAACAAGTGGCACCATTTCACACAGCTTTAGCAATACTTTGCCACACTGATGGTTTTGAAAGTTATAAAGCAGCCTGCCACAAAAGTCACTGAATTACTTTTGCCAGTAAAGAATCTCAAGGAACATGGACAAAGTAATCCAGTCAAGCAGATACGGATTGTAAACTCCCACAAGCAATGTACATACAGAGGGTCTGTTAGGCAACAAATAAGTCTTATGACTTGCAAATGCAAGCATAAACTTTCACAGGCTTGTGTCCCCAACTATCAAACCCAGAGAACGATGCTTAGACACTTTTCTCGGACAATTCCTTGCTCAGACAGTTGAAGCACCCTTCAGATTCAGTAAAACATGGTGCTACCCTAACAACCAGGTTCATACTAGAAAACTCACCACGCAAAAAATAAAGATTACTTCTGACTTTCTAATTGCTCTAGTATTATACACACTTCGCAACAACAGGGGCATAGCAGTCCCTAACACAGTTCTACCTCAGTGCCTATGGTCAGGGAAGCATTTAGCCGGCTTTTGTTTCATCTCTCATCAGATGTAAAAGGCAGTGCAGAGCCCTACTTCTGTCTAAGTCATACAATCAATATGGCTTTAGTAAGACATTTGGTCAAAGCCTTCTAAAAACAAGTCTTGTGTCTCAGCCTATTTATATCGTATTTCATACTTACTTTTTCCATCACATGCTACAATTTTCACTTTATCCACTTTCACAAGTTCAGTGACCTCCCTAAATTCAACATCGTTCAGTACAAATGTCCATACGTTGTCACAGAACCTGTAAGTGTTCAGAGACCCCTATAAAAAGACAAGAGACAGTTTCTATAGGACGCATCTCAAAAGCAACAGAAAATATGATGAGTATCTACTGAACTACATCCCTTCTAGAACAAGATTTGCTACAAAGCCAACAGTGGACCTGAATGCATACAAACTGGCAAGCAAGCAATTCTGAGGAAAACTGGAGTTTAAATGCCCTCCAGTGGCTGAAATTTTCAAGACCATGTAGTGACGTTACAGAATATCCAAGGGGAGGCTCCTCAGGTAGGCTAAGAAGTTTTACAACTTTTCTAATGTGAACAAAGCATCAGTAGCAGAAAAAAATTCTTAAAATACTGGGCCATAAGAAAAATCAGCTACAGCAGTGATCATAAGATGTGAATTCTGCAATTGCTTAAACAAAGTAGTAGCTTCAATAAAAAATTATGACAAAACTGACATGTGACATGAAGAAGTATCCCTCCTATTTGATGTAGCACTGAGAATGTCAATATGGAAAACTTCTGGCCTTCACTTTTACATATTTTAAATTTCTATTCTTCAACTTAAGCTCCAAGTAACCTTTTTTAAATTTACCCGCTAACCACATGCTAAACTCTTTTCTATACCATGCTACGTATACAAAACAAGTTAAGTGTGCTAGAGGAATTACACTGGTTTTAATATCTCTATACTGTTTAAAAATAAAACATCTTAGGAGCCCACATCATTCATGTCTCCTATATAGACTGCAGGGAAGTATTACGACAAAAGTTAACACGAAGCTGGGTTTTGTGGGGTTTTTTTCTTAACATTACATTCAAGCTGACATTTAACAACTTGCTGGCTATCTTACATCAATTAAGGTGGCTGACTGGGAATCCCCTCC
>VXBT01007386.1:1588953-1606917 GCA_013400235.1 Oriolus oriolus | reverse complement strand
CGGAAGCGCGGCCCCTCCCGGCGGGCCGCGGCCCGGAAGCGGAACGGCGGCGGGGCCGGGCCCGCACCCACAGCACCGCCCCGCCCGCGCCTCGCCCCAATCAAACACTCGCACCTCGTCCAAAGGCGTTTATTGGAGACAGCGGCGTCTTTTCCTTCTTAAGAAAGACCCCGTAAGTAACAACCGCTAGCACATTCACACACGTGTTTATCACATTACCCCGTGACGCCTTCGAACACAAAAAACAAGCTCATTTAAAAAGAAAGGATCATAATATTCTTAAGAGGTAGGTGAAGAGTCTTCTACTTACATTTTGTTCTATTAAAGGGACAAAGGAAAATAGTCACATCTGTGAAGAGTGTTACTAGCCCAATTAAGACAGCTGAGTCATTATCCATGACTCACAACCCGTGCTTTTGCATGATTACTGCAGCTTCATTTTGTTAAACACTGCACGTGTTTAACATTAGCACACAATAAAGTTTACAGACACTAATTGACAATGTAATCCTTCTATCTTAACCCTTCAATCTACCAGTCAACCATTAGAGCACCTTACTAGTCAGACCTTTCTTGTGAATAAAAAGGTTTTGGTAGATGACTAAGAAACATTGCAGAACTGCAGAGCCACTGGTAGACTAAACATCTGTCCTTCATGAATATTTATTTGCAATTATTAACTTGGAATTCCATGTTATCAGTATTAACTAGCAGTTGAGCAACCTAGGGTAAGGAACATGGTAAGATAAGGACTTTTGGAAAACACTCTGATAGCTTCTCTTCAGATCATTTTGAATACTAAAAAAAAAAAAAAAAAACCCGAGAAATCTGGGCAGTTCAAATTGCAAAACTGAAAAAAAAAATCTACTTGAGCAAATAATGGCTTTAATTTCATTGATCTCAGTCATGCTTGAAGAGAATGATGAAAAACTAACATGGCTGCACCCTCTTCACAAATGCCCTTTTTTCCTGTTAGTTTAATATGGATAATGAGATGTGATAAAAGAAACAGTATAGTTCAACTTAGAATTTTGAAGCTAGGAAAGCTGCAAGATACATCTTTCAGAATATGAATACTTAAATATTCCTTACATTTCAGAGTGCTACTCTGACTAAAACCAGGTGTCCTTAAAATGTATAATTAAAGCTCTTGTTTCAAGTGTCTCTGACAAGCAGTCAGTGAAACAAATCCTCTAGAGAATGACCTGCATCCACAAGGACTAAGTAAGAACTTTCACTGCAAGATGGGTAAGACTTCTGTGGTTACAAAAAGCATGCAAGCTGCTATCCCTCTCCTCTCTGTTCTTCATATGAAGTTTATCTGAGGGAGACTGGAATGACTTAAGAATTAACATAATCTCCAAAGACAACAGCTTTTGAGAAGACATGAATTTATACCATCTTTGTAGATAGTAAATACTGTATAAATCTGTAGGACACACTGACAAAAATTTGACACTGAAAAAAATATGCTTTTCATGAATAAACTTTCTACCTTGTGACAGATTCAGTTAAGAAAGTGCCTATTCACAATGTAGTTCAATATTTTTCAGTTCACTACAGACATTTCAGCAGACAGCATCAGTGAAGCTGACATGACCAGGCACCAGTGACACCTTCTCCTCCCCATGACACACTTCGAGGTCATTTCATAAAAGATTCCATTACCACCACAGGTAATCTAACCTTGAAGTCTGACACAATTAACTGCTGAAAGTTTTAAACTGTCATTAGAGCATTTAAGGGTATGATGCAACAAAGTTGCTGAAACATGCTGACAGATACAGGCTATAATATCCTAGTTGAGTGCAATTTGGAGTGGAGCTACTGTCTCTCAGAACAACGTTCCTCACAGCAACTGGGACTGTTCTTCACTTGTTTACTGAGTAAAGGAAACAATACGCCAGACTACATTGTTATGAACACGGTTACATATTATTCTAACTAGTTGTACGCTTCTTGGAATAAAAATTCTTCATTTCAACATCCCAGAATCTCAAAGACTTCAATCTGCTTCAGCACTAAATCCTTACACATCCATTGCCATTACCTTCCAACAGAACGTGGCCCTGGCTTATTACACAGATCAAGAACATTCAAGCAAATCCAGTCTACTCACATCAGTTTTTAATGACACTTTCTCCAGAATCTCTTTGCCACTTCTGAATTTACCATTGCAGACATCAGTTTATGAAATGTCACATTGAGAGGCCACTAGCCCAAACATCTCTATTTCACTTGTGCACAGCAATGATGAGATAGGTAATGACTTATTACTACACATATAAATATATATAAACTAATGAGACCTCCAAATCAAAGGTAAATTAGACTCATGAAATCCTTTCTTGACACGGCTCACCAAATCCTAGCAAAACGACTCTTACTTTTAGAAGGAAGTGCCATTGAAAGGTGAATTCCCTACAATACTGTATCTTATCACAAAGTGATTCAAGTTTTGCAATAATTTTTATTAAAGTATGACATTCCAACTTTTCATGTTTTTAAATATTAAAATATATTACATTATATTATAGATTTCAAAAAAGATAAGTTTGACAAAACATTACCCATAGCTTTGGGACCACTTTGCTTTTTGTAAACATCCACCTCACCACTAAATGATGAGCTGCAAGAAGTCAGAGGGGAGTAATTCTTTAGTACACTTCTTTCTCAAGCTGCATATCTTTAGAGACAGAACAACTGTTGTGCTGTATACTCATTCACAACAACTTATACTAGAGAAATAAACCATTTATAAGCACATACACATTTCCAAAAGAAATCATACTACTGCAGCATGAAACTGTAGAATCCTTGGCCACCAGGAAACACAGTAACAATCCCATCATTTGGTAAATTGGGCATATACAGAGGAATGGCTACTCTGCACTGCACTATACACGCAGGAAGCAACAGGGCAGAGAACTACAATCCCTCCACCGAGAATGTAATTTTACTTAGAATAATCCTTTTATCAGTCAGGAAAAAATGGAAATGAGATATTCAGAATGCTTCCTGTTTAGCTTAGGACACATGCAGACCCAGTAACACTCAGGTTTGCACGGTCATACAGACCACGCTGTGAAAGTATCAGAAGTAAACAGGCTGCAAGTGCCCCATGTACTGATTTGAACTTTACATTAATCTGATTCAACATCAAAATTGAAGCAGGAGATAAGACAGCCCCAAAGAAAGTGCATTTGTGTTCTGCTTTTCAGAGCAAGATCCAGACCTGATGGAATGGATGCAAGGCAACTTGGCATTAGTATTGCCTGTTGTGTGAGTATGTCCTGCACATCAATCTCCTTGAAACTCTGATACAGAAACTACTGCAACAAAAGGACTTGGATCTTGAGATGACAGTATCTGAACTGCAGACTTAAACTTCCAGAGACATGAGCAATTTTCCCTCACCTGACATCCATATGCTCTCAGAATCTATACAGGTATCACTGGAGACAGTGGATTAATTGTTACTTGGTAAGTCTTGACCATGGAATATCTCACAACTGCTATTTATCAGTGTCAGGTAGTAATCTGGTTGAACGTAATTTTTTTAATAAGGTAACTGAGTAACATTAAATATAGTTAAGAAGTGATATCTTTTGGCATTAAGACAAAATTGTGAGCACAATAAACACCAAAAGCAAAGATTTAATATACTTGCTACAACATTATATTGCTCAACTCCTGAATGAATTTATTTGCATACACCTGCCCTTACATGGAAATTGCAATGTTTATCAAAAGATGTTACAAACTTTTACAACATATCAACCAGTGCTTTACTGTTGTCACAATAAACCTATAAACACTAGTTATGTGTCCAAGAACACCTCTCACAGACACAGGTTTACCGCCATTGGAGGGAGTGAAAACACCCCAACCTTTAAAACACTTCTTTAAAGTTAAATTAGTGCTGGTATCATGTGCCTAACAGCTTTAGAAATGGACGTTTCATCTACAAAAATGACACAGGTAGCATAAGATTTCTGCCCAAAAAATGGTATTGTGGCTAGAATACCTGTGTAACTCCCAAGTTCCACTGAGCATGACCAGAGTTCCTACCAGTGACAACCAAGATTTGTCCACGAAGACCTGCAATGAGCTCATTTCCTACTGCCAGTTGAGCCAGTCTCGACGTACTGAAGCAGAATCTAAATTCACAACTTCAGCTGAAATAGGTCTGGTATCTTACCAGTCACACAGTTGAGCTTTTGCTGGCTTTGGCCAGCAAACCGCCTCCCACAGAACTGCAGTTCTGCATCCTGAACAATGGACTGAAAGACACCAAAGCTGAAGCTCACTCTAGTGAGGTAAAGGAGTGAGCTTGTATAAGGTCTGTGAACAAAAATAAGGATTTCTACATTTGTGAAAGCCAAGTTAATATGATTGTTAATATCCAAACAAGTTTTCACGACAATGAAGAAATGCACTTGACCATTTACAGCAAAACAGATTTATACAATAACAACAAGTAACTTATGGCCTTGTCTACCTGCAAATTAATTCCTTCCGCAGGTACACACAATATATTGCTCAGTCATAAAAATATATATATTATCTCTTTCCTTTAACATTTAGGTATATAAATATTTTACTGAAGAACATGCATCATTTCGATAAACAGTTGCAAGAACATCCTCTGAAAACATAGGGTTCTTTGCCATTTAGCAATATAAAACGATTACATAAACAGCAATTAAAGTCAAGACAAACCAATACAGCAGTAAGCAGTTCATTGTGTGCTAGTCCAAGCACCTTTTGCAACAGATTATATAATACATACACACAGAGAATGCACTGTAATGGAGCACAAACTGCATCGTTCCATCTGCGTATTCTTCAGTCTTGTTTGGACTACAAGCTTACTGTTCACTTTTCTGCTCTTGTTTTCCATTCAGCTCTTGGTCAATTCTGCTTAGCAAAGAAAGCAGTAAAATTAAACTGTGTTAACATAGTTTGATAGCTGATATATTACGAAAAAACTATTAACCTTAACAGGAAAACGCAAAGCTTTTACATGGGAAAAGTTTTAGTAAATAAATATTAAATTAAGGCTTTTATTTAATGTAGTCATGATGTATGGGTTCTTTTCAATATCTATTTTCCTACCTTCCCCTAGAAATTAATTAAAATTGTTAGGAAACCCTTTAAATAACTATAGCACTTGAGAGGAAGCATTCAAAAAGTGCAAGTGAGGTTTGACTACAGAAGAAAAAAGCAGGGTCTGTGCTCGTGGGAACGAGTCCAAGCAAGAGCACAAGCTTACAGGTAACATGACAATACTGGCAAGCACTACCACTCTGATGAGTTCCTATGCTGCAGAATAAGCACAGAATTACCTTTAATGTTATAGTAATTAAGCCAAGAAGGTAACAGCACTAGTTGAATCAACAAAAGTGAAGAAGCTCCTTAACTGCAATACTTTTTCTATTATGTTCTAGACTCTTGCAATTACCCTGGAAAAATTCACCATCACGCTGACAAAAGTGGGTTTGATTTTGTGCCTTATTTTTTAATACCTGCCTTGGGACCAGCAAACAAAATGCTGCTTTGCAGAAACCAGCAGATGATTGACAGCCCTGCACAAAAGGTACTTTTCCTCTTTACAGTAAGAACAAACTACAGTCTTGATAACATCTTCTAGCAAGTAAGTTGTGCGTGGAGGTAAATTAATTTTAAAACCAAGAGCAGTTCTAAAGTGAGAGACTAAGACCAAGTTTGTCCTCTGACAATCTGTCTCACATACCTGTCCAGTCTCTCAAACTACAACCAGCCAGTTTTTCAAAATGATAAAAACAATGATAGCTCCTTTAGGCCATGAACCCATAAAAAGGAGCTCCTTTCAACCCGACTAAAGGCTCAGTATCCAATTCTGACTGTGATCTCTTCTCTATATCTAATTTTCACTGAGGAACATATTACTTTTTACAGAAGTGATTGTAGTATAGGTGAAGTTATCAACCAGGACACTAAAAAGTGTGTTCTACTGGAGATTTTTTTAATTATCACTTAAATGGAATAATTCTTAAAGAATGTTCAATACATCACTAGATTTACATGTGAGCTTTCAGGAATAATTTTAATTCCTTTTACTTCAAGCTCAGTGTTCCTCTACCCAATTTAGACGATAAGCCTTCCTCAACAATTATGCACACAAAGGAAAAGTAATTAAACAAAAAACAAAGTTAGTAGCAAAATCTTTCAGTACATTTGTTAGTGAGTGAAAAAAATAACATATCCATTCAAAAAAATTCATCAGCTGTGGAATAGCTTGACTAGTTAGCAGGAGACTGGAAATTAACAAAATGGAAATCCAGTATTTATTAGGAAGGAACATAGGCACTGCAAATACAAACAGCACTAAAATACTAATTTAGATTGCATCTATGCAAGTTAATAACTGAAAAGGTAGTGAATACCAAAAATACAAGATTCAATATTAGGACTTCTTACAGAGTTGCATCTCGGCTAATGCATAGCTACAGCTTAGCACTTGCATACACCTCATCTTCAGATATCAATTCCTGTTAGGAACAGTAAAATTTGATTTAATGGGTTCATACAGAAGCACTACTTTTGCCTGTTAAAGACTTCTAGTTGAGAACCCATGCATCCCCTTAAAAGTGACCATCTCATGTAAAAGTGTAATAGAAACTATATACAAATATCTGTCTGAACACCCAGGGTGAGCCCTTATAGATTCCATACTGCCTGCAAGCACAGTACAGTTACTGTCATGCATAAAAACTTGGGCACTAGTGCATGTTTATATTTACAAATGCTTATTCCTTTATGCAAGCCAATCAACTGGGAGTTAGTTGCAGTGCAAATTGTCTTATCTAGATGCAACCCTAATCAAAATATGCATATACCTGTTCTGTTTCTTTCTAAACTTTTCTTCTTCATACCTTGGTGAGGAAAAGTTTTATTTCAGTAAATATAATATATGAAGGCCAAAATCCACAGAAGCTGCAAACCAGTATTAGTGTCAATACAATCTGCAGAAACTTACCAAATTTTGAAACTGATATAATTAAAATACATTGTACTTTCAACATTTATTAGCATTAAACAAAAAATATTTAGTTACTATGACGTAACAAGTGAATTCAGTATGACCTCTTGTACAGTGTTAGCATTCATCACTAAAATTTAAAGTCTGTATCCGTAACAGTTTGAAGCCAGACATAATCCTCTACAGAAATCTGAGAATTAACTCTCTAACTTAACCAAATTCAGCCTTTGCAGAACAGTTAAAGGTTCATCGATACAGAGAGGAGTCTTTTAAAACTTGGAATCACAGTCTGAATATTCCTAGCACATCCGTAAAACCCCAGTCAAAAAAATTCTGAAGACAGCACAAGGCTGCCTCAGCTTTGTCACATCTTTCACCCCCACCCCAAGAAAACTGTTTTTCTGTCTTACAGAGTTAAACTGTGGAACTGATAGCAGCTGGATGTTTACTGAAATAGCCAGCCATCTTCAGGGGGCACGAGGCTTTGGCCAGCATGGATGCGCCCTTCTGTGTGCTCAGTGACACTGGGCCACCTTCCCCCAGTTTGTGCTCACCTGTTACGATGCAGACAACACAGGGTTTGTGTGTTATACCCTCTAATAGGCCGATCAATTTGTCATCAGAATTGTTAAGTGTTTTCATCTGGTTTTCATAAGACCCAAGTTTATGGTTTCTACTCTGTTACTGCATCCCCAAATGCTTTTGACAAAAGGATCATGATCTTATTCGAGAGCAGAATTGTGCTGATGTTAAAATGGGTATTTGTATCTGGACAGGAAGGAAAAAACTTACATTGATGCTGTCTTCATTTCCTTACCAAAGTAGTTTAGAACTGCAATGGGTAGGGATTCAGCATTTTCCCATCGCTGCTTTTCTTTTAAATGAAAACCCAGTCCAAGTGAAATTTCAGCACTTAACTTGTTGCAAACACTGAAGACATTATAAATAACTGCAGTATCAACAGGCCCAGAATTTCTCACTCACAAGCCAGTTTAGTACACACACTAAGGTACAGAACAACTGGAGTCAGACCTTCTCTCTGGAAGGCTTAATTCACACACCACAACTTAGTAATTGCACAAAGCTCCACTGTGAAAATCACTATACATTAACATTTTGCCTATCCATGCTACTCCATACCAAACTGCCTTTAGCAAAGAGGTCAAACATGGACACTCCTCCTAGAGACAATAATGATCTCAGGTGAAGTCATTAAGTGCCAAGTGTTACATTCAAACCAAACACTGATTACAGCATCTACCAGTCCTAAACCAAGATCAGCGTAGAAGATGTTGGAATAATAAAACGTACTGTTTTATGCATTCTGGGATGCCAACGTATTCCATGGGGATGAGTTCAGCTAGTTCTGCCAGGGTAAAGACATACCTAATTTTTTGGCTGAATTTTGAGCTGTGGAAGAACAAATGCAGGGTACAGTTACAACTTAAATGTTTTTCACTAGGTCAATATTAAAACAGTCTTTTAAGTTCAAAGCAAACAGTTGTCAGAACTATTTAAGAAAAAGCTTCCAGAGTATTACCTAATAAAAGGTTTTGTGATGGCCAGGAGTGTTCTGATGAACCAGGAAGGATGAACTATGATCAATGATTTCAGATTTTTCCTTAACCTGAAGGATTCAAACAATGGATAATTACTAGAACAAAAAGGCAGCATGACCAGGGGTTTTTGAATATGTAAGAAGTATGTTTTTAGAAGCACAACTGTCACATAAACATAGTATTCTGACATCCCATTATTAGAAGTCAAACTCTATCAGAAGAAAAAATGCTACACAATTGTAAAATAAAAACTAAAGATTCAGTATCAATTTCAAAAGGAGGTAACACTGCAAAGAGAAGCTCCTTTGAATCTTTTTATACAACTAATGATGAAGTGGTTCACAAAGAACCCCCCTTATTAACCTGGTATTAATACATTAAGTTGTAAGGATATTCTACAAGATAATATTCGGTATCCTGAGAATACTATTTTCACTAAAAAAAACATCCTGAGAGGAACAGCAACAAAAGGCTTACACAAACCCCCCGGCCAACCAAAAAAATCCACCACACAACAGTAACCAGGCATATTTGTTGCATCATCCTACATTGTCTAGATTAAGAAGAAGTTTTCAATACACCAATTTCCTTCATCAAATCTTAACCAGAAGGGACCGGACACCACATTAAACAGCAGTTTTTCCTAAATATGTCTATCTCTGAGCATGTGAATATTGTAAGAAAACACTGCAGAGCTTCTTACCTCCTGTCAATTTGCTGGTAACATTTCCTAAGCCAGCCTAAACTCGGCATTTTTCTCCGTGTTGTTGCACCATTCAGGTAAACTATCATATAGTTCTCTGCTACTAACAGCTCTAAAGTGCCAATTACATACCTGGAGAGACAGGCAAAGAAAATTTTAATATCTACAATCTTCACCTGAAAGCAATTCCTAGCAGTGCTCAAATATATTAAAAATAACAAAAACCCAGAAAGGCAGATGATGACCTACTTAAATAGATTGTCCATTAGGTATCTGTAGTTAGGCTGGCTGCTCTCAGGCATGAAGCAAACAGCAAACACAACAATGGCATTTAACCCATCACCATAATAACCTAGAAACAAAGAAATGAGCAGCAGTAGTGACAAAGGTGACAATACACTGACTACATTTACACAAAGTCAAGCATATTCAGTAAGCCTTTTCATTATTTACCTTAAAGAGATTTACAAACATCCATATGGACACATTCATACAGTTACAGAAAACCTCGAGGCTTCTTTTTCAGATTTGTCTACTTCTAAAGAACAGCTGAAGCTGATGTCAATCAAACAGTACCTATAACCAACGTTTCAGTATAGAATCTCAGTATATTTAATAACATCTTATGTTATTAGTCAACTTTTCTTCCAACCTAACCTTCACAGACTGTTGGAAAGAGTCATGAATTGATTTCTGCCTTAGCAGATCTATAGTTAATGTTTTCAACAGTCTTAGAGCCAGAAAAATAGGTAGCAGTGGCACTGTAGGATAGAGTAAATACATCTTATTACATTTTAGTACATGTCACCATGTGTACATTTGGAACTTTTGATCCAAAATAGAGAAAAAATTATTACATCAACCATGTCTTACCACAGCAACAAATGAATTACCACAAGTCTTTATGCCCAAAGCTCTTCCTCTGCCTCCCCAACTCAGCTTAAAGAAGTAGTTGCTCAGCAGTTCCCCTGAGCACATCACCAATCCTTACCACCATGACTGATAACTTTTTTGTACGGTTCAATTGCCTTCATGTCCACCCTATGGTCCTGTTCTCCAATCCTAAACATTCGCCAGCGTCGACCATCATCCTTCTCCTCTGCTGCAGTGTATTCAGCCAGTGATCCTTTCCTAATGACATCAGTAGTTTTTGGTTTTGGAAGATCATCTGCCAAAATTAGAACACGTTGAAGACCCATTATGAATACCATGCATAGTGACAATCAGCTACAACACAAGTTAACCACTTTGCTATGTGATCTATTTTGGTATTCTTCAGCCAGTCAGACACACCAGCTGATGTCATGGATATTTTATCAACATACTCATGTTGGCAGTTAGCTGTTGACTGTAATTTTCTCTATTACAAGTATGTGAAAAATTTCCATTCACAGAGGAAGCCTAATTAATTGTAGGCTTTCAGAACACGGACCTCAATGAATTTCACCAAAATAGACAAAGTGGTTAACTCCAGTGAGAACTACAGACGTTGCTTGATCACAGATTTACATGAAGCATGATTTAAAACATTGAGGTACCTTGCAAGCAGACATGCAGGCAGATCTATTGAAAATTAAATCTAATTCACATGTGTGCAATCAAAATATATGAAATTTATGCTGACAGCAATCTGTAAGACAATTTGCTCCAATGAAATTATGATTCTTGACTTTGTTGCATGGACCTTACCCAAAGCGAGAAAAACCTACTGCAAGTTAGTTGTCTGTTCCCAAGACAAAGCTGTTAATTGAAATTATCCTTCCAGGAAAATGAAGGCAGCAGCATTAAAGGAAGAAAAGACAGAAACCCTTTTCAGCCACTTTTAAAAACAAGAAACAAACATCTGGAACATTTCCTTCACATCACTGCAAAACTAACCCTAAATACAAATTCTTCTTCATTAAAACAATGAAAATCCTTTACAAAGGTAAACACGCAGCTCTGTTAAGAAAACTTCACCTGCAATATGCCTTTAGCTATTTTGAAAACCACAACCACTGTTGCCTTGCTTTTCACAGTTCTTCAATGTTTTTAATTCTGTAGTTAGAATTCTCATGCACTTTCTGTAAACATAAGCCATGTTATGCTAACAGCCTGAGATGTTTTCATTCTTTCTCCTAAGGCGGAGAAGTTTGATTAATTTCTCCTTTGAGCTATGTGGTTGAGGGGTGGTAATGTCACCCTCCAATCCAGGATGTTTTCTAAAAGTGTATAAAATAAAGAAGCAGGCCCTTTGGCCCGAGAGCTCTGCTCATTTTCTCTTTCACCTGACACTGGCGTCTGTGTGTTCCTTCGTGTCCGCGTGCGACAAACCACCCCTTATTCTAAAGAGTGTTTCTTTCTCCACAAGTAGTGTTTCAAACATAACAGTGAAAAGAGAACTTCCTTTATTCAGGAATTAAAATTATTTTATTTTCAGGATAAGAAAATAATAATTGATTTTACATGTTTACTTATAGAGACATTCCTAAATTATGAAGTCTATAGATGTTACAGACTGCAACAATTTCCCCAACACAACAGTTCTTGGCTTCCATAAAAGGGCCTTAAAACATCATTAAACTCCAAGTTTAAAATTTGTGCTTTAACTCCTACAACAAAATGTTTCTCTCAAATAAAATTTGTTAGAATCTCCAGGTTTTGCCTGTAAGATAAAACACCTATTAAAGTCTTAAAACTGAGATCATTACTAGTGTGGCTATAGCTAAGTTAACTTCCTATGAAGTCATTGCAGAATTCCTTGACACACAATAGAGGCTCTTCTACTGCCTCCAGTCAATCTGGAAATATGCAAACTCTAAGGCCATGGAGCTTTTGCCATTCTCACCACAGGAAGATTTGAGATTGGGTGTTACTTTGTATTTTTAAAAACACCATTCAGTCCTCCTTAAATTGTAATTCATCAATTTCTGAGTAGCTAATCTATATCCCTTTGTTTGGCTTCCTCCATTTAAAACTCATTTCTAACACATGTAAAACACCTTGGGTACTTTTTTCTGTTGGGTGGTTCTTAAAAATTTACTGCAACAAGAGAATTTTCCATAACTTCAAGTCTTATAGATGCATATATAGGTGATCTTCACCTAAGTTTATCTGCAGTTACAGCTATTAACTGTTTGCCTGTTTACTAATCAGATGAGGTCTGATTTGCTCTTTAGAAAGTCACTGCACCTATTTCTAATTTCAAATCTAACCCCTCCCTTTGTTTTTCTCCTCATGTAATATTGAGTCACAGCAGTTTCTTACTAGGGAAACCATCGACCTGCACATACAAAAATATTTTAGAGCATCAGACAAAAGGACCAAAACACTCACCTTCCCATTCAAATTCATTGCTGTTTTCTGAGGGAGTATCTAAATCATCCAAATCAATCTCTCCACTCTCATCCAAGTCATCAGACAAAACAGATTCCTCACTGGGATCCAAAGTTAAGCTAATATCTGGAGCCATTAGTTTCTTCCTCAATTTGGTTCCATTACCCTCTGTAGCTAAAGAAAGCAAATTTTTTATTTTCAAAGCTAAAGCAAGTTTACATAAGCATATTACCAAGACAGAACAGCACAGTCCTTTCTCATAATGCATTATAAATTGATGCCCCTAATTTAAATATGGTATCTTTGGAGTAAGACTTTAACAGGGGATGGAAAGAACTGCAGGGAAAAGTTCTCAAGTTACCCACTGCACACACAGAGTATGACCAGGGGGGCACACCACCAACCATGCTCCCTGCGGAAGAAAAACCTGAAGAGCTGCCACCACCTCAGCCACCACCACCCCTGCCTGCTGCATCCAAGTGTCCCAGGAGCTGTTCTAGATATTACAGTGAATAAATCTTGCAAATAATACAACAATAGCACTTGCTTTTGTTAAGCTTCAGTAACATCATAACCATCTTTGACAAAATAGAAAATAGTATACAAGCTAAAAAAAAAAACCCAAACTGACAGACAACAGTGAGGACAGAAAATTAAAGAATCTGTTCTGTGAATGTACAGAATGCTTCGAGGCACAAGGCAAATACTTGCATGATTTAAACAGCAGTTGAAAGCAGGGAATAAAATCAGATTACCAATTCACCACAGGAGATGCCTCAAAAGTAAAGCAGACAGACAAAATCTAAAAAATGTTTAAAACGTAAAAATCCCCAAAAACCCCAACCAACCAAACAAAAAAAACCAAACCCAAACAAACAAGAAAAAAAATCCCCCACCACCAAGGAGCTTTAAAGCAGCCATTTAAGCAGGAAGCAGTCAGTGTGACTGGAGTGGAATGTTCTTACCAGCTTCACTTTCTGTTCCAGCTGCAGCCAATGTATCAGACTCGACAGGATCATCCTCTGGCAGGGGCCTGGAGGACAAAGCAGAAAGTATTGTTACAAAACTGCTTTTACATTTTTTTAATGCCATATATTTAGACTTACACACTACTAAAAAAACCCACTGTGGGATAGTACTGAACTAACTTTACTTACAGCCTAAGTTCAAGCTTTCAGTAAACAAAACACCAAAGCAGCTGAAAATTCCTTTACAGCATTCAAGTGACCATTCCTTCCTGTGACAAATACCAAAACACTGACTACTACCAGTGTCATCCTTAAGAAAACTTGTCATATTCTTGCTTGACAAAATTTGATTTGAAATAAATTACAGAAGTAGTTTAGCTTCTAAAATCAGCTGATTTGGTTTTTTTGTAGGCCGAAGCATCAGTAGCAGCCTTAACTTTTAAAGATTTTCCTCAGAAATTTTGCTAAATGACATATTGGGCTGTGAGACACTGGTAACAATATGCAAACAGTGTAGCTGCAAAATATTATCACAGAAAATAAACACAGCCAAGCTTACAAATCTTCACTTCAGAAACAGTGAAAAACTTCAGCAGTGACAACCCTGAAGAAATATGCCACAAAACCTTTTCAAAACTGCTATATTAATGGAAATCACTTCAAGATTATTACAGAGTATTAGTTCACCAGGAAGACCAAGAGGTAGCTTATTGCTGATGTTATGTGTTTGATCCGATTTACTTTAAAAAAAGAATTCAAAACCTTGGGAAATCTTCATCTTGCCACTCTTCCTTAAACTCAACCCCTTCCATTCTCCAGCCAACTTGAATTGCTAACAGAGACTCCTGATCAGGCAGAACCTCTGGTCTTCAGCACAATGGGCTAAAGAGGAGCTGCAGGAACACGACAGAAGGTGTTAATTCAATACTGCAGTAATTCCCATACTTGCAACACATCCTTTAACTTATCATCAAATTGAGGTATTATGCGGAATAGAAACCAAACAACACAAGGAAAAGTTTTTTGTTTGTTTCCATTTTACTTCTTTTTTCTTTCCAGACAAAACTGCTTATGGAATGGTTTATCATACAATAATTAGGTTGGAAGGGATTTAATGTAGTCAAGCAGGACCAACCTCTCAGCTGAAATTAAGGCCTTGAGTAACCTGTTCTATCATTTATGATTACACCAGTTCACTCCAAAATGTAACAAACCTGACGTGTCTCTAGATTCTATAGGAGGTAATTAATACGTGTGTATTTTGAGAAAAAAAATCCAGATGGTGAGATCTAAAATACAAGCCACTTAAAAAGAAAAAAACCCAAACAACCCAAACACTTTAAAGATAACTATTTAAGAAAGTGTTTTCAGAGAACTCACCCTGTGATGTGCAAGTAAAGCTGTATTTTTTCAGGTTCACCCATCACCAGCAACAAGGAATCCACAATAACAGAACATGATAAACCATTCTGCTGACATAAAAGTCCAAACCAGTTGAAGCTCTTGGTTGTGTTGGCTCTAAAGATTGGCAGAAGCAGGTAAACTTATCAACGAAGGTGTTAAGAAAACCAACATTAATCAAAACAAAGAACCATGGTATTTTGCAAAGAAGCAATCAGCACAGAACATCAGTAAGCATAAAGTTTGAATGCAACTAATACTGCTTATTAACCCAGAGATATAATTTTTTTTACATGGCTGAAAAACAAATTACACTTACTGTTGTGTAGGATCAGCTTTCCTTTCATGACAAATCCAAATTTTTCTTCTCCTGACCTGATTTTAAAATGTCCTGCAATGCTTAAAGCTACGCTACACAAGCAGATTAATAAAGAAAAATTAAATGATCTTTCTGTAAAACTGCAGTACTACAAATTAAACTCTAATGATCTCAGTTTAAGCCTATTTTACTGACATTTCCCTGTTTCCTTCACCCAGAAAATTTAAATAAAATTTCTAGGAGGCAGCAACCTAGTTGCTCTTAAGGGTCAGACTTTCCTTGTTTGAAACATTCAGCACCTGCACCTCTTAGTTGTTGTTCTTCAGCAACGTGAAGATGTTGCCCCAGCAAGTGCCCTCCCAGCTCTCCCTCCTTCTGTTTGTCCTTCCTGATAAAGCACTGTTTGAAAACACAAAGTTTCACCAAGCCTCTCACCAGGCCGCTTTCAGCATACAACGTATGCAACAGTGAAGTTTTGCTCAGAAATACTTGCTCAGAGAGAAGATCACCTTTGGATCAGCAGTAACAGTGAATGTGTGCATGGCTCTCTAAGCCTATGTTTCGGGACACTGAGACGAAGCCCAAGGAGCTTCCCCAGGGACCCTCAGCAGTCAGGAGAATGCAGCGGTTACCATCAGCATGGAACGAACCAGCTGATGCAAATATGCAGGTGACTATAAACCTGAAAGAAAATCTAAATGGATGTCTTCACTCTTAAGGGACACAAGATTGGCAGTAAAAACACCCAAACCCCAACCCCCCCACAAGCCTGTCACCGTGCTGGTGGCTGCAAGGTGCTCCTCTTGAGCTCACCTGCACTGCATTCCCTATACAGCTCCCAGACAGCTCAAAGCAGGGGCTGGCTCCAAGACTTAAAACAGTTTTCTTCCCACACTTTTGAAGAATACCAAACACCAAGTAACACCTATTAATTTCAAATGGACAGCCTTTCAGTGCAGAAGCAATTCCACCTGCACTTATTCCATTACACTGGGATAAACCTGTTGTACTAAGACAAAAGTTTAAAAGCTACTCATGCTGTTATCTAAGCTTAAGGTACTTTTATGGAACACTCCTCACACTACTTGCAGAATTCTCATCAGTAGCTTCTCGTTAAGGTAGATTAGAAAGCAATCATTTGCTAAATACCACATAGGACTACTGAAAACAACTCACAAGGCAAGCTTGGAGTTCAGTTTCAGATAGGACTGAACTTAGGTTTTCAGCATCCTACTTAACACGCACACTAAGTAGCTGTTTTGGATGTTTTGACTTCAAGTCTCACCTATAAAAGCACTATCATTTGTCAACTAGAAGAATGAGAAATTAAGAAGGAAGTTTAGAGAAACTCTAACTCAAGAAAGTTAGAAAAGTGATGACTTCAGAGTTATCTTACATCAACTAATATAAATGCTTACAAGCAGGCAAAAAAAAAATCTACTTCTTATACAAACTAAAGCTGCGTTTAGAGTAGTCTTCCTACCACTGCTATTTAAAATAAATACAAAGTTTAACTTTGCAAGACAATTGCAATGTCAAGCATTTTTACTGAACAACGTACCTGATAGGCAAAGAACAGAAAGCTGTCTCCATCTCAAAAAGTCAAAATCAACTTCAAAACAAGGTCAGCCTACATTTTTCCCCCCACATTTCACCTACACTGTGTCAACAGGAACATTAACTGAATGTCAAGTTAATTCCAGGTTCCAGGCATTAAAGAGGTGCCTTTAAGAGTAATTTTCACATTTGATTTTACAGCAAGCCTAAAGCAAGGAACTGACACATTTTCTGGTACACAAACCCACATGATGCAGCTCACTGCAATTTCTAAATGTTTCTATAATTCCGACGGTTTTCAGAACGTGGCCAGATTAGCCAAAAATCCAGAACACGTTTCCCAAACCTAAAGATGGACCTCCAGACTTCATCACGTGCAAGTTTGCAAAATGGGGCAATGCAAGGACTATCGTTAATAACAAATTAATTGTCTTTCTTCTCCCTTCTCTCAGCATCAAAGCATAGGGAAATCACACAACTAAAAGAGAAAATTTCTGAAAACTCTTGCTTTCCTCCCGAGGATACTACTTTAAACTCCACATCTACAGCAACAGAAGGGTCTGTATTTCTGCACCACTCAGTTTCATTGAAAGGTAAACACTAACTTCTCAAAACAATCCCAAACAACTTATACCCTGCCCAGATACTCCTTTGTAAGACTTCAATATGCATACAAGTTAGCCAGAAATAATCAACCACTATTTAGTGCATTGCATTAGCAGCAGGAAACCAGGAGGAACTGAGACAAAAGGCACTAGAAAGCAACTCTGACTTCCGCGACATGGCTCTGTACTACGCGTTCGCTACGCCTGCAGCGGAACAGCCGCTCTGCTGCGAAATCCTGCGGGGCAGGGCAGGGGATGTTCCCCTCGGAGAGCTGCGCGTTCACAGCTCTTCCCTCTGCGGCGGGAGCGGCGCGGGGGAGCTTCCCGGCCGCGGGGTCCCTGCTCGCCGCCANGCGGGGCCGGGAGCGGGGCCGGGCCGCGCCAGGGGCCGCGCTGCGCTGCGCGCCCGCGCTCACCCGGAACCGCATCCGCCGCCCGAGTCACGTGACAGCCCCGGCCGCGCGGGGCGCCGACACTCGCGCGCATGCGTGAACTGCGAGCGGGGAGGGGCGG
>VXBT01007386.1:1563892-1588938 GCA_013400235.1 Oriolus oriolus | reverse complement strand
GGGCGGGGCTCGCGCCGCCGTGAGGGCGGGTGGGGCGCAGCGCCGCAGGACAGCCGGAGGGAGGATGGCACCAGGAGGAGCGTCGAATCCAGCTCCCGGCTGTGTACAGGACACTCCGAGAGTTACACCGGGCGCCCGACAGCGTTGTCCAAACGCTCCTGGAACACTGTCAGCCTTGCTGTTGTGACCCGTACCCCGGGGGTGCCTGTTCAGTGCACTGCCCCGTTCTGGGTGAAAAGCCCGTTCCTGATACCCAGCCCTACCGTGCCCTGACACAGCTCCAGCCGTTCCCTCGGGCCCTGCTCCTGGTCACAGAGCAGAGATCAGTGCCTGCCCTTCGGGAGGAAGCTGCAGTGAGTTCGCCCCTCAGTCTCCTCCAGGCTGAACAGGCCAAGGGCCCTCGGCCGCTCCTGCTGTGGCTGAGGGACGGCGCCGGGTGCTGCCACCGCGGCGGGGACGGGCCGTGCACCGAGCAGCCCTCGGCTGGAGGTGATTAACGCTAATTAGCTGCTGTCCCTGCGCACGGCACCGCGCTCCCCCACTGCCCATCCAGCTTGTCGCAGGACTGTGACCCGAGAGGTCGAGTCCCGGGCCGCCACCCGCGGGACACGGGATGGAAAACGTCAAATCCACTCTTTGAGTTGTGTGTGGAAGGCTGGAGTGCGGTGCCTGGTGCTTCAGGAGCCCAAGAACGTGTGAGATGAGTGTCAGAAGCACGAGCAGAGCTTCCTGCATGAGGGAGAAGGGCACAGATAATGTCAGCACTACATAGCGGTAGCAGAGTTATCGAGGAAAACCTCGGAATCACCACATCATTCGCAGCTACAACTTCACCTGTATAAATACAGCATCAGAAATACAGACCTTCATCACAGTAAAATCACAGAAAGGTAGATAAATCTAGAATTTTTTATCTCTCTCACGTATCTAAGAATGGTAATGGTAGTTACTAGATTTTGGCTAAGGTTTAGAAGTAGAATTAAGGTTTTGGCTAAGGTTTAGAACTTGCCGCTAACACACTTGTACTATAGACAGCACTGGCTTGACCACAGCTGATCAATTGCCCGATAGACAGAATAGCAGCAAAGTTTGTTTTGTAGGGTACTAAAGGAACTTGGAATGAATGTGACTGAAATGGAGAAGTGTGGAAGGAATTAAAAAGGAGTATAAGGGTGCAGAAAATGCATAGAGGATAACATGAGAAAGAAAAATACCACTGAAGAAGAAAGCAGGCACCACCAACCAGCAAATAAAAAAAAATTCAAATAACGGGAAAAAAGCCCAATTATGAACGTAAATTAATTA
This sequence comes from Oriolus oriolus, assembly GCA_013400235.1. Classification (NCBI taxonomy): domain Eukaryota; kingdom Metazoa; phylum Chordata; class Aves; order Passeriformes; family Corvidae; genus Oriolus; species Oriolus oriolus. The sequence goes on along the minus strand of VXBT01007386.1, from coordinate 1,587,633 downwards.
GGATATTGAAAATATATTCATAAAGAACTAGTATCATGGAATCACGATGGCCTGAGCCTGTATACATTATCATATAAAAGTTACAAATGTAAAGGAAGAGCTATCTTAAGTATAAAGAAATAACGTTTTAAGAAAAATTAAGTGTCATATTAAATACCTTTTAATGTTTTTAAAAATGTGCTTCAGTTGCTGATGAACTGAAAAGTGTATTCAAAATGCACAAATATCATCTGTGGACACCAATGCCAAAGTCGGGTCACAGTGGTCAGCAAAATTGTGTAATTTCCCATCTCTTACACGGGGTGGCACAAGATAGCTGGAAATCCATCAAGTGTTCAAATGGAACCGAGAAAACAAGCAAACAAGAGGTCAGAGCCAACTGCTAGGGAATGTTGAATAATTCTATTTTTAAACATCAGACAACTGCAAATATAAGCAGTTTCTAACACGAAAGCTTTACCAAAGAGAGCAGGCTTAAAGGAATAATGCTCTGTTGTATGCATTTTGTCCTGTGCGTGGGGAAAATCAACTCTTACACAATTTTGGGGTCTCACATAATTGACAATTAACCTTTAAACAGAAATTAGTCATCAGAAGTAGCAAAACATTCCCCTTTTTTATAGTCCTTTCACATTTTACATATTAGAAAAATATTTTCTAGTACTCTCAAAAAAACCCCATTAACTAGATGGGAAGTGCCTCCCTTTCAAGTGGTTCAAGCAACAGCTTGGAAATGTTGGAACATGAAAACATTAATTTGAAAGTCTGTCTCAGTGAGGTGGATGTAGAGAATGCATTTGTCCAGAATTCTTCCTTGCCCTTTTCCCTATACAGGAAATCCAAATACTTTTGTGGGGTTTTTTTTGCAACTTTATTTTGCCCGTTTTTGATTGTAAGGTTTTTGGGTTGGAGTTTACCTTGCTTTTGTAGTCCATACAAATAATTTGGCTCCTGCCTTAGACAACAGTGATAAAAAACGGCAAGATCAACATGTTACAGAGTAGCAGCTTTCAGATATGTGGACAAGAGGTAGGTAGTGGATAATAGTCTGCTTCACTTGCGGTATTTCTATCATCTCCTCTTAAAGCCGTTCTGTTGTAATCAGTTGTCCCACTGTGATAGCAGCTGACTTTTATAGTCTTTGCATGAGGTAAATTATTGGCCCAAAAGTGACCCTCCCCACAGTCTATGTCCCTGTGTTCTCTCTCCCAAAGCTCCCTGAGCTGCTTCAGATACAGCTCACGCTGCTGTAGTGGATTAGTTCTTAAGCAGACTTTCACTTCACATCCCCTCACACACCCCCTGATGTTTTGTCCTTTTCCATCTCTGAATAAATACATGGTTGTTGAAAAGAAGCCAAGTTCTAAGTCAGGTCTAAGTGAAGAACTTGTGTTTGGAATTCAGCTGGAGAAGTACAAAACCAGAGAGAATGTGCATCCTTCCAAGAGTCAAACCAAGTCCCACACGTTTGCCACTTCAAGGACGTAGCTATTACCTACATACAATCTATTAATCCCCTCTGTGTATTTTTTTCAGGGGTTTTAATATATTTTTCTCTATCAGAGAGCATGTGTTGGCTACAAACAGCCATATTGGTATGAGAGGAAGCAAGAGCCAGCTTGCTACCAGTGAGGGAGGGGATGTATAATAATAAATTCTGTGAACAAAATAATCAATGTTTTTCGTTAGTCTTTAAATAAGACTTCTGTATTGCAAGTGAAAGGTACTAAATACACAACTATTCATACCATATTTACTAATTTCTATGCCCTCAAGAAAAGTGAATATTAATCCTGAATTTCATTTTGGCTGGAAACTGGGGGACCTATTAATTGTGGGAATAATGCATAAAAATAAAAGCAATAGATCTCTTGCATCTGCTTCTTCCAGGTAGGTACCACTAGATAATTCCAGTACAGCAGCAGAATTGCGGACAAATGTGTGGTTGTATACCATTAACTCACATTCCTAAATTTGTACTGGGAAGCGTGCCTGCCTCAGAAAAGGGAAACAGATAGGCACAGATAACTTTTGTTTTCTGAGGTTATATTCTGCATATTTATTTTTGACATGGTAAACATTCTTGCCTTCCTGTGCCTCATAGAAGTGTCTGATCTTTGCTGTTTGCAGTATCAGATTAATGTCTACAATAATGCTGTGTTAATATTATAATTTTTATCATATTGCGGTCTAAATCCAGTATCAACTGTGGATGGATCACACCAGGAAAATATTTATGCATAATCAAAAAATCTTCAGCTTCATTGGTAGGAAACAGTTGAGTTCTCAATTTGCGTTTCTGTGTGCTCCGATGGTCAGGCTGTTATTCCTGCTTGCAAGCAGGATGCATTCAGTTCAGCTCACTTCCAGCAGTTCCTGGAAAAAAAACACAAAACACATGAAGTACCCTATTACATGGACAGAAGATATCTTTGCTGGTTGAGCTTGAGGGAAAAACTGGGTACAATTATATATTCTTTTAATTATTCATGACTTGGGTCTGAAGTGAATGTGTATACATTTTTCACTTATTCACTTTATAAAATTCAAAACTAAGCCCAGAAGCAGTTTTATTCTTGGCAGCATGACAAGTTCCTTTCCTCAACGAACCAGTCAAAGGAATTGTTCCTCAGAGAGTTTGTCATCCTCACATATCCCAGAGATGCGGGAGGGAAGCTGGCATTCATTACATCCCTCGTCACACATGTGTGTGTGCTCGCTCTCCCTCTCTCCTTCTCCCTCTCTGACTGTGGCAACAAGCCCATCTCAGAGGACTGTGTTTATCTCTAGCATGTGGTTTCATTTGTGTAGCTGATTTGCAGTTCATTAATCTAGAAAGCATTGCTCAGTTCTGGTAAGGATGATGTATCCGTCCAGATTCTGCTTACTCCCCCCTCTATCCCCGATGCAGCACAGTTCAGAGAGAGGGAATTTGTGCTGTTTTGCAGAGCAGCTACAGCTAAAGCAGCTCAGAAGCCAAAAGCTGATGTAAACACACACCAGGAAATTGTTTTGATCTGGCCTATCAGGCTGCTGGCAATGCACTGTGCTTCCTTGGGAGACATGCAAATTTGTGGGACACAACTTGACATGATTAAGGCAATGCATACAGAATAGGTAATTGCCCTTTGGCAAGAGAATGATGTCAAGAGCCAATGATTCTTTACATTCTTGGCAGTGCAGGTAGGATCACGAAATTAGGGGCCTCTTAGAGATTCATTGTAATTTAGGTGTTGGATTGAGTATTTTTTAAACTGTTTTTCCAACTTTTATGTTGTATTACTATTAATTGTTTGTCTTGCTGGGGAACCTAAGAACAATGGTCAATTTGCAGTCTTCAAAACCTAAATCTGTATCTGCTGCTATTATGACAGCTTATGATAGTTGTTGAGTTTGGAGAGAACAACAACAACAAAGAGGAGTTAAAATGATGCCACGGGGAAACATCAACTTCTGCTGCTCACTCACAGCAGTGGGGTTCTTCACTTTGAAATTTAATTATCAGAGATACTGACAGTCCTTGTTGACAGACAAGTGCTCAGAGCTCATCCGAGTGGAGTCGGATTCAGCTTGTGTCAGGGTTAATGAGAAATTACTGATCACTACCTGGGAATTTGGGGGTAAGAATGGCTGAACTTAAGGTGAAAGACTCCATATCCTATTACTACTCCCCTGAGCCAGCCTAGCAAATAGCTAACTGTAATGTCTTAATTAACCATGTGTTAGAATCAGCCTTATTGTCCCTTGCAAGCTGTACACATTGCTAATTATGTGAGGTAGGCACACAGGAGCACAAGGGAAGCAGGCAGTAGTGCAGTGGTGGGCCAGTTGGGTTTCCTACTGGCCTATAGAGGAAGGCACGTCTGGTGGCACTGGGAAGATGGTGAAATGGCACCCTTTCACTTAATGCTAACAGGAGAGAGGAAACACTCGGTGTACGCTGGAGAACATTACCCTTCCCGCCTCCTGGACAACGCAGGCCCAACAGACACAGGAGACTGGCTTGGCCAAACTTGGCAGGGGAGAGGAATGCAGGGAGACAAACTCGTAGGAACAGCACAAAGTGTGGAGCTGTGGAAGTGTGACCTGTCACACGTGTGCTGCACAGAGAGCCTGTGACACACAGGTTCTGCTGCTCTGGATGCTCACCAGCCCCAGTGTCAGCGCAGCCTTGCTGTGCTGGGCATGCAGTGAGAGGAAAGAGCAAGTGTGCTTGGAGTGCGTTGTGTTCTGCCTGTGAACAGCTGGCACATGATTCTTTAGGGACTTGTACCATCTGGTACAGATGAGAATCTATCATGTTACACAGTGCCTTTATCAGAAATAGGAACTTGGAAGAACATCACAAAGCTGTGATTAGTTTGCTAGTACAAATTTGACTTTTGAACTAAACTGCTTCTAAAAATCACATTCTCTGTTTTGTTCAGTACATAGTTGATAAGTATGTGACTTACTAGATTCTGCTATTTGGATTACTAAAAGTGTGCAGTTAAAAAATGTATAATTTCTTGAGGTTTTTTAGATCTAAAAAATTATAGTCTCAAAGTTCTTTTTAGAGCTAAAATGCTCCAAATTTGGTTTTTGGCATCCCTCTCTTAGTACACAACTTCGACATTTCCTCCACTAATACCTGCCCTGTTCTTCTTTAAATTCATTTTTAGTTCTCTACTGCTTTATGTGTTACATGCAATTTTTTGAGGTAATTCCTATCTAAGCTTTCTGCATCAGGCCCTTCATGTCCAAGCTTTTATTCAGGTAGAATACTTGGATTTTATCCTGGCCATTAATTTTAATTTTCAAACACTATTTTTTGAAGATTAGCTAAATTAAATCATTTTTGCAATTAGTGTCAAATTAATCCATAATGCAAGGTAGATAACAGCGGAGATGAAGTCTCTTAGATTTTGACAGATACCCTCATTGGGTTTAATGTTTTGTATAATATCTCCTTAAGTGAGGAAAGAGCTCGCCTTGATGACTTCCTTCCTCATGCCCAGGCTGCTGGCCACAGAGAATAATAAAACTCTTTTTCCATTTCTGCATTTTGAGAGGGAGTGCTGTTAACCCTGATTATATTAAAAACCATTTTTGCCTTAATCAGGCAAAAATGGCACTTGATAGCTGATAATTGCTGAAGCTCCATGGATTGTAACATACAAAGTCTACCACATAATACACAAAAACAAAAAACAAAACAAAACCCACTCAAAAATCCCCCTCAAACTTGATTTCATAGGGATAGGGGAAAAAGAAGTCAGATGATTGATCTACCCCGTGGAAACCAAGGAACAGTAATCTCCAGCAGGCAAACTAGTGGAGAAAAGGAAGCTGGAAATGGATTAACAAGACCAGTCATCTTAGGATCAGTTCCTGGATCAACAAGAGCTGCATCTGAACAAACCTGAAAATCCTAGGAATTTGTCATTTAGACTGACCAAAAGAAAAGAAAGTAAACACACTGGCAGTAACATTAGGCTCACCTGTGCCCAAAGTGCTGTAATTTGAGGTACCTGATTTTGAGGAACCCCTCTGCACTGTCCTGGGATTGAACTCAGCTTCAGTTTCTCCAGTGATTAGATGCTTACTCCTGGCTGCTCAGAGTCCTCAGACACATTCATTTTCTGAGACAAATTTTGGGCTTTTTAAATAAGCAGGGACATTGATGTAATGGTTCATTCATTCTGGCATCATATGGCACCACTTAAAATTAAATGATCAGTTTAAGCCAAAACTTCTTTTTATGCCTGATCTGGCCTCCCTGAATTCAGTGGCAGTTTTGTTTAAAGTAGTAGCGTGTTTAAAATTACTGTGATTCAGGAGTAGATGAATAATCTTTAGAAGTGATCTGTTAAAATTAAGAAGACAAGTAAGCAGTTCTGCTGGGGTAAAATTAATTTTTACTGCTTTTGGATGAACATTCCTTGTGTACTCCATAAACCTACTTTGGGCTTGGTCATACCCTACTAGTCCAGCAGAATTCTCAGAGAACATTAGTAGAGCTAGTGACTAAAAGCCAACAAAACATAAAACTTCAAGAAACCACTCCACTCGCCCAAACATGGCTTACTGTCATCGCAGGTAAACACCCAAGCCTTGAGGTCCTAGGGTTAAACATACCAGATATACGTGGGTAAAATTAAACACCTGAAGCACCTACGCTGGGGCTTGTAAGACTTTCAGCAAGCAAACAAGATTTTACCTTTCTGCAAGCACAAGGGCCCCAATTTGTGCTGCACCTTGGCTGTTGCAGCACTGGCTGTCAAAGTGCCCCAGCCTAACTGCACTTTCTGGCAGAGGTTGCCCTCCTGTGACACGGGCTGCAGAGAAGAAAGTTGGCTGCTTCTCCTCTACCCCAGTTTACAACCTGGCTTACCAAATGCAGCTGAAAGCTGTGGCCATTTAATCTAAATGACTGCATTATTAGGTTAATGAGTAAAAGCTGTCTTTGCTGGCTCTAGCATGGAAGTAGTAACAGAACAAGTGCTCCTCATAACCACTCCTGGATTGGAGATAATGAATCAAAACCTTTTGGATGCCTTTGAAATTAAGGCTGACATGGAGAAAACCTGTGTGTAGTTTTCAGTTCTGCTCTTTTCATGACCTTGGCCAAGGAAGATCACAATCTACTCTCTGGTTCCTTATTACCTCAATTCACAAACAAACTGTGTAGAATATAAGCTCTTCTGTGCAGGATGATGATAAGCTGTTAGTTTTGCATAGTGAGGCCTTGGCTTTCTCTGGAGCTATTTAATGTTACTGTAGTATCAACCAACAATGCCAAACTATTGATTTAGGGATCATTTAAATTCAGTGTTGATGGTATTTGTTCAGCTTTAGTCCATGTGTGAACCCCACAAATGAGGAATACTCCCAAGTCCTTGAAACTCCTTCTGTGAATATCCTCTGGAATATTTAAGCCTTTCAGTTTACTTTGTGTTGAGCTGAATGTATGAGCTCTGCAATTAATGAGATCTCTCAGAATGGGGATGTCTCCCTCAAATACTGTTTCTTCTAAAGTTTACACCTAAGTACTTGCAGAGACCTAACTGCCATTTGTGGGTATCAGTCTGTTCTCTCACATAGTGTGGATTTCAAATTCTATAGAAATAGGGGAGATAAGGAATGCTGTTAAAAGTGCAGCATTTTGCAGCCAAGTGTTCACACAGAATATTAAATCTACTTATTGGCTAGAATATTTGGAAGGAGGAGATTTTTCCTGAAAACAGAACTGAAAATCCTTTGCCTCACTGCTATTCACTCTAGGTAAGCAAAAATCAATACAGAGTTGGCTAGAGGCGAATTTTGTTAGATTCATGGTCAAGTGAAATGTGAAATGCACTGTCATACAGGACAACGTTGGGGCATCATAAGCACCATGAGAAAATAAAAAGACAGTAAGAGATGCATCTGTTGTGTCCTGCGATCTTCAATTTATCCCCCGAGCATGCAAAAGAATTGAGCAAATCAGAAAGAACCTCATACAACAGAGCAATCTGAAATACTGGGCTCAATTTCCAGTGCATTTAGAAACTGCTATTACTAAATATGACTCATCAAGATTAAAAAAGGAAAATAATTTAGTCAGGGCTGTTGTCAAGTCAGTATTTAATGTTACTTTTTGTATTTGCTGTGATAAGCAGTAAAATTTGCACACTCCTTGATAAATCATTGTTTAGCAATGTCTAGAGGGTCCAGTAAATGGTTTGAAATTGCCACAATGTAATAAATGGTTATTTGATAATGAATGAAATTGTTTGAAAATACTGTTAAAATGTCAAGTTTTAACATACAGAACATTAGTCAAAAGGAGTGCAAACATGGAAACCATAGTGACACTATAAATATACTGCAACAAATGCATTTATTTGTACAGGGCAAATAGTAGGTGCTGTATACAAACCAGTATAAATTGATATATGAAGTTAATTTCAATCTGTAAAAGTAATTGCATTGGTTTAACTTATTTAACTCTCCTTACAATAATATTTATAGCAGAGCAAGAAAGCAAAGAAATAAATGATGATAAATAGATAAAATACATAGGAAATGGGAATTGTTTTCCAGTTTAATTATGCTGTCACATAAAATTATCACAGAAATACACTATGCTGACAAGAAGAATACATTAAAATCCCATTATGCTGTGCAGAATTGGCTGGTTTGTGTTGCTGTTTATTCCAGAAACAGCTTTTCATCTTTTCAACTACCATGAAAAGTTACACTTTGTGAAAAAATAAAGTGGTGCAAAAAGGACAGTAAAGGCTGTGCCAGGTGATGATCGACCTGTAGGACAAAGGTGGGAAGCAAGAATGTCACATCTTTCTCTTCAAAAATAAGTGACCACCAGCAAAATTTGAAAGGGAAAAAACCCCCTGCTCATAACAAATAATTTCTTTTTTTTTTTCCTCAGACATGACTCTAATTGGAGAGTTTTTCTTGGCTGTAGTCTCCATATAACACGCTCACATACTGTGGTGATGGGCATTGTTAAAACTGCAGTAAGCAGGACCAACAAGCAGCCAAAACATCATAGTAAAAACCCATTTGTTTTCTTCTTCCACACCAGAGACTTCTGGTTTCAAACTGAAGTTTATACTATCATTTCTTTTCATGATCCATTAAGGCATGTAGTATTTTTTGTCCTTCTGCTTTCAAAGAATAAAATCACAGCCTCACCAGGGCCAGAAAAATACATGAATTTCTTAGAAGGGGACTTGGTTTTTCTACTCTTTTTTTCAGAACACTTGAAGCTTGGTTCACTTGAAAATAGCTATCTGCTGTTATGTAAGTGAAGAATACTATAATGCTGTAGTTAATGCTAATAATATGGCTGTATTATTTTGACCTCTTAATGATATAATAAATCCTGCTGTGTTTTTAAATTTGCAACTTCCAAATTTGAGTGATTAAGTTGGAATTGGTGCTTTACTTAATTAAAAAAAAATTAAATATTACTCTTTAGGATTCCAGTAAATATCTGGAAAATATGATTCTTCAGAGACTGCAAATTCAGAGGTAAGTATTTAATAGATCATTAATTTTTTTAATTAATTTTTTTAAACATACTGAACTGGAGGCACACTAAAACTTTAGCCTCTGATTGATGAGTTTGATCAATGAGGATAAGCAATACTCTAAGTAAGAAGGAAATCTCTAGAATATGAAATACCTGAGAAGAAAATACTATGTGCAAAATCCAGAAGATAAGGCAGCTTTCTGTGTAAGATGAGATTTAGGTCATCAAAGATACTCCTAGTACTTGTTCTGTCTGTGTAAATTAAATGAATGGACTTGCTCCAAAACTTTATGCCAGCTCCTTAAAATTATGTGTATGTGGCAAGAATGATTTTTTAAAGCTGTCTCTTGCTATAAAAGAATGGCTATAACTAAAGTAAGCTATCATTAGACTTTGGAAAGGATCATTTATTATACTTCAAAGTGGCCTGTTATTTACAGTACTTATTAAAAAAATTGAACATGGAATGCATTCAAATTTCAACAAAGTTGTAATACTGTTAACTTGCCTTCTGACAGTAGCAAATGATATTTTGGCTCACAGGAATGATTTATAGCCTTTACACTACCACATGAGCATTTCAAAAGGACAACATTGATGCACTTTTACACACCGTTTTGGGATGAAGTACTGTTCAAGCTAATAATTATTAGTAATTAACATTTAGAAGTATCACAATAATGAACAAGTAACTGTTACAAAGACATACACAGAAAGAGTAAAAAAAAGAACTAATTATGTCCATCAGATTGAGTTATCAGCTCTTTTGCTTTATGCAGGACAATATTTATCATCAAAACCATGCAGAAATACTCCACAATAATGTCCTAAATTCAGAGTTGTCCTGTCAGGGCATTTGCTCTTTCTCCTTAATGATGGCCTCTTGGACTCCAGTGTGTCCTCAGTGGAGTCAGCAGAAACACAACGCAAGCAGAATTCAGGACCTTAGGCTGCACATGAAACTCTGAAAATCAGTAGCTTCCAGGAGTAAATTGAGGTTTCATTTGAAATTCCAGTAGTGGCAGTTCTGTGCCTCTTCAGTGGCATAACAGAAATAATGCTTCTCTTTAAAAGCATTTCCTAAGGTCTGTATTTGTCACTTTCCTATGGCAGGGTATTAACGCTGCTTTCCATCATATATTACATGCTCATACCTTCAGCAAGAGCATCACAGTCATCTTGTCTCTGAACACGCTCCTCAAAACACAAAGAATTAAACAGAGGTAAAAAACCTATTTCTCTTGCTAGTTTCTTTCATTTTGTAGAAAATTAAACTACCTATGTAGAGAATCAAGAATTCTGTAAAAGAAAGGAAAGGCACTGTGATGGTTGGAGTAGTTTAATTTTGAAAAATCAGGACATTTTTAAATGGCAAGTTTTGCTATAACAGAACAAACAACCCCCTAAGAAAGTATATTCAGAAGTCAGGTACAGAACTGAATCTCTAAAATTTAGGAACTTGTTTTTCCCAAAGCAGTCTCTCTACACTGTCATTAAAGCAGCATATGGAATTCCTGTGTGTTTTCCCAGCATGTACCAAAAGTTGCACTCAGATCTCCAAGGGTTGTCTGTCCTGGACTTGAAATGTTCTTACCAAACCTAGGACAGAGTAAAAGAATCGAGTGAGTCAGAAAGTCAGTCGGTGTGCTGGAAAACTGAGGGGTTTTTACCTGTTGCCTACGAGTAATTTGGGACATCTCTTTGGTAGACAGGGCCCAAAGTCATCCCATATAAAGGCCTCAAGTCAGTGTCTCATTTACTGGAGTAACCCAGTCAGGAGCAGAGGGGCCCCAGCTGTGCTTCCACTCCCTGCCTGTGGAGGCCGGGGCGGTGCCGTGAATGTACAGGGGGTGCTGCTGGCAAGGCCACGCAGGTTATGCCACTTGTTCTACGGGTGAGTGTTTTCAGCAAGGTCCCTTTGCTAGCCTCTTGACTTCTCGTTTGTCAGCTGTGCATTGATTCAGGCACAGCTGAGCCACTGAACTAAGCTGCTAAATGGATTCTGGGGGCAGTCCCGCTGTGAGGAATTTTACACACGCCAGGTCAGATTTGCCTTTGAATCGATGGAGCCTTAAATATGAATTGTTCCTTTAGGTTCTGTCTGTGGAAGTTCAATCCACTTTCAAGGTTCAGCCAGATAAATGACTCAGGTAGAGACATTTTGATCATGTGATTTAGCCGAAGTGCAGAAAAAAAAATATTTCCATCCCTGTCTATTTGAAACTTTCACCATTATATAACTGTATACATAGACATACATTTACATCATATACACATACAGAATATTGCAAATTTTGACACCTTCACTAGGTCATTTTGTTTGAACAGCAAAGCAGCAAACGGTTGCCTAAACAAAAGGATAATCCAATTTCATTGCTAAAATCTAAAATGAATTTAATGTTTCCTACTACTTGGGAATAACTCCTATCTGAAAATATGAATTTATTAATATTATTGAGCAGGTGACCACTCAGTGCTTAATGGGAACTAGCAATTAGTGTGTGTAAATCAACTAAGACAGCAGCATCTCAATGGCTGTTCTGCATAGAGGAATAGTTAATTTGTAGGAGTACATGTTTCCAGCCCAGATTTTAAAAAGTCACATTTCCTACTGCTGAAAATCTCAATACCTAAAACATTTGTTGTGCATTTTATGATTATTCTTAATGTCCTTGCAAACACATGTAATAAAATGCTAACAAACCATCATCCATTACTTAATTATGTTTATCTAGATGGATCAAGTTGAGGTGGGGGAAGCCTCTGGTAAAAGTACTGTTTCCCATTTGGCAAACAGAGACTACGTTTACAGCTTAATTATTCCTTGTAATTCTGTAATAGAAGTCATACTTGGGAGCAGAGTTGATTTAAAAAAAAGCAGTGGGTGTGGGTTTTTTGTTTGGGTTTTTTTTGTGTTCTTGTTTTGTAATACGGTTTAAAAAGTGAGTTGACTCACGGTTAAATCCACGTCCCCTCCAGTAGGGGATTTAAATGTGAAGCTTCGTTGGGAACTACATGGGGAGCTTCTCTGAGAGTGATGAAACACCTTCTATAAGACAAGACAAATATCTCAGAAACTAAGGCTGTATTGCCTTCAGAAACTGTGCCTATGGAAAATATCAGAATAATTTGTCTTAAGAGAAATACTTCTATGTTTCAGCAACCAAGCAAAGAAAAATAGAGGTCAGTTCTAGAAAACCACTAAATTCCTACAGATTATTTGTGTGCACAATGATGGCCATGTGATTAAAGACCGCAGTTTACATCTAGTTGTATTTTTCAGTTCTCCATTTGGAATGTTTTAATACTGTTTTTTCAAGGCCGAATCTACACCAATTGCCATGGACCACTAAACAATAAAAGCAAAAATCAGAATTTGTGTCTTGTAGTACTGTTGACTCTTGTTGCAAAGATAGCCTAGGAAGTGGTTGCTGAGAATCATCAACCGGCTTTCATCATTTATTCTTCAGCAGTGACTGCTGAAGCATTTAGTGCGGTCAGTGTATTAATACCAGTCACATTGAATTTGTGGACTAACCCATGGAGATGCCTCCTTTTAGTGCTGAAGCTGACCATCTCCATAGGCATTGGATAAATCCATACATCAGTCACTGCATTTGCAATGGCCAGCTTGGCAAGAGCATTGGCATTTGTGTCTTGGCTCTAGCCAGATGTGATTTGATTAACTTCTGTGTTAACTAGCTAACAAATTGCTATCTGCTGCATGTTTGGAAGCAGAGCCTATGAAGAGTCACTAAGTTCTCTTCCTCCCAGAGTACCTTCCAATCTTGGCACAAAGTCTGCCTTAGTTGCATGAACACAAAAAATCACATCAACATTTTAAAGGGTGTCTGAACTCTGGGTATGCCTTAATAAAGTGCTTTTCCTCCCCCCACCCCACCATGTGTGAATAAGCTGTAGTTTGTTAAGCCCTGGTAAGAAAAATAAGAAAAATATGCTTTATGTACAAGGGTTGAAAATCTGTTCAGTGAAGATGTAAGTAGAAACCCATACACAGATACTGCTAAAATCTCATTTATCAGCCTAAAATGCTGCATTAATCATTTTTGCATGGATTTGAACTTTTACTACCAGGTCATTTATGTAAACTTAGTAATTTACTACTTGACCATTTGCTTTTAATTTTCTGGGCATTGATGTAGTTCTTGGGTAGCCTATTATGAAATGTTAAACAATTACATTAGAAGTTTTAACAATTAGATTAGTAGTTAATTATGTTAGTAGTTCTTGAGGGTATCTTTGTGTTGGAAAAGACTATACTTTGAAAAACCAACTGGAAAAGTTTTTGTTTTTCTTCTTGAAAAATAATTTGTGAGAAACAAAGCAAATATTTCTTTCCGTGGTTCTCTACGGATCACTAGGCTTCAGTGAAGAATCTGTAACAGGAAAGAAGTAATAATCAATACTGAGCAGTCACACCCAGGTAGTTACAGAAGAGGCTGTGACTTGTTTTCTGTCTGATATCATGTCAGCAAAAGTTGTGGTGTACATGAAAGTACAGTGGTTTAAAAGGTGCTTTTCGAAGGATTTGTGTTTCCTTCATGAGAATTTGCTGTGTCAGTGTAAAAAAATTCATACCGATGCCTATCCATGTCAAGGAAACCTTTTTTACTTTTCGTTAAGTCATTATAAAGATGCAGGAGCTTTAAAATCTTTTTTTAAGCTAAAGACATCCTAAATAAGACCTGCTTTTAATGTCTGAATTATTTTAATGTGTTTTTTAAAAACTGACAGAAAAACAAGGAAAAAAGTTAAATCTGAAAAATGAGCTTTTAGGAGAACTGGTTATGATACTGGGTGATAACATACATGTAATTAGAAAAAGGTAATTAAAAATAAATCATAAAACATTGACGTTAACGGTGCCACATATGGACTTAAAGCTTTTGAAACTCAATATAAGGTACACTAGTGCAAAACACAGAAGCAATTTCATAGCCTTTAAAGCATTGCTACAAGAGAGCTCACTCTCAGCAAGATAGGAAGTATCAAACTCGTTACTGATCATATGCTCCCTTCAGATCAGTGCCTTTCCTGACACTGATCAAATATTAACCAGAAGAACAGTCAGAATTGGCCAATAAAATCTGTAATAGAAAATTCAGAGACCTGGAACTTAATGTTTTTTAAACTTGACTAGGAGAGGAAGAAGAGTTCAAATACAGCAATCCCAGCAAAAATAATTTAAAATGGTTTTCTTTCTCTGAAGGAACTTAATATGTTAAATGAGGAAAATACAAAGCTTTTATATGTTAATTGGAAAAGCTGAGCCTGTGTTCCCCAAATTAAGTCGGTCTGCAGACACAGTCTACCTTATTTCAGACATGAGAATGCTAATTAGGGTCACTCTCAAGGAAAGCTCTTAATCACAGCTTACAGTCGCTGATAGCTTGAAATACCTGCCTAAGCACTGCCCTGAAACGGGCCTTACTCGGTGAAAGTTAACATATGATGATCACATGGAAACTCTCTGAATAATTTCATGCCTAGTTATAGCTCAGACAACATGGACTCATTTCTTACTCAGTTTTCACATGTAAAGGATTTCATTTAACTGTGGGATTCCTGGTAATAGATGGAATTTTTCATCTGATGGCATTTGTATCAAGAAGCTTATGAAGCATCATTCAGTGATGTCTGCAGATACCTGTCTAAAAAGGGCTGTACAAACCCAGAATATTAGAGCATCTTCTTCAAAAGAAAATCAGGTATTAGGAAAAAAAAATTAAAAATTTTTGAATATAGATTAGTTCATACCATCTAAGAGGAAAAAAAGCTTCTTCAATATTTCAGTCTCGAAAAAATTCTCCTAGCAGATTTAAAAGGTAAAATCTGGTATGTTTGTACTGACATTACAATAATTTTCTCTTAGGACCTGGATCAGCATTTAGCAAATATAAACAGCTGTAGTATGACTATTCTAGTTTCTGAGTTTAACTTATTCGTTGACTGCAACAACTTTAAAAAAACCTGGAAAAACAACATCAGCAAAGGTTAACACTGAAAGCCTGATGTACAGTCAATTTATCAACAATACCTGCCTTCAATTCTAGGCATTACCTGTTGTTTTTCCACTTTTGGTCTTTACACAGACCAATTTTCTATTAATTTAATTGATATTTGACAATGTAAACACAAAATAAAACTTTAAGATTAAGCCATTGCTCTGATAAATCCTACTAAATTAAACTAAATTAAATTAAAACAGTTTTGTTATTCTAGATCTGCATTAAAGGCTCCTACACCAGAAGGCAGGGCAGCTTGATGCTTTAGTTTAACCCTAGGCCTACAGCCATAACTTTGTTGAATTTAAAAATGGACACTGCATTATACTCTAAAACCCAAAGCACATTTTACTTAGGGCGTAAGTACTACATGTAGCTTTATCAAATTCTAGTCTAATTGCATTGGTGTTACATGAAATGCATGTAGGCTGTATTTTTACATTTTCTTACTCTGTGGAATGGTAATGCTGAATAATAGTAAGAGCAGAAGCTGGTATAATGGGAACCTTCTGCTTTTTATAACAATCCAATTTATGTTATAAAAATGCTATTGAGAGACTTAGTGAATTTAACGTCTCATGTCAAGCTACAGTAATGAAGGGTGTGATCCAATATTTGCAAAGGATGTGAAGTCCTTAGCAGTAAGCTTAAGTGAAGACTTAAATATCATTATCAGAAAGAATATGTTAAAAAATATTTGTCTAAGTCTATAGTAAAATTTTAATTCACAGAGCTGCTAAGTCTAGAATGTCTCCCTTGGCAAGGTCTTGTCTCAGTCCTTTGCTCCTGAGACAAAGTTCCTGTTATCACCCACACATGACTGAAATTTCATCGGCAGAACTTAGAACACTGAGATTCCCCTACCTTTGGAAGTGATTTATATGTGAGCAGGGTGAACAGAACAAGTGAACAGGGTAAACACAGTGTTATTTATAAACTGGAATTTTTGATCTTGCCACAGCTCTACACTAAAGACCAAATGTAAATGGTCACTTCAGGTAGCAGCAAATTTAGAATCAAGGCGGGGGAAAAAAATCATCTGCATTTGAGTGATTTGCACAAAACCTAACAGAGAAAAAATGCCTCATCACTGTCAAATGAATATTCTATCAAAAGTGCAGTCACATTCTGTTCTATTGAGATTAACTTTACCTGCTGAATGCTGTGAAATTTATGTCAGTGGCCTATGACCACCATATATCAGCATCTGACCCCTATCTATATAAAACAATAAGCATGATCTTAAGGCTGTCTTAAAGGCTGTCTGAGAGATGTACATTTACTGACATATAACCTGACTAAAGCCAAACATCATTACCCCTGTGACTGATTGGAGGGCAGTCATAACTTAACAGTTTTATTTCCCTTCTACAGCTGAGCTCCTTGACCACGCTGGCTGAGCTGACACGGCATTTCAAGTCTTGTTACCAGCTCAATGGTTCTCTTCTCTAGAAAAAACAAGGGGGGTGGTGGTATGGGGGGAGGCTGGAAAAGAAAAAGAAAAGGAAAAGGCACTCTTCATTTAGCTTCTCCATCTGGATCATTGCTGATGGGCTATCAATAATTTCAGCTTGGTTAAGCAGTTGACTGAAGGTTATATAAATTCTGTCTGTTGTTTGCATGATCATACCTAAATTCAAGAATTTTAATTTGAAGCAAATTTCTTTTTGGTTGCTCCTTGGGAAGTTCTTATAAGTCCAAGATGGGCTAGAAAAGAAGTTATTTTTGTGGAGTAGCAGAAGAATGAAATTAAGTCAGTGGGGCAAAGCAACTATACTCTGAAATCTCTGAAAGGAAATGCAAAGGTATGATAAAGGCTTCATATATGTACATACACACCCCCAATTCAGATGAGGACGACAGGAACAGAGGTCAGCAGTAATCTTCCAGTGAAAAGGATTTTGCCCAACTGCTTTTCCAGATTGTTAAAATCTAAGAAGAGCTGTCCACTGATTCAAGAATGAGTCATGATTTTAAAAGAAAATGAAGTGGGTCATGCCATTTTGCCTGCACTGGGTTCAATTATCTTGGGCACTACTATTTTGACAGCCAGAGAATTATTTACACTATGCACAACTACCTACATGTCTCAGCCAATGTGAGTACTAATATGCTGTTAATAATGCGTTCTGTGGACTCAGCATTTCTCTTACTTGCATCAGCATTATTGTTTATTAAAGTATTTTACTTCTTGGGAGTGTTCCTGTTTTATTTCAGTAAAGAAATTCCAAGCCCAAGTACACATGCTTTCACATTTAGCTGTGGTAGGGTGATTTTGGAGCAAACACACTCCTTGTTACTGAGACACAAGAAAATGCACACTGAAATTTGTCTCAAATAATCAGAATAGTTAGTGACTTAAATAGCAATGGCGACCTGTTAAAGGAAGAAGAGAATTATGTCTGTGTTTTGAAGACTCATATAGCTGCTTTGCCTCATACAGGTTTAAGTGTATAGTCTGCTTTTACACAAGGGTTGGTTTTTTCCTAATCAAAGGCCTGCATTTTCAGTAGTTTGCTACTGAAAGGCAGAGAATTGATTTAGAGAGAGGAATCAGATTCAGGTCGCAAAAGGACTTGCCAGAGAACTGGAGAAGGACTTTAGACAAGGACATGGAGAGAGAGGACAAAGGGAAACGGGTTCAGACTGAAAGTGGGCAGGGTTAGAGTAGATATTAGGAGGAGATTCTTCCGTGTGAGGGTGGTGAGGCACTGGCACAGGTTGCCCAGAGAAGTTGTGGAAGCCCCATCTTTGGAAGTGTTCAAGGCCAGGTTGGATGGGACTCTGAAGACCTGGTCTGCTTTCCCTCCTCTGAACTACCATTTCTAACTGTACAAATTGCATCCTGCATGAAACTTTATCTTTGCCAGCCTACATGTGCTTACTCACCGAAGTCCAAAATTACATCATTTCTGCAATTTGATTTGTCTTACAGTGGGAGAACAGAGATGGGATTCAGCCTTCTCTGTAGGCTTTCTATAGGGCTTCTCAAATCCCCATCTAGATTGTTACCCTCTCTTTTCTTCTCGGGAGGGCAGCATCCACGTGTCACGCCAGAGGAGCTTGGAGTCACCAGCTCCTACAAGACAATCTTTTGACCTTGAAGTGAGGGACTTGCAGAGGTAATAGTCACCCTAACTCAGATGCAGATTGCCTCCAAAACAGCATTTTACAGCATAGCTTCCCCTCTAGCTTAACATTTTGTAGCTCCTGCTTCCCAATCCTACATAATGAAACATTTCAGGGATTACTGGTGTGCTTTATCAGTTTAAGACAAGGACACTTCTTTGGCTGCGTTTTGTCCTCACCCTTCTGGGAACTTTAAGAAACAGAAGGAAGAGGAGGCCCCTCCTCAAAGAGCTGTGCCAGTTAAACAAATAGAAATCCCAAAGTATTTATCTTATTCCTCCCTCTTTCCCAAAAAGCTTGACATGGATATCTTCATTCAATATCACCATTCAAATTACTTATGGTGAGTTAGTCATAGAAGAGTTTGGGTTGGAAAGGACATTCATAGATCTAGTCCAACACCCCTCCAAGCAAGCTGGGTTATCTTCTACCGGATCAGGTTGCTCAGAGCCCCATCCAACTTGACCTTGAATGTTTCCAGGGATGGGGCATCTACCACCTCTCTGGTGAATGTGTTCTAGTTCTTCACCACCCTCATCATAAAGAATTTCTTCCATATATCGAGTCTGAATTGACCCTCTTTTAGTTTAAAACCATTACCCTTAGTAAAATTTAAATTGGGAAAAAATTAATTTCCACTACAAAAATAATACCTAACTTCAGTATAAAACTGCTAGTTTGTTCATCAGTGTCATTAATATATCTGTCAATAGCTAAGAAAATACTGTCCTAATGAAATAGCAGGCTGCAGTCAGCTATTAATGTAATTCAGTGACTTGGCAAAAGCCATGAAAGTTGCTCATTAACTCACATATTTTTACAAGTTGCAGACCCATGGCAGTAATCTCACAACAAGGATATTAACTGGAATAAAGTTATAAAACATTTTATGGAAGCAAAAAGTACACACAATTATGTTTTATTAACAAACTCTTAACCTTAGAAATTTCAGTGTCTGTATTCAAAATGCTACTGTTGAGTTAACCCCAGAGCTGGCCTCGTTCCTTCTCTAAGTCAAGTGGACTTGTGCCAGGAATGGTTAAAGCAGAAGGATACTCACAACAATTGAAAATTTGGAATGTGAAGTAGGGTCTATCTACAATTACCAGTTGCCTCTGCTGGTTGCCATGAAGGGAGAGGGGCGAAAAAAAGAGAAGAAATGTTGTCACAATCTTCAAAGTTTCTTAAAAACACAACTGTGAGTTCTCAGTTCTCTGCAGAGCTTCTGCAAAAGCATCAGGTTTGGGGTTTTTTAAAAGCCTTTAAAGAATTAAAAGCCAAGTATTGGTGTCATATGTCAGTTCCATACTGACTAAACATAAATTCATTGTACATGTTATAGGGATGCTGGAATTTCTGTCAGTTTTTAGGACTGTGTGTGTGTAAATATATATACACAATACATATACATATACACACACTATATGCACACACACCCCCAAATGCACACAGAGATGATCGGTATCAGTATTGTCGCATGTAAGCACCTGGCAATAGTGCCTGACTGGAAAAACTACCACTTCCAAAAGAAAGCAATAGTGAGCAATGGAACACATAGGGAACACCTCACTACAACTGCACAACTTACCTGGCTTTTTGGGTTTTCTTCTTTTTGGAAGGCTGCTATGGAGCATTCGTGGATTTCTGACACATCAGCCTCCATCCTGAACTTTCTTACACTCTATTACATCTTGGTGATTTTCTTTCAAGAAATCTTGTTGATCATAGAATCACAGAATGTTTAAATGTTGGAAGGGACCACATTGGGTCATCTGGTCCAACCTCCCTGTTCAAGCTGGGTCATCCCAGAGCACATGGCACAGGATTGTGTCAGGATTGTTCTGGAATACCTCCTGTGAGAGAGACTCCACTCCCTCTCTGGGCAGCCTGTTCCAGTGCTCAGCCACCTGCACAGTAACAAAATTCTTCCTCATGCTCAGGTGGAACTTCTGTGCATCAGTCCCTTCATCACCTTCACAGCCTCCACCGGACCCACTCCACGTGCTCCATTGTCTCTCCGCCCTGAGGAGCCCAGAACCGGACACAGCGCTCCAGAGGGGCCTCACCAGGGCTGAGGAGAGGGGCAGGATCACCCCCCTGACCTGCTGGCACTGCTCTTCCTGATGCACCCCAGGATCCCATTGGCCTCCTTGGCCCCCAGGGCACTGCTGGCTCAGGGCAGCTCACTGTCCACCCGCAGAGCTGCCCCCCCGCAGGTCGGCCCCAGCCCGTGCTGCTGCTGCGGTTATTCCTCCCCAGGTGCAGGACTCTGCGCTTGCCTTTGTTGAACTTCAGCCAGTTCTTCCCTGCCCGTCTCTCCAGCCTGCCCAGGTCCTTCCCAAGGCTGCACAGCTTTCTGGGGGATCGGCTGCTCCTCCCAGCGTTGTGTCATCAGCAAACTCCTGGAAGCATTCAGAGAGATTATATTAAATTAGAAAAATGTATTCCTCTAGCATGTTGACCACTTGAAATTTGGTGATATGATAGTTTTCAAATTTCTTTATTCATTGCAGTTATGACCCACAACTTTAACTTTTTTCTTCTGTTTTCTTAAACAGAAAGTTTAAAAACTATTTAGCAATACAATTTATTGATATATCTATAGATAGTTTCTCTTTTCTGACTGAATGCCATTTCTTTGGGTTTTGACACTAGATAAAAAGTTGTAAAGGGAGGGAAAAAAAGTACATTAAATACTTTTTTTTATTTCCTCTGCCCAGAAGTTCTTTGCCAGGGAAGATGCTCTAATTCTCGCCTATCTCAAAATTACCAGTGCATCCTACAAAATCTCTACATGTAAAGAAAACTGTTAACCCAGGAGGCATAAATCAGATTTACTGCAAGAAATAAGAAACCCTATTTCTTCATCAAATTCCATTTTTCTCTAACAGTCTCTCAGCTGTCAGTTTGATAATGGCTGCTTGATTCTGCAGTCACTTAACTGGGGAACTTGCTATTCCAAGCCACATTATGTTCATCTGTTCACCTGATGATAGAATTTGTCTCCTTAGGCAACAAATTTGGAGACCAGAATTTATCCACCAAGAGATTTCATTCCACTGAAGGGTAAATTAAGGTGGATTTGTAATGTCTTTGTTTATCCTAAAAAATTAAATACATTGAAAGAAGTTGAAAGCAGATCTAATTTAAAAGAAAAGTAAGGCCATTATGTAAACAGAAGCAGATCTCATCCAGAATACGTCACATAAATATCATACTATCAAACAAGAAATGTAAATTATCATACATACTCTGTAATTGAAAAGTGTATTATACATTAGTGAAGTCACCCATTTATCTAATCATAATCAGTTCCAATAAAATCTCATTTAGGAAAGTTGAATGTAGTTCAGGGTGGATGGTTATGAGGATATCAGTCATGTGAGTATGCACCGCAACAGTTTTGAAAGATAGTTCGTATACATAGAAATCCAATTATTGCCTACCTCGTCTGGAAGGAGCTTTCTCTGATACGGGCTAAAACTGTGGTATTCAGAACTACTGTAAAAGTAAAGCAAGTATACTGAGTAATGGCTTTAAATAATGTTTTAAGAAATTTTTTACTCCAACAAGACATTTACAAGAAGTCATTACAAGAATGGCATGGTGTTTGAATGTAAGAAATGGTTTAAAAGCAGAGGAAAAACCCTGACACGTCATTTGAAAGCTCTGATGATGTACAACAGCTTGGATCCAAACCTCCTGTGACTGGTTATAAATCCAGCCTTCCAGTAGGAGAAGTTCTAATTTACCAAACATACGCAAGTCTGTTAAAAAGGTGGTAAAGTGCAACAGTTTTCTATCACTGCTGCTCTTCTGCTGTAGCATTTGAGATAAAAAGGTCTCCAGACAGGAGAAATAAGTGGTTTTGTTGAGCTTGTTGACATAAAACCCCACAAAACAGACTAATTTTGCTATTCATAAATTCCAAATGAATTATGGGAACATTGGCTATTCTGATTTCAGTAAAAAAGCTGGTGACTTAATCCAACAGTAAGGTAATCTGAATAAAATGTGTATCATGACTGTGGAAGAAAAAGCAGTTCGCGGTGAGTATATGATTTGGTATCATGAGCCTCTTCTGAAGTTATCATCTTCTTGTTTTTTCTTCTGTTTCTCCATCTGCAAAGCTACTCATCTAACCACTTGCATAAATTTATCCTAACCTGTGGATTATTTATTATACACCTATCGCTCTTCCAACATTGGTACCTCAGCTATACTCATTTTACCTCTTCTACGTGCTCCAAAATTCAAACTCTCTAAAGAGCTGGTCCCCACTCCATGGTGAATACTCACATATGTACATATGGATGGCAATATTTACATGCAGATATATTCAAACCATTTTTGAATGGGTCAGTAGCATAGAGAGTTACAACCCAAATGTCTATATGGTCGTTGTTAAAATGGATTACAAGAAGATAGAAAATTTGAGAAAAAGAATATCCATATATCCTCTTGAATTTTTTTGGTACTTACTGTGCTCCAGGTATCAGTATCCACCACTATCCATCAAATACTGCAATTCCACCGCATTTCTTATATTATGATTTGTTTGTTTCTTCACAAAATCCAGTGGATTCTGAACAAAGGGGCTTCTTCAGAAACCCATGGGGGGAAAAAAAGCTGTTTTAACTATCCTGTTTTTGCAGTTGTAGCTAACCTTGATTTGCTGTGCTTTGCCTGGCTAGATGTGCAACCATACACACATGCAATTTATCCAGTTTTAATAATTTAGAACAGACTAGGGCACCTGGAACATAACCATGATGATCCGCAGAAGTGATCAGGATACCTTAGTCCCATTTTTATGTTCTGTTGCAACATTTAAAAGTAGGAGAGAGGTAATTTACAAGCTTATAGGCTGTTTTTATAAGGAAATTACCAAGGAGTTTTCAACCACATGTAGATGGAAACCAGACTGAACATTATATTTGCAAACATTCCGTGTTTAAATTGACTGTTAACTAGATATAGGCCATCTCCTCACCTACTGCACCTCTTCAGGTAGATGAAATGTCGACAGCTCGAAAGCTGCATCTGCAGCTCTGTAAGAAGCCACTGTGGTACCACTCATTTTCATTTCCAAGCAGGCTTGTCTGCGACTTGATTGACCTGATCCAAATTATCTGCTGTGCTCACTCTCCAGCCTCGAGAACATCTGCATTGTGTGACACTGCTGGGAGATGCCCTTTGCAGTCCTCTGGGGGTGCCGCCGCCGCCGCGCCGCCCTGGTCTCTCCCAAAACCGCCGCCCCCCCACAGCTCGCCGGTAGCCAGCCGGCCGGCGGAGGAACACCAAGCGGAAAAGTAGTCCCTGAGCCCATCACATGTTGGTCACGCGCCCGGGGGGTCTCAAGACCCCAGCTTCCAGAGGTTTCTGAGTATCAACAATCCTGTCCGTCAAACCGTGCCCCCGCCCCGGTGCAGAGACCATTGGCCGTATCCACCTCGATTCCTCCCTCCTGTTTGCTTCCCATTGGCGTGCGCCGTATCCCCCCTCCCGTCCCCGCGAGTCCATAAAAAGCCCATGTCTGTCCAGATATTCGGTTTTTCCTCCATCCTCCA
>VXBT01007386.1:1479880-1563749 GCA_013400235.1 Oriolus oriolus | reverse complement strand
CCGTCCGACTGCGAGGCGCGGTGCGCGCCCGAGCGGAGCGCGTGGGAACGGCGTGAGAGCTCGGAAACCACCGAAAAACACCACAATCCCTCTGCGATCAAGCCCAAGTAAAGCTGAGAAACACTGTGTGCCTTTGTATATCTCACTTCAGAGATCCATCAGCCACTTCTCTCCCTGTAATCTTGCTGTTTCCTTCTCAGTCTGTGGGAACACAGACCATGGGGGGAGGAATGCTCAGCATTTACAGATACTGCCTACAAACCCTCTGAATTAACAGGAGCCCCAGGCTGAGCATATGGAACTGCTGGAGTGAGCCCAGGGAAGAAAGGTGCACTCAAATGACAAATACACCTGGGAAGATGAGTCTTCCTCAGCTCCACTGCATTGAAACATCTCAACCACAATCACATAATTCCAATCACCAAACACAGCACAAAAAGGAGATCTAGCTGATCTCTACAGAAGAAGGTACATTACTATTCCAGAAAGGCCAAATAGCACGAAGAACTAGATGGGTTCACAACAGGAATTTAAAGAGGTCAAATACTGCAAGCACAAAGGCTTTTACTGCTGAGAAACTATCTCTAGAGAGATTCAAGATGTGACAAGGTGCAGAAGGAATGCTACACCCAATATTCTGTACCTGGAATTTAATTCCATTCTCTGACTGTCTCAGCCACTTCAAGAGATCAGCTTCACCTCAGCCTGTAAAAAATAGTGTTATTAATATACAGGTATGAGGACCAACTCTTGTAACAATATTTTAAAAATCCACTGTTTAATATTTTGGTATCGATCCTGGAAGATTCAGCTTGACAAAAGGTATGAAAGACCTCACTTAAAAATCTGTGGATTTTGTTCACTTTGAGAACTCTAACATCCTCACACTCCCTAGAGAACTTTTCTTTTGCAGTCCCAACAGAATGTGTGAACTTTAAAGGGTTTCATTTAAGAAAAATAAATCTATGGTAGAAAAAAATTCTGCAAAGTTATGCAGAAAGCTAAAACCTGCTTACTCTTCTCCTTCGCAGTTCATACCATCTAGCTTAAACCAGCAGTGAACTATTTTGAAATATGCTGGGCTTTAGCCAGCAGTTTAAATGAATATATGTGATTTAGTTCATATTTTCAGGCCTCTTTATTAAATACCTCCCAGTTCCATCTTGCCTAATATTTGATCCAGCAAGTTTAATGACCATTCCTTCATTAAACATTACAAGCTTTTTAAGACCTTGACAGTGCTGCATTTCATCCAATAACCTAGTGCTGCTACAAAGTCAACATTGTGTGCCAAGTTAATCCCTCGTGTCCACTAATTATGTCCAGTGCTGCAGCTTCTTGGGTGAGCCTGAATCAGTGGGGAAGTGCAGGATTTCCAGGCCAATGGATTCGGCACTCCAGCTATATCTCATGTTTTGACACTAGATGTCAGCGAAGGGTAATTGTTGTCTCAATTTAGAGGCCAGCCTAGGTAGCTGCTAGCAACCTCCGTTAATGTTTTATAGCAAAGGTGAAGTATAGCTTAATACAAGCATCTGACATATATTACAATAAAAAAGGATATAGTTGTCTAGTGTTTTTAAAGTCAGTCATAAAAGATGAATAATGATGCAGTTTAAAGCTAAAAGACAGCTGCCAAGCTGAATGGCCATGATGGATGTCTAAACACCCAGTGTAGAGAAAACCTGTTCCCTAGAGACCACCATCCAAAAAATTAATTACTACGATTCAGCATCTTTAAATGTGCCACTTAATATACTGCCACCATAATTAAATTTCCAGCCCTGTGACCTTGAGACCATTTCCTGAGATAATAAATGAGATCAAGGTTTAATCGATGGAGATGCAAGTAGAAACTGTCCGAGGAAGCACAAAACCATCACAACGTAGTCAAGGTCAGGAAAGAAAAACCAAGTGAAGCTGCGAATCAACACTAATTGCTTTCTTATGATAAAAGATGTTTATTTTAATTTGCTTTATTTGCAAACAGGTCCATTGTGTACTCTCTGACAGCAGCTTTTAAACTCTAGCCGCAGATGAAGGCAGTAGAGGGCATATTTGTCTCCTTGTAGATAAGCACTTCTTGTAGCAAATGAAGCCATATTTGGCTGCACACTGAGATCTGATAACCAAGCTCATCACACATCAAACAATAGAGAGACAAGAAACGACTGCCTCAGGTACACTCCTTCCTCTCTGGTGCAAGAAACCGAACAAAAAAGAACAGACTTTGGGTAGTGATATGGAGATGTGAGGGCTATTTTATGTCCTTTTGAAGTCTGAGTGACACAAAAGGTATGGTCTGACTTCTACTGTTGAACTTCACTAGAATGTGAAATCTAATGCCATATATACATATACACTATGTCTGATAAACACAGAAATATCTGTCTATATATAAAACCACCAGAAATATACAACACCACCTAGTAGAGGACCTATTATTTTGACAGAGGTAAATATTACTGGGGCTGTTATCCACTTAATGAGTTGAAGTGAAAGTCTCTGCAGCTGAATCAAGTCTCCTTAATTGTATGCTGTTAGAGAAATTAGAACCAGTTGATGAGGGGGTGTACACTAAACAAAAAAATTCTAACTTTTTGAGACAGCCTTGTGTAGGCTTCCTTTCATTCCAACAAGCCTAGAGTGGAAAACAAGTTCGTGTTCTGACACCTAAACCCTCAGAACGTGAAAAAGCATAGAAGCCATCAGTAAGAGGACAGAGAGAGGAGACTGTGAAACAATGCAGACAATACATCTTTAAATAATAGTACTTACACATATTGTTTTGTAAAATAGGTATTAAACAACAATATCAATCTTGTCAACATTAAATAGATTCAATTATGACCACTGTAAATTCCAAGGTGAAACTGTATCTGATTTAAAAGAAATAACCTCTATAAATACCTCAAGCAAATCAGGGGGCCTGGTGTGATATACAGAACCCCAGTAGTGGCAGGGGGCTCTGAAATCACTCCATACCAGTAAGACCAATGTACAAAAATTTGTACCAAAACCTGAATAGGACAAAACAGAACGGTCCAATAACCATCAGGGATTAGGGAGTTCCAGTTCCAGAGGAGCTCCACAGACATGGGGACAGGGGAAATAGCAGGCTGTTGCAATGCAACACTGACTTCACAGAACGTTTCCAGGGATAACTCATCAGGCCCTGAGCACGGGAGTCACAGGACTGTGCCATGCACATGTCCAGCTGTTGTGGGACTCCTGTGAGTGTGGCTGTGCAAGTGGAGATCCTGAAGATGCACTGAGGATAATTAAGACAATTATTTTCTGGTCAAAACGTACCAACTACCCCTGGGAAAGGGAAAGTATTGGTAAAACAGCTGTCATATCTACAGAATGATGCAACTAAACCACCTTGAGGACTCAATCCAGTCATTGCTCTCAAAGTAGTAGTAGCCTAGAAAAACAAACAAACAAACAAGAAAATCAACCACACTCCCAAGGTATTACTGTCTCAGAACAAATTCTTCTGGGGTATGGAGATAAACAGTAGAATTTGACTTGACTTAGGCTGAGACAGTACTATACTGAAAAAGAAATCCAACATTTGTTGAAACTTGTTCTTGTTTCATCTTCAGTCAAATACTGTTAAATTTGGATTCAAAATATCTACTGAAGTTAACACTTTCACAATGTCCATGGACTTTTGTCTCCATTCCTGTGTTGATAGGTCAACTGGGAAGTTCCCTCTGCCTGACTTGAAACTTCTTCCTGTCATTCTTTATGTACCAGTAAGACCTTTCAAGAATGAAAGTAAGGGGAAACAAAGTCTTTACTCTTATCTGACAGGCTGGTGCTGTAAATAATGCACTGTTCTAACACCATTCCCAGGAAGTCTCATTGCATGACAAATGCCAACAGTCTGCCAACACTGGCAGTTCCCATCTTTTCTTATTGAAAGATCTATTTAGATGCATCAAGACAACCTGAAGGCTACTTCTGATAGGAACAATGGGCAGTTTTAAAGGAGAACAGGCAACATTTCAATTACAAATTTCTATTTTATTTTTAGCCTAATTTGGTCTCTTTGTGATAAACAAGATGTTTTACATATGCCTAGTAGTAATAATTGATAGTTCATGCTTCTGTGTGTTATACTTGTTAAAATATTTGCATTTAAAAGCAAAGTTGGACTTCTAGCTCTAGGCTATGTATGTGTCTTTCCTAAGGAGTCTCAACTAGAAGAAACATTTTGAATTATAATTGTCTTCCAAATCTCAAATTAAGAGAGACAGAACACTGTTAACCCTTCACTTAGATCACTTATCTATGTGAGAAGAAAATGTGATTTAGGAAAACTGTGTAGAAATCTAGTAGACATTCTGGAATCGCTTGACTCTCCCTATATTCAACCACAAAGATTAGACAGATGAGTACAGATTACTTACGCTGTCAAGGGTTGGAAGATCAGGCCTCAGGTAGTTACGGCATTAGAACATACCTATGTTATAGGAGATCAGTTTTCCAGTTAAAAGCTTTATAGCCTGATTCAGAGAAGCAAATTACTTGAAACTTTGCAGAAAGAAGCAATAGATTATGAAAGAAGAGATCCTGTGGTCAAAACTGAACTACTGACACAAGCTTTTATTACCTTCAGAAAGCTGTGTTGTACAGAATACTTCCTGTGTTGGTCTTGCATCATATGCACTACAGAAATATGAAATACCCCTGTGCAAAATCCAGTGTCTTCAACTGAGGCATCTGTTAGAAAGAATATAGAGTTTGAAGGCCAAGATTTTCAGCAGTGACTTGTTGCTTTGGGATGTGCATGGGGAAACATTAAGAGTACTCCCCAAGAGGCTGAGGAGACAGAAACGTCTGTCTCTACTGCTCCTTCTCCTCAGGGGGAGCACTCCTCACACTCTTCTCCCCTGCTCCAGGACAGGGCCCCTCCCCTAGGACACAGTCCTCCACAGACTTCTCAAATGTGAGTCCAATCCCAAGGCTGCAGTTCTTCACATCCTGTTTCAGTGTGGGTCCCCACAGGGTCCCAAGTTCTGCCACCAAACCTGCTCCAGTGTGGGCTCCTCTCCATAGGTCCTGACAGACTGGTCTTGACTTCCCGTGGGGTCACAGCCTCCTACAGGCATCCTCCTGCTCTGACATGGTCTCCCTCCAGGGGCTGCAGGTGGATCTCTGCTCCACCATGGACTTCCATGGGCTGCAGGGAAATCTTCTATGGCGGCTGGAGCACCTCCTCCACTGAACTTGGTGTCAGCAGAGTTTCTCTCAAATACTCTTACTCATCTCCCCAGCTGCAATGGCTGTTGTGCAGGATTCTGGAACAAATGATATCCCATCCACTGTCGCTGATGGGCTCAGCCCTGGCCAGCAGCGGATTGGCTCTATCAGACATGGGGGAAGCTTCTGGCACCTTCTCACAGAAGCCACTCCTGGAGCCTCCCTCTACCAAAGCCTTGCCACAGAAACCAAATTCGTTGCTAAACCTGACTGAACTGTGCAGCTGCAGTAGAGCTGTCACTCCCTCCTTCCTCCCACACTTATGCATTCTTTCAACAGATTTTGTGCCAAATCACACCTATTTTAATGTTTCCTGTTTATTTGCTCTTGCTCAGCAAAAAATCATCTAGAAAAAAAATATTAAAATTTGCCTAGAAAAAGAAATAAGAATGAAGTAACAGCTTGACAGTGCCAAGTTGTCAAGTCCTTACTTCTGTAGCCACATAAAATCATATTATTTTGTAAGATCATTTCGAGGTATACCAGGAAAAAAATAGAGTAGATTAAATTGTTTGCAGTGTTATTTACTGGTCAAGCAAGAGGATGCCAGTGTATATATGTTAAGTACCATATCCAGCTAAGGGACTTGCCCACAGCATCCCAATGAAAAAAATGAAGTTTTAATTAGCTTTGAAATACTTAACTGTCCTTGACAAATATGGGCACCAACATGTTTTGCTGGATTAAGAGACTTTTTATTGATAGATTCCTGTTCCACGTTCTCCACTGAAGATGAGAGAACGAAGTGCTTACAGTGAAACAGTAGGGAGGCTTATTAAATCAATACACATCTGTTAGATAATGGGCTCTAAGTCAAGAATGTTGTTCTGAAAACCTCTCAGCAAAATGTTGCTTGTTTGGCACTGTTTTCTTGCAGCTATTCCCTCGTTGAAGGATCCCCTCCAGAGCTGACCATCTATTTTGTAGTGTTCAGTTCCTAACAAGCGTGTCCAAACATCTCTGCCAAATGGAAAGGATTCTCCAAAAATCTCAGACAATATTCTCAATTATGCCAGCAAGTGACAGCAAGAAGCTGTGAAGTTTAAATCTCTTCATCCCACAGCAGAAGGTTAAGGCCTTAAGAACACTAAGTAAGCTAATGGGAGCCAAAAAATCCCCTCTGCCAGCTGCAATACGCTGGGAACAATTTGTAATGACATCTTGAAATATGACAAAATTAGACACAGATATATATCAATACACACATACAAAATATAATAATGTATTAAATATATGAATTATATGACACATGTTCCTCAATTAAAGATACTTGATTTGCATATCTGTTGGGACATGTGACCCTTCATGTGTATGATCAGCATCTCTCAGCTCAGTCAGCAGACATTGTGTTCCTAAACATTCCACCTCTCTCTTCTAAAGCCTCTCGAAAAAAGTCAGTTCCCAGGCTGTGTGTGCACTCTTATCTTTTGTCTGTCTTGCTTATTTTTCTACAAACTGTGTGAGGCAAAAATTGCCCCTTGCAGTACCTGTGAACTGCTCAGCAATTTCATTCAGTCCCTGGGCACAATTGTAACAAATCTGAGCAGAATAATATTTACCCGCTTAGAGATGGGTAAACATTTTACCTTTATCATCCTAAAATAAACTCAGTTCTTAGCTGGTGTGTCTATATTGTTTCAGAATGGAACAGTAAAGAAACTTAACATATAAGTAATAGATGTAATCGCAATGAATAGGAGCCTGGGCAAATGCCAAAGCAAGATGCTCTGAAAAACTGGTAAGGAATGCAGAGATCAGCTTATGCTTGTGACACCTCGCTCACCCATGTTATTTCTGTGATAAGCATACATTTGGCTGCTTCTGTCATATTTGAATTTGTGTTTTACAGCATGCAAATGTTTCTTCCATAGTAGGAAAACATAAATGAAAAATGGACATGTAAGGCTGTCATCTACTGACTCACCATGG
This sequence comes from Oriolus oriolus, assembly GCA_013400235.1. Classification (NCBI taxonomy): domain Eukaryota; kingdom Metazoa; phylum Chordata; class Aves; order Passeriformes; family Corvidae; genus Oriolus; species Oriolus oriolus. The sequence goes on along the minus strand of VXBT01007386.1, from coordinate 1,556,549 downwards.
GAATTCCTCATACAGTGGTTTCAGTGATAGCACTGAGCATGGGCAGAAAAAAATAAGGGATGGCTGATGTTTGTACACTAAACAGTGTGAATCATAACATGATATCAATATTAATCTATCCCTTATAAAATCTTAAGGCCTTTTCATTTAATGAATAAGATGCTGCACAACAATAATCTGTACTTTTCCAAATTAGCCACAAACCATCTGGTTTCTCTCCAATTACTTCATTTTTTTTTTATATCTCTAAATGTTACTGACCTAAAAAAGATTTCATCAAAGGCGGTAGGAATCCTAACCCCTCTAGCAACTATTAAATTGGTCCACTCTGTGTCCTGTGCTGACAAATCATTATACTCCAGAGCCTTACAATCCATGGTAGTATCTCAATTAGGGATAAAGATGAAGCAACAGTGTTCCAAATTCATCCATCCATCTAAATTTATTCTTGAATAAAACAAAAAAATCAATATACAGTGATCCCTACTCGGTCATTGCTAAGTTCACCCGTAACAAAATACTGTTTCTGCAGTAAACAAATCAAGTGGTTTCAAATCAACAATTTAAAGTTATGTAAAGTGTCCTGCCTAAGTTTAATCACAATGGAAACAGCACAGTCTTCCTTTTTCTTTTGTTTTCTTCCATTTTGCATTATACAAAGTGTAGCTTTTAATTTCGTTTTAATTTTTAACTTAATTTTTTTTTAAATTTAGAGTTTACCTTGGCAAGTACTATGCTTAATGTGTGAGGTCTGGATCACAGAGGTGACACATTCTGAAATTCAGGGTATCCAAAAAACAATAGTGAAATGACTAAAAAATACATCTGAGTTTTATTGATTTCTTCATTTTTGTTAACCAACCATCCTATTATAGAGACAAGAGTCCAGCTTAGCCCTTCCATCTCCAATGCTAAAGCTATTCCCAAACATGTCATAAGGACCACGAAATTTATTACCTTTGGCACTAAAACACCAATATCATGTGCCAACTGTTCAAGAGATTTCAAGTAAATTTGGAAGTGAAATGAGATTTTTTTTGCTGTTTTTTAATAGGCAAATACGCACATGGCTGAGCCATGCTATCTAATGCTGAACAACAATGACCAAACAACAGTAACTATTCTATTTTTGGTGGATCTTTTAAACTCTAAATTTCAGTATGATGCAAGTAGGCTCTTGCAGAGGAATGGAGCACTGCTTGTGCCAATTCTGTAACTTCAATTTCCTGATTTTAGAAGTTCAGTCTATCAGAGGCAGCAGCCACTAAATGGCTGCAATTACATAATCCTCAATTAAGAAAAATAAGCAAGCCCATTTCTTCTCAGAACAGCACTTAAGTTGGCTCTGTAACTAAAAGGAGAAGAAAGAGAGGCAAAAAAAGGCACAATTGCAGCGGGAGCTGTTCCATCTGAGCAGGGAGTCTCTGTGGAGGTATAATGAGCACTTCCAACCTACTACAGGCTTTCTGGTGTGTGGTGTCACTGGTACAATAGCACTTTTTTACCTTGTGGAACAATTTAGAGGATGTTAAATACAGCTGTGTTTCACTACTGAATCATTTGGCACCTGCTGGAACAGTCAGGAAAATATCTGGCAGTGTTTTTGCACTCCCTTTTATTAGAGCATGTGAACTTATACTACAAGAAATTCTCCTTTAGGTAACAAACATTCTAATCTGTCTCTGTATTTGGGGTGCTGTGAGCCAACCAGTGGAAAGCTACTTGCAATGGCAGCTTTTCCACATTGCTTTGGCATCATCATCTCCCACCTGACTAGACTAAAACAATCATGATTTTAAACACCAAGTCACTCCTTGGATGGGTTCCATAGGCAAACAGATCTCATAACTCCCAAGGTACTTTGAACTTGTTGAGATGCTCAATATATTTACCAGGCTTAGATTCTGTTTCAGTGAATCTTGAGAGAATGCTGAAGATACCTTAAAGATTTTATAGCTTCCTGAACTCAGATGCTTATAATAAAGTCTGTAATTCACCTATTTGTTCTTATCTTATGGATACCTCAATGAACATGACCACTGCAAATTAAATTTGAAACAGTCAATAGTCTGTCATCCCACAATGGGAATTTCTTGTTTATGTTTTACCAGTATCTTCAATTTGGTAAATTTTTTGTTTCAAAGAACTTAGCAGATCCCATGCACACGTTAACTTCAGTAGCAGACCAAGTGCTGATCTAATTACTAGCTAATCTGATCTAATTAGTGACAAGCTGCCAATCTAGGAAGGTTAGGTAACTGTAGATTCAGTTATTTCCACTGGCTCTATCCTTTTGAAATACAACAGAGGTTGACAGGAAACATTAGGTCAGATTCCAATATCAGAGTGCAGCTAGCTGCCCATATCTCCCATCCAGTGGGCATTTCATGCATTTCAAGCCAAAATTATTACAAATGATTACTTTCATGCACCACACATAGACCATTCTGTTAGCTTGGCACACCTAAAAGAGAACCACTAAAATTACATGCCATGGTGGGCAAGGAAGGAAAATGTTTAGCTTCAGAAAAGGAGTACTCTAGTCGCCAGAGAGAATTAAATTAATTCATCTTGCTGTTTCAAAGTAAAGTACAAGCCAGATGGACACATTAATGCTGACAGTTCGTCCAGGTGGGGACCATGCAGCTTTAATCATTTACCTGCAGCTTTACAGTTACCTTAAGGTGTGGCCGCTGTCTGTTGCTGTGTTGTTACTTGTTCACTTAAAAGGAAAATGATCGTTTGAATACTAGCATTTTTATTCTGAATAAGCTTTTTATAGTCAGTGCAGTGTCCTATGTATTGGTGGGTCAAAATTCATAAGAAATTTTAAGTTATCTTCCTAATAGATATGTACAATGAAATGCTGCATTGTATTCCAGTGCTGTGGAAGAGGGAGTCCTAGAAGACAGCAGTTCTTTGGATAAGTGGTTTTTGATTCTAAGATCATTAAGCTGTTTTTGCCCCTCTGCAGTTCAGAACTAATTCTTCTAAATAGTAACACCTCATTTTGCTATCAATATGGGAGCAGTGAATATTTACACTGTGGGTGTAAAGTATTGTAAACAGATCTGTGGCATAACTCCCACCAACTTCAAAGGCCTTTGAAGCAGCCCTGATTCTGACTACCAAAATCCATCTGAATTACATCACTGTCTGTGAAGGAACAATGTGATACCTACTGTGAAATGAATGTTCCTACCATATCAATCTTACTTATATTTAGTATTTTATTATGACCCATGACTAAATTCACTTTTTGTACTGCTCTGTTTGATTATAATTTTATCTATTAATCATGTTAATCCAATAGATTCTGACTTAATCAAATGCAAGTCAATTACTTTGTCAAATTATATTTTTAATGAAAGGTATTTTTTAAGCTTGAATACCAATTAGGGATGTGTTTAGAGAAGTGTGGACAGCTTTAGACCATGGGAACATTTGACTCTCCCCTGAGAAGGTAATTTCATGTCCACTTCCAGGTCAAGTAGTTTAAAGAACACTTCTGAATAGACACTGAGCTAACAGCAGGCGGTTGTGCTTATGCACCCACCTGAAAAAATACCTGCATGCTCTCTGATCCCAGGAAGGGGTTAGGCTGGGCAGACTTTGAAGAAGAGGTCATGACTTGCCACATGGGAATTAAAATTAAGAGGAAGACTGCACTCTATAGCTCTGCCTTGGGGAGGTTTCCTTGCTTCTGATACACTAACTTGCCTAACAAGTGTATGCAACGTCACCAGTCCAACACACAGGGTACCAAATGGCACCATGAAGTTACACAGTGTACTTACCTTGGCACGAGAAGGTCGTCCTTAATATTTGGAGACGTTTGTAGAGCTGCCTCAGGTACCTGTGCTCGTATCTCTTTGGAAGGACAGGAGTGTGAAAGTGCAGAGAACTGAGCAATTTAAGGATAAAATATGCTGACTTCATTGAGGGCAAAGTATGAGCTCCTAGTCTTGTTTTCATTTAGTGATCCATTACAAATTTTCTTCTACATCTGACCAGTTTTCAGCTTTTTTTCCCCCCTTTTCTTTGTTGGTTTCATTTTCTAGGTGAGGTACTTGATAAACTTCATTAGGGCTTGAATTAGACCATGGCCAGTATCAAACCTCTAAGGCTCCAAAACAGTAACATGAGTGATTGCAGGAGGTTGGCAGGAAGGAAGGACCAGCTTCACACTTATTCCTCTCTACTCTACATCTCAGTTTTCCTTCTTACTGGGATGTGTCAAGCTGGTCCTTGGTCCCATCTTAAAATATTCTGGTTTTCAATGCAAACATTTGATACAGCATGCGATTATTCTGTTGTCAAAATGGAGGATGTCACTTCACTAAGGTCATTCCAAACAGTGAGCTTTTAAATGGCATTTTGTAGGTCCTAAGGAGTTTTCTTTCTAGGATGAAATTTAAATATTTTGGCTTCAATATTTATGTTATGCAGCTGACCACAAGGGAGTCTCATTGGAGAGTGGGGCTGCTTATATTCCGCTAATTGTATATTGGAAGGAAACAGCTTTCCAAACTCTGAATTTGCATCGCAAAACAAACATTAGGAATGTAGAAGACTTGGTCTAATATTGAGACTACTGAATGACAAAATACATTTCATCTGCAGATACACTGCAAACATGAAGAATATTTCAAGGAAACTAGCCTTTATCACTTAAATTTGGTCTTTCACATTATTTTACTGACAAATACCTTACTAAAGAAATAATCTCTAATTATATTACTAATCTCCAGTTTGAAGTTAATGAGCAAATCTATACACATTGATTGGTATGGCTTTCCTGCACCAACTATGCAGTCATTTTTAAAACATCCTGTCCATTTAATTACTGTGATTAGAATTAAAATAATTTGATTTACAAAACTGTTTTAATATTCTAAATTCTTTTACATAAAAAATTGAATAGTTTTAATTTGCTGTTAATTGAATCTCAATAAATATTAAGTAAGAGAGACACTTGGGGCTTTTAAAAGAAATTATGCCAGTCAGCCAGAGCTCAAGTTTTCTCACAAAACTGATTGATGGCATGGAACATAGTAAACAATCTATTTTCTAGCTCCTAACAGCTACATGATGTCCTTGTTTCTTAGAGTAACAGGACTGCCAATCCAATATTGACAAAGCATCACCAGGCTGGAGCCAAGCTGACCTCATGTCTTCATTTTTCTTTCTGGGCACGTAAGCCTTGCGCTGCAGCCCAGGAACAGCCAGCCCAGAGCTGTTCTGTCAGAAAGCCAAAGCTCTCAGGGCACCTCAGAACACCAGACTTGCACTGACTGCGTAAAAAAGTCACTTCAAAATGAAACTGGGTTGGGTCATTGTTTGGGTGCCAAAAGGACTGTGAAAGCCAGGTGTTTTCCTTATACTGTACACACCATTCTGGATTTGGACTGAAATGCACAGGATGTTGGTTGTGCACAAGATACTGGTTACCGAAGTACTCCCAGGAACTGTTTGTCACCTGTTGGACATTGTGAGAGGAACCATAAAACCTGGCCAGCTTCGCAAAATTTCTGAACAAAAATATTTCCTTTCTCAGAGTTCCAAACAAAGAATCCTTACGGCCCAGGACTAAATACCAAATCATGGTTAATGCAAAGTAGGACAAAATAAAACTATCCAAAACATCTGCAATTAACTTCAGGATTCTATAAAATCTAAATATCCTGAATGTCTTTTGTGTAGGTTACACAAACTCATCATCTGAAAATACACATATGAAAGAAATTAAGTAAAAAATGCTTAAAAAACATTAAATCACTGATTCACTATGTTTTAGAAAAAAGTGTTCCGTACAGCAGAGCCTCATGGAGCTTCCCTTCAGAGAAAACTAATTCTGTAAATATTCTTCAGCTCAGTATCACAGCAATTTTTGTTTATTTTGCAAGTGTACATCACATCACAGTGGTTCAGTCGTTTGCCAGAACCACTGACTCTTCAACTAGAATTAGATGCTTTTTGAAGCAGTAACCACTGATTTGACTGAAGATTACTTATTCATGCACTTATATTTTTACATCATAAATTATATGAAATAGATTTATGTAGAAAATAAAGACTATTACAGTATATAATTAACACAAAAAATATTCTCAAGGCTTAACTGTCCAACACAGTGACCAAAAAAAATTTTTGTTTTACTTAGCCACGTAAGTGCTGTTAGAACTGGGGACAAATTTCTGTAGGGTTGCTACATACCAAATCCACACCAAATTCCGATTTTCTTAATTAGTTTTTAATTTTGATGAACATTCCACCCTACTCCCACCCCCCAAGATCTTAATGATTATATTCTTCTTCCTGGAAGCCTTTTTGTCAGTTACAGTGACTGAAAAGTGTTGGCCTCTGTCTAGGACCTCGCAGTTTTAGCAGGTGTGGGATAAAGCAACTTTGATACTCAGTGCTGCAAAACTCACAGCCATGCTTCTTCATCCTTCTGTTCACCCACTGTCCTGAATTTTTCACAGTTCTAAATTTGTTCTAGTTTATACAGCTCTAGGATTTTTCCACCTTTCCGCCTTCCAACATCCTTTTGTTTTAGGGATGTGCAAACCAGTTGATATTTCAGGTGATTGGTACAGATGAAAAATGAAGAGTCTGCTTAAATATTGCCTATTAGTACTGCAGTAGTTGGAGTCTCCCCAAATGATCCCTACTCTCATTTACATGACCTAGTTAATTTTCCCCTCAACACTTTCAAACAGAAAGACATCTCTAAATTTGAATGAACCACCTCAAGCTCATCCCAGGCTGATTACTGGGCTTGCATTAATATCCTAAAGTAGTTTCCCTTCACAAGTAACAGCCACGCAGCAAAACCTCACCTGTGCTCGCTCCCTGGAGCTGGTCCTTGCTGCCCTTACAAATGACATCTGGGTGAATTTCTCTGGCACAAAAGGATGCTTCCATCCCTCTTTAACCCTGGCTGGAGATAATTAAACTGCACCATTCTCTTGAGCCCACGGCGATTTTGCACAAGAGTTTTTCATTTCCATCCGGACCTACCGGAGGAGCCAAGTGCCTGACTAATTTTGTGCATGTCAGTACATGAATGTCTGAGCAGTTCCACTTACAACAGTCACACTACTTACATGCTTAGGATTAATTAGACATTTAAGACAGATTTGCCAGTGATTACCATTAATTGCAACTGCAGTGGTTTAGGTCCTTCCATGAGAGTTACCATAATTGCGTATGTCTTCTTCTTTATAAAAGTTTTTGAAATGTTATTAACTCCAAACATACTGGAAAATGACAAGTTAAAGCAGTAATTTTTTTATCCCATGTCTTCTATATTAAAATTAATCTATGACTGTTCACAATATGACATTTTCCTTTAATTTCTGCAAAGGGCCATCTTTATTCAGCGAGTGTGTGTGGTAGAGGCTCACTGAGGCGGAGACACAAGGAAGAAAATGCCAGGTTAATAATGATATAAAGAGATTTAGACTTTTAGGAGTCAAGTCAATTTTCATCCTGATTGATCATAATCAAATACAATAATTACCAGTTAAAATACCACTCCAAGAGGACTCAGTGCTGTAAGGCAGCATCAGAAAAGCTCAGCTTCAGCCAGTATCTGTTAACAGGGCTACTTTCACAAACTAAGGCTTGGTATGAAGTGGTTCTAAATCGTGGGCAAACAAATACGGAAACAGGGAGTTACTTTGTTAGAACAAACCTGCATATTAGAGCCTGACACTCCTTATAGTCCCATCACCGAGGGTCCGTGCACTCTAGAACCAGAAAAATACTGGTGTGCCCTTTTAGGAGACCCTTAGAACAAGGTGTTAGTGTTTCTTCACTCTTCCTTTGAGCCCAATTTTGTGTCACAATACACTGACACCGAATGTGACAAAGCCTTACTGGCTGCACATTGATTGCTATTCAGGCAGTTTTTACTGGCCTCCAGACATGATCAAATAAGTAGCTCACAGAAGGAAGGAGAACATTGCACCTGCTTCTTTGAGATTCTTTCCTCCTCCTTTTCTTTTGGAACTCTAACCTGCTATACCAAAGCCATGTAAAATGTTTTGAGTTAGTAATGGCTCATCAGGAAGAAGAAAACCTTCTCCAGTGCCTTACTGAAACTTAACAACTAGGGGTTTTTTACAACAGCAATGAAAACGATCAGTTCAGCACACACCGTACCTGACTGAAGATATCTGTTTAGATTATGACATATATACAGTAAATACTGTTGTAACTTGTCTCTGTTAGTTAGTGATTATCTACAACATCCTTATAAACTCCAATCAATATTTTTTATTTGCCTAGTTTATATTCAACTTGCCATACTACCAATTAGAACACTATTCCAAAAATGTTCTATTTTTAACTTTTGACAATGAAAACGCATCTTTCTAACGACTAAATGAAAAACTAAAAATAATTACCTATATTAATTTATAGCTATTTATCCATGATTAATCTATATCTAAGTGTCTCTAACTGTGTGTAGCTAAAAGACACAAGGAAATGAGAAATGTATAGTTTATCTATACACATAATAAAGGCAAAATAAATACAGGCTAGTCATTTTATATTATCCTTTTGATCTTAGGCTACCAGTGGAAGACATAATCTTTTATTTATATTATGTGAGGTAAAATTTTGAAACAGGATTTTCTGTGTCTATCTTCCTGCTCACTTCATAATTAAGCCTGTAGGGCTGCATGGTTTAGTTTTTAATGCTGCACTTGTCAATTTCTGTTACCACTAATTTAAAGTTCACAGCTCCATATACCATAAAAATAAGAGGGCACAACAATTTATATATAAAACCCCAACCAACAACAACAAAAAATGTTTTGCAGTGAGGGGGCGTCTAAGCTTTCCTGTGTGTTCTCTTGATGATTTCATTTCACATAGTGCTGATTTACAGAGAGCACAAAGCTCTAATGACATGCACTTTCCTCCACAACTCCATATCTTCCCCATTTCTATTTTTTATATATATATGTGTATATGATTGAGAAAAAAATATTGCCTTCATTAGTATGTTAGCCTTTTTAATTTAACTCCAAACTTGCTAACACAGTCAGTCCTACCAAGATCAATTATGACACTCACTATGAAGAAAAAGCATCTCTTATTTTACACAAAACATTACAAGGTCAGATCTGTGCCTTTCATCTCTTCCCACCTTCACCAGACTGAACAATAGGCAGCAACAATCCTGTGATATCCACAACTAATTTATCCAGCAAGAAGACAGGTAGCACTCTGAACCGCACTGCTGCCTGAATAGGTGCAGTAAATAAGCAGCTTAATGGTAGCCTTTCAGGCAGGAGGGCAACATATCACAGCATGGCATTTTTATAATCTTCTTGGCATGCCTACAGCCAGAGCACCGAGCTGAGCGTATGTTCCCTCTTCTGTCGGGCTGAGGATGCATGGAATCGTTAGATTGTGACACATTGCGCCTTTAAGCAAGTTTAACTGTTTTATATCCCCTCTGATCTACAGCTTTGTACATCTGTTAAGTTGTCTCTTAAACTTCAGTCAGCACATCTGTGGATCTGAGCTTTCTGAAGCTCATTGCATGGCTTAGGTTTTTCTCACTGTTCCTTTGTATCTGTCCAGTGTTTATTTGCAAGGAATACCCTTTGTGTTAGTGTACTTGCTGAGCTAGAGCAAAAGCCCAGAGTTAAATCTATATGGGACATCTTCATCTGGTAAAAAATGAATGGGACACTAGGAACTTATTCCAATAACTTGAATTATAAATTGGTGAAGTAAGTTCCCTTTTCTTTATCTCTGAGCAGAGGAAATGTCTTCTCCCCGCCCAAAATTCGTTTTGCTCTAGAGGCATAAAGGAGGCAGTTACTGGACTTCTCCCACAGAGTATACTGATTCCCCTAGTAATACTGATGAAATGGCCCCAGTTATGGATGGATGCGCTAATTGCAGGTGCACTGACTACCCCCTTAACCTCTGAATTACTTTGGCAGGATTTCAGCTACTGTTACCTGCTGACCAGCCTCTCAGTATTCTGTCCTCTGGCAGGAAGCAGCCCTGACCAGGCAGCATCCCCCAAAACTACTGCACAGAGCCTGATGCAAGTAATGCTGCATAGCAGACTGAGCCAGCAAAGCAGAAATCCCTTCAAATCCTAGAAATAGTTGCAGAATTCCTCAGCAAAGGAGTGTATGTCAGCCATAAAGGCAGCCTGGAGATCTCTGCAGAAGGGCTCAAACGAAATGTATTTTACACCACTGTTTTACTGTGTTACACTCTGCACTGAGAGCCTTCATAGAAACTGCAGGCATATGAAATGAACATCTGAACGGTCCCCAGTACAGCAGGTCTGGATAATGCAGAGACTGGGTGATGACGTTTAGACATCCCTGTGAGCATAAACTCGAAAGTCAGAAGGGCCTCACAGCTTCTACCACACAGCCACCAAAATGTGAAGATGCTCCAGTAAACCTTAGGCTAACACAGTTCTCTCTGCACGTACTTGTCAGCTTTCTGCATTTTTTTTCTTGGGGAGCTTTTCCAAGTGTTGGAGGAAATGCTGCAAATAAATAATGTAGAAGGTTATGAATCTTTAGGTTTATTCCTGCCTTGTATTCAAAGGTACAAACTATTATTTAGTCAGTGAAAAGTTATAAACTGCCCCTTACAAGCTGCTGACAGAAGCCTTTATTGAGCCAACATCATCAGCGGATGTGTGCAAGTGTCCGGCCCCAGCAGTCAGTACAGCTCAGTCCACCTGAGCAGATAAAGAGAGCACAGCAAAGCTCTCACACCATGAGAGCTGCTTCTCCTGACAAAATTATTGTGGGCAAAACCTTGCCTACACTGACGTCAGTGGCAGAAATCCCCATTACCTATTTAAGAAGTAAGAGAAACTCGGGTGTTAGATATCTGTTTTACCACAGAATAAATTCTTTTGAGATGCTACCTGGATATGGGTGCATCTTTTAGTTACTATTCTGCCAAGATATTGATGGGGATCACATAATTACTCACTTGAAAAAAAAAAAAATCCAAATAATTATATTAAGCTACAGAAACTGCTTTTTGATGATTCTCACAGTTGGGATTCCAACCAGTCTTATAAAAATATCTCAACTTCAAACCTAGGGGCCCAGAAACTGAAACAGAAATCTTCAGGTTAGACAAGATCAAATGAGACCAAAAGCAAGTGTCTGAGGAAGTGTGTGTTTCTGAGAATGACTCTGATGAAACAGTTTATTATCTAAAAGTGGAATATGCTGCTGGACAGACCCATCAAGGAAAAGAGAGTCTTCTGCCAAGGCTTCCTCACTAAGATCCTTTCAGACCGTTTGGCATTCTGACAAACATGAACATTTGATTTATCAGTGTTGCCTGATTGCTCAGAGATGTCAGAACCACCTTTTCCCAACACAGACGTTCAGCTGCCAGGTTTGTCTCTTTAAGCAACTTTTGTGCAGTTGTAGTTGCCCAAATGAGTTTCCTCTCTTTCTTCCCCCATGACACCTTTCCTGCTCTCCCCAAAATGATCTCCTATGTTTATATATGATGAATTTTCCAGAGCAGTGAGAACAGACTTCTTAGTGCAGCATCATTACCCCTTTGCTTGGCACAGAAGTAGAAAAGAGCTTGTCTGAGCTGGCAACCATCAAGCTTTACAGTCCAACAAGTTCCACTACTATAATGAAAATCCAGAGACCTGGGTACAATATACAGAGCTTCCCTGACTAATTTTATTACGCAGACACACTTAATAGCTCCTGTTACAATCACATTTATAGCAGGAAAACAGTATTGGATTGTGACTATCACACTAAATCGACATGGATTATCAGTCATTAAAAAGGAACAAAATTAGCAGCAAGCAGCAATATTTTACGCTTATCAAATCTACAGCTGGTCAAGGTTCATTACAATACTGTGCAATAAAGTCAGGAAGCATTGGCTCATTCTACAGAACATTTAAATCTCTATTGTATTTGTGTAGGATATAATTTCTGATAGCAATAAAGCCTAATAAAAGTTACACCCCGATGAATAAAGTGTTAATAAATTGACCCAAGACATTTAAATGGCTAATTATATTTGAGATAAAGGAGGATTCACTTGTTTCTATAGATTGTTTGAAGCTGTACTCTAACCAGCTAACTAACCAACTACAGAATTATTTTATATAAATATGTCTGTGATATAAAATATTAATTTTTCTAGCTCCTTTTTCAATAGATTAATAATTAATCAGAATTTCCTAACACATTTCCTATTCATCAAATGGCTCATACCTCTCTTTAAAACATCTGAGCTTTGCATAACTTAATTATTCCCCAGATTTAATTTTATTTAAAAGTATTTATCCCAACCATGTTTAGCTTTTCCATAGGCCATTTCAGTAGTAAAAGGGGTACTTCATTATAAAATACCAGTACTCTATTACAATACTTACATGGTATATAAAAAACCAGGCCAAACAAGCACTGACCAGGTCAGGGTACTCCTGCAGGATGACTGTGATGGGCCTCCCAAGATCCTGAGCCTGACTAAATAGCTGTCATCCTTTAAGTCTGAACCAAGAGTTACAGCAGACAATAATCCTATAACTCATTCCTTATAAAATGTGACCGTATAAATTCAGCAGTACCTCCCTGATCTCTGGGTGTCACGGGAGCAAATGCTCACACACACCCACAGCCCACTCCCCAGGCTTTGGGCAGAGCCAGAGCCCAGCTCCACGGATCACTGGCTTGCACAGGCATCCAGGGAGCTGAGGGGGTCAAGCATGAACTAGGGAGAGACAGAGGTTTATGAACAGAACTGAGGGAGCAGAGAGGACCTGGCTGAATCTTTACAAACACGAGGGACAAAACCAACCAGCAGCAGGTTCACGGAACAACTTCTTTTGGTGTCATTGACTGCTTAAACTACACCAGAGAGTGTTGGAAATCTTTGGTGATTTGCTTCTCCAAACCACATTAGAGACAACAGTTAAAGTAGTAACAGCCTCTGACATGAAAGGAATTGCCCACCAGTGTCACTGTTTTTCAGGGTGCTGGTTTCCAGATACTGGAGGAATAGTGACTTATGTATGGAAAATGACTGGAGTGATAAAAAAGGGAGGCAAAATGAGTAACCTTGTCAAACTCTGTTAGTAGATACAAAGTCCTTCATTAGTGATCAGGATGAAAAGTAGCTGATAATATTTACCATTAAAAACCCCTGTATATTTTTAAAAGGTATGAACACATGAATCACAGGCGGCTAAAATTTCATTTGCTACATTGCACTTACACAAACACGCAACGAAGTACAAACACTTCACAAAGGCATTTGGCACTTGAAGTCTAAATCAGTTTACCAGCTATTGACTGCAATAGCTTGAGTTCCCAGGTCACACATCTCTTGTGTAACTGAAGGTTTAAGATCAGGTACAGGAGAGGAAAATGCTCAAACTATGGTTACTGCTGAAACAAGACCAACCTGCAATTCAATGCTAAAAGTCTGATTCTACATTCAAAAGCAAATCTAGTTCATATTGCTAAGGAAATCACACTGTGTGAAACATGCAACTGATATTGCTGTTGTTAAATAGAATTTGAAGTGTCAATAGCTGCAAAACCAGTATTTACTTTTCCCTCTTTGATGTTTTTTCAAAATTCTGTACTAAAATCCCAAAAGCCTAAGGGTGTTTGTTCTTATTCAAAATAGCTTCAGTCTCATCAATGCACTACCTTAATTCTTTGCATGCTCGATTTCCTTCCTGAAAGATATCTGCATTGTGTGCTTTTGAAATGGGTTTCCAAGCAGGTGTTTGCTTGGAAATGCAGTCCGAAGCAGAGAGCAGCAAGTGAACCTCCCTGGAAGCATCCTGCCTGCTGGGAGCACCGGGCAGGCACAGCAGTGGGTCCCGTGCTGGAACCTGCAGGGTTGTCTTGGATGACTCTTCATTGGTGCTCAACACAAATTGAAGGTTTTAAGATGGGTGCCATTACTCTGCTTCCCACTGACCATCTGCCTCTGCCTCAGTATCCCACTCCTCATTTGTTCTATTAGAGCATAAATACTTAAGGAAAGGATTTGGAGGGGTCACTAACAGGGTTGGGAACTTTCTGAGTTACACATAACTATCTTCTATAGATAGAGTGGAAAAATATTTCCACTTCCCCCAGGGCACACAGACATGGAAATTGCACTGTGCTGATTGCCCTGAAGTACCCAGCTCCTCTGGGGAGCCTGGGACAGGTTAAACATCTGCCTTCTCTATCTTCTGGAAAGCATCTCTAACTTCTCCAGCAGCATGAAACCATTTGATCTGCAAGCTATGTTAGAGATGCTCTGGATTGTCCAGGTTCACTCCACCTACTCATTAAGTACCTCCATTTTCCCACAAGAGCCTCTGCAAATAAGCAGCATGAGACCTTATCAAAACTTATTTCAAATATTGTCTATTTCCCCGTTTTTCTTAATCAGTGGGAGAGTTTCCCTAGTTTTTCAGGAAAGGTATGCTGTAAAGGTTTAGGTTTCTTCTGTCATATTGGCCTGGCTCAAGACAGCTTAATTCCAGGACTATTAACAGCAGTTAAAACTCTCAAACTCTTGAAAAGGCAACTGATTGAAAGTCACTGGAATTCTTCATAGCATTTGCAAAAACAGGGTTGCACAATCTGTCCTTTCTCCAGCAAGCCATTTAATAGCCATCAGACTACAGCACCAGAGTAAACAAAAATCATGTTCTAGAAGCACAGCCCACAAACATGAAGGGAGAGTCCCATGAGAAGTAGAGGAATCATCTCAGGGAAGACAGATCAGTTAAGTCCCTGAAAGGCAAAACGCAGTCACATTTATTCAAAGAAGACTTTGATCTTTTCAGCTGAAGTGTTGTGAAGCTTTAAGTTTTTTCTCAAATATCAAAATATTTTCATTACAGCCTTGTTCCTTGAACATGGAGCCCGGGAACTTCAGCTTATGAAGACCTATGGGTACCACAATTTCAAGCCATCCCCTTGCACTTAAGTCAGTCCCTGGCAAATTGCAGGAGTTCTGAATGTTCAGTTTATCCTCAGCCTTACTTATTTATTGTAGGTAGTTCTTCCCAGCAAGTGTACTACATATCCATACTGAAAATAGAATATTAAAGATGAATATTTATGAGGTGAATTAATAATCCAGAAGTTTTCCTAAGTAACCACAGGTGGGAGAGGGGGGGGGAAATTTAAAAGCATGTTCAAAACTATGGCAGCAGTACTACAGGAAATGCAGAGAGAGGCACAATTAGATGTGAGGAAACTGCCCTCAATGGAAAAGAGGAGCCAGCCTGCACTTCCTTCAGACTTAACCTACTCACAAGCAATGGCCTAATCTTCACTGGCTGCTGCTGCCAACAAAAAACCTGCAGGAATACAGAGATTAGTGAAAAACAGAAGTAGAGGATAGTGAATCAGAAAAAGGCGTAACACCTAAGTGTTATACGTAACACCTAATACTGACCTGGTGAAGAATCAAATGAGAGCAGATTTTAAAAAAATCATAAATCAAACATGTACTAGCTAGGCAAAAATCTCCTTCAAATTATCATGAAATTGGAGGAGAGAATAGGGGACAAGGTAGAGTTTTTAATGGAAAAGTGTTTATGCAGATAAATGATTGCAACAGCCAGTTTCCAGCAGTTCCACCCATCCCATCTCTCCACCAGGTTCCATCACATCGTCTTGGGATCCAAATACTGACTTGCACAGATCTGTCATGGGTGTAATGCTGGTGCACACTGCAAGAATGTGCTGTAATCTAGTGACAGTTTTGAGAGACATTATTCCTGCAAGTCACTGCTGGGAAATGGAAACCATGAGTTGGAAATACTCATGCTGTCTCGTCAGCAAGTTTCCAAGTAAAAGAACCCTTCAAATACTTACTTTCCTAATTAATCTAAATCTCAGGAACTGGGAGACTGTTGCCCAGTGCCTCTTTGGCATCCTTACCTGCAGTTTTCCTTGGGTCTCTAAGTCAGAAGCAGACTGTGCAGACACAGAGATCGTTTACTGAATTCTCAAGGACAGACAATTCTCCCAGATTAAACAGCATTCACTCTCTGTCAGAAGCTCAGCTTCAAAATTGCCAAAGCATGAGGAGAATGAGGTGCTGCTTAGACCTTTCTGTGCGTGACAGGATAAAACACAAGGCTTCTTTGCCTACAGGAATCCAGATAATGAAAAAATCTTTAATCTTTGTCCCTTCAAGGCACTCTCAACACCTGTTATCCTTGATACTGTCACAGGCAAAAAAAGTGTGTGGATTCATCTCAAGGCTGGTAATTATTTCAGCTAATTGCTCACTTGGATGTGGGGTGATTACCAACACTCCTTCAGGTACAACAGTAGCCACTTCTATTCTGGCTGATGCTTCACAAAGCAGGAGAGTTGCTGTTCCCCCTTCTCTGTTCTTACAGGAAGATGAACTCCCATGCTGCTTAAAATTACTGCAGTGAAACAGCCTGGCCAACTGGTTAAACTCAAATCTTCAGCAATTCATTTTACAGTCAAACATCACTGGATTCATTCAACCTTATTACACACAGCAGCAGCTCAGTGTTCGGTATCTTTCTGGAGGAGTGCGTTTATCTGGTACTGCATTCCAAACCACCCTTTAGCTCTACAGATAGGAACTAGATCTCTAACCAATGTGATTTAATTTGACTTTGTTTTTCCTAAGTCAGTGATGGCTGAAAATCACAAACACTCCTGATAAACAGAAAGCAAACACACTCTGGAAATCAGGGATTTTGGTGCAGCTCTGCAAAGGCACAAAATGGGGGAAGTTCAGTTTTATGAGTACAAAGATGCCAAGGTGGTACCTTTTCTTTGTAACTTCAAAACTATTACAGACAAAAAATCCTTTCCAGGCTCTTCTTGGGGCTAAACCTAACCCAAGTTGTTTTCTTGGTCTGCTGAAGAGCTCAGACTTCTCCTCTACTGTGCCTTCAGTGAGTACTTGACCTCCATCTGCCCAGACAAAAATCAAGCAAATGGTTCGCAGCCTTCAGCCAGGGTGAAAGTGTCCAGCTGTGTTTTGGTGAGGAGACTGCTCAACCCTCTCAGCTACTAATTTCTAATTCACGGCAGTTCAAGGGAGGGCTGTGGAGTCTCCAACCCTACAGATACTCAAAACTGGACTGGACACAGTCATGAGCAACCCTATCCAGCTCTGAAATTAGCCCTGCTCCCAAAGATTCCTCTCAACTTGAATTATTATGTGATTTTTTTAATGATTATTGGAGGAATTGGTATCACTGGAGGGGCGCCTGTCCTTTTGCAAGGCACAGGTATAAATAAGCCAGTCAGCTGAAGGTCACAAATCTTTTTCCAGAGTGTGACTGCTGTGGGCAAGAGGGAGTGGGCATGAACACCCAGGGCCCGGGCAGGGAAACCACTCGCCAAGCAGCTGCTATTGGATCAGAACACAGCTACCATTCAGCCAAGGAAAGGCGCCAGCAATACTGCTTCTGCTCAGCTTGAATTTCCATTCATGTGTCTGTACAAACAGCAGCACAGCTCCTTCAGCACTGCTTTTCTCCACAGTAGGCCAAGCTTTTTAAAATTTATGTCTCATAAAGAGAAATAAAGGAATAGCATATTCCTCATTTCTGAGAGAAATCTCCTTAAGGATTCCTTCAAAATAATAACCAATTTTTTTTTATTGGAAATAGGAAAAAAAAGATTATTTTTATTTATTTAGTTGTCTTTAGTTTTCTAAATGTTAAATTACATAAAAATACAGCACCAAATAAACCAATCATTTTAATTCACAATATAGCACATTGCTTTGATTTTCCTTTTTAGTACTCACCACTCGGAGACTGCTTCAGGTTCTTAAATAATTGGGAAGACAATTGTAGCCCCTCAGATTCCAGTGGTCATTAGCAGCTAAAGATCCTAAAGAGCTGCACTGCTCCAAGCAGCAGAGTGGTTTTATACTCTTAAAGAGGCAATTAATACTTCTGTATTGTTTTGTTCTCGTCAGTTGGAGAATGGGCTGTGCTTTGGCAGAGGGCATTATTTGTGGTCTAGTCTGCTACCGAGTGGGATTCTTTGCTGACCGATTGATGTCTTCTGACATGTCTGACACAGGAGGGACACAATATTGGAAAGAGAAAAGTAGCAAATAGTCCATCCTTTGAGAGTCACCAATCAGCAGCACAATCCCTCATCATTAGCATCAGTGCCACATTCTCTACGGCGTCTAGTTTTGCCTGGAAGATAAATGTACAAGGGTGGGAATTTTTATACTATATTTAGGCAATTAATATTATATCACCACGTGTGTCTCTTCAGGACATGATCTAAAACATGAACTCTGCTCCCTCCATACTTCCAGCACACACACTGACAACATCACAGGAATTCCTCTTTTTTCTGTTTATTGTCTACAGTATAGATTCACTGCCTTTTGATCCTCTGGCTGTTTCCCATAATACTGAACACAATTATCTACTGCTTGTAATGATTCTGATCTTTTAATTGTTCTTCATCTGTTAGCTGGTCAAACTGGAGTGAACAGTGGCCACTGCCACCCATATCTGACCCTTTCCATAGGAATTCTCTCCCGCTGATGAGTGCCTAGTGTTCCTAGGGACCCTCAATCTCATCCTTTAATTGTTATCCTTATTCTGCTCCACTTTCTGCTCCTCTGCCCCCTGAAAAAGTACCTTGAGATGCACAAAGGAAAGCCCTGTTTCTTCCTTGCTAGGAGAACTGCTTTCTCTTTTCTGATCTCACATGTACAGACATCGCAGGTTCCCAGTTCCAGTGCCTTCCTCCCTGTTCCTTGCCTTCCATTTCTACTGGTCAACCAGAAGGATTTTCTGGGATCCAATCTCCCAGTAGAAAGGCCATATTTTCTCTGTATCTCACCTCAGAAGTTGTCCCTTTTGTCTTCAGCTATCAAAGATTTGCTTGGTATCCTCAAGATTCTTCAATCTGGTCTGTCCTTGGATGTTACCGTACTCTGTGCTCAGTGTGTAATCAGATCCATCGGCCAAAAAAGCCCAGGAACACAGGCACTGCAAGCAAACACTACAACTTTTTTGCTCATCCAGCCAAGTCATAACCACACCCTCATGGTTCACAGGACGGGTTTGAACAACAGGTGTCCCACATTCCTGCTTGCATTGCTTCCTAAACAGACACACAGATGCCTTGTGATGGTGTTAATATTTCAAAACTGTTTGTACCAACAATCACAGGAAGATGATTTAAGCAGATATTTTCACAAATTTCATGGAGCTTGTTTTACCTGAACTGTCACATTTTGGTAATTCAAACTTTCAGCTTGCTGAACTCAGGTATCTTTTTTCTTTTCCTACAGCAATTTGGTCTTTCTGTCCCTGGATAGATCTCTTTCCCTCACCACCTTTCACTTAACCTTTTCTTCATTTCCTCACCAGCATATAAGCAAAAATATAGAACTACTGGATTAACAACGAGACAGTCTACATTACTTTGCTGCCTTCTATGGAAATATTAGATATGGAGGCAAATCTAAGATCATAATTACAAAGCAGCAACAGTAAAGGAGGCAGTGCCTGAACTGGCTGCATTAATTAGACTTGCCAAATAGTATTATCTAATTTCCTAATATTTTGAAACCAAAGTTTTCTGTTAGCCACTGCCAAACTCATAACCTAGAGGAAAACTGCCCGTTTAAAAACATCTGTGTTATACACCTTAGTAAATGGGAATACTGAAAACCTCATGCCCTGCAACTTGTTAATGTGATACCCTGGCATTACAGAGTGAAAATACTTTGACAGCTTTAATGTGTCCTTTTCTAGTGTAATAACTTGGTGCTTAAAAATGAATGTTTTTCTACAACATGATCCCTCAGCTCCTAACAGAAGATTTCAGCTCATTTTACAACACATGATGAAGCATCTTCCTTGTTATAATGTGACAATGGCACTACTGAGCACAACAATTTGAGCCTGAATGTGCCACTGCAAGACAGAAAAAATCTGAAGAGGCAATTCCACCTAGAACTATGCAGCAAATGCATAAGAAAGAGGAAGAAGAATGATTAAAGATGCATTAGCACAGTCTGACAAACACGGCCCTTGACAAAAGAACCCTTGGTTCTCTGGTAGAAGGGGAACAGCAAAGATTATCTGAGTGAGACACAGCCAGAGAATCTGAGTGGGTTTAATGAAGTCTCACATTTTGAAATACTTGACATGAAAATGTGTCTGTTCAGACAAAGTCAGTGCTAAACAATCTCACTATATCACTTCTGAAAAGCTTTTAAAGTCTAGGAAAAAATGCTCTTTTCCTAATTACCCAGCCCAAGTATTAAGTTTGGCATGTGGAATAACCAAAAATATGTTACACGTGACTCAGGCACTTTCATTTCAGATAAATTAATGTACAACAAATGGATTCAATGCCTCATGCCAGCTCATAACACACCGCTTTTCTAGCAACTTTTGTGTGTTTGGTCTCAACTCCTGATCAGGAAAAACCCAACCACAAACACCAGCAGTTAGTGAGATTTTGATTCAGCCCAGGCCAGACCCCTAATAATTAGTGTGCCTTCAGAGGGAAGCAGCTGCTTGGATCTTTTCTTTTGGTGTGGACTGATCTTGGCTTACGAAGTACCTTCGGCGAGACTGCCCCAAGGAAGACATAAGTAAAGCCATATCTGTATTTGACATTTTAAACCCCCTTTTATTATCTCAGTTCTCCCATGGACTATTTTCAAACATTAAACACCACATTGAATCTCCTCTGCTGAACAGACTAAGCCATTTTCTGTTTTGCAAAACTGCAGGAGAACCCATATGTGGCCTCATAAAATGACTGGTCCCTTAACCCCTATCCATGTGATCGAGCATTACAAGCACCTGTACGCTGGTTCCTAACATATTTGGTAGCAACCTTATTACTGTTTGACGGCCTTAATTTAAGTCTCTGGACTTCCAGGAAGGAATACATTGCTGATTGTTGAACCAAATTAACCAGTTCTCCAGAGTCTCAAAATGAAATTAAGACTTATTAAGATTCAAATTGGGAAAGACACCTGCTTAAAAAACATAATCTGATGAGTTTCTATACAGATCTAAAGTACAATTTTTTAAAAAAAACACACATTTTACATCTGGTTTGAGGTTTGCAAATTGCCATATTAAGCTATCACTTGCATTTGCACAGTGCATGGGCCCTTCAGAACAGTAAAAAATACCTGTGTACACAAGGATGGAATCATTCTATTTTAAATAGAATGCAGTATTCTTTCAGCTTTTGTAAATCTGAAAATCTTCTTGCCCCTTCAGTACATCAGCACTGTGCACAAAGCCGCACTGAGTGCCCCCCTCGGTACAGAGAGGCAGATCTGTGCAGATTGCCAGCCCCAGTCATTAGTAAGTTCTGCATCGTTTACTTGTGTTTCCTACAGAATCAGCTTGTGAAAAGCGTGGGAGATTTCAGGACTGATGAGCCACCACGGCTCCCCTGGTTCTGCTGCAGTGGATGAATGCCCAGCACCCTGGCATGTCTCACAGGGATGCATAACCAAACTGATCAGGATATTCCTGAGGGAACTCTTCATTAAATCCTGGCCATTTATAACACTAACTCATTACAAGAAATAATTACCATAGCAACCACTGCACACCATGCATTTGCTGGCACCAACAGTGAGTCTTCTGTGGGGAGGAAGTGGGAGGGAAACAAGTCAAAACAAAAACTTCTACACAGGTTTGGCATAGTCAGTCACAGCTAGATTGTTTCCCTGTATTTTATTTTCATCAAAAGACCATATCCTATATTAAGGATACTGTTTCAAACTAGCAGCAAACCTTTCAGCATTTAGGAATACAGCATAGTGGGTCAGCATTTCACACAGCATTGTACCAAAGCCTTTTGGTGCTTTTACACACAATAGCACTTTATGTACTCCAATCCTTCTGATCTCCCTTAGAATGCCAAGGCAAGCTGGGCTGCAGCTGAAGGTGTGAGGAACCTGGGTTTGTTCGGTTTTTTCCTTTTCCTCTCTGTATCAGAACGCTGATGTCATTCCCATTTAAACCTAGACACTCAGAAGACATTTAGCTGTGTTTAGTCCCAGTACCTTAGAGGACCCAATCACAGAAAACAGAACACGATTTCCCGCCCATAAAAATGGAAGTGGCAGCGCCCTAACTGCTTTATTGCAAACATACTGTAGACTGTGGCATCCTTAGATGCTCAGCAGTGGAACCACACAACAGATGATAAAGATGGATGTAGAACCAAGGCCAAGAGAGTCGTACAAAAGACAGACTGGGGGAGTTCAGACCTAGACAGGACATCTTCCCCAGTGTGAAAAACAGAAGCAGAGATGCACTGGGGACAGCTCAGTTGCCTTAAGCTACCTGGGCCATCATCATCAGATGATAAAAGGCTTAAAGATAAGCCTTTATGCTCCTAGAAGACTCACTGAGAGCTTTTTTCATTATCTCCCAAGGCCAAAATCTGTTTCCACTGGTCAGGATTTCAAAGACTGCAAGACCAGCTGTGCAAGGCCAAACTCTAATACCTTGTGAGATACCTGATGTGTCCAAAGAGACCTAAACAATTTTAGCTGACCAGTTAAGGTTCCATCTGTTGTTTTTAATGCCTAGTTATCACAGAACAGGGAACAAGACCTGGCACTTGTGAGGATGGTGTTTATCATCTGAACAGAGAAGTGGAAGTGCTCAGCTGAAAGTTGTCTGGCCAGTTCAAACACGTTCTTACACTTTGCAATTGTGAGGCTTAGCAAAATAACTGGAGTTTCTGGCCTCTGAAGGCCTGGAAAAGTGTGTTTCATTGGGAAGTTTTACAATATCAATTACAGATTTCAAAGAGCAATAAGGCAAAAGGTTCTGCCCCCTTCTGAGCTCCTCCCCTTTGTTAAGCTTTCCCTTCCTTTCTACAGGAAAAAAAATCACTATTATTTTACTTTACAGGATTAAAAAAAGCAAGAAAGTGAAACCCTGGGGGCTGGGAGACTTGGACTTTAAAGGACTCTGTAATGAACTGTTTCATGGTAGTTAATCACTTTAATCGTGCTTCCTTTCCTCAATAAAAGTTTCCCTGCCTGTACTCTCCAAGTGATCTCCAATCCTTCTCTAATACAATGCCCGGAGGGTTAGAGTGTGTTCCAGCTCTGCAACTTTGGCCTGAGCAAAGGGCAAAAATCCTTTACTCTTCTGGCTGATTCTTTTCTGAATTCATGCCAGAATTACCACCACATTTTAACTCCAGTGCCACGCAGAACATGCTTTTACTATCAGTTACAACAAGCTCTTACTGTACTGCTCTTCAGTCATTAGCTTTCCGTTTTATATCTGGGTTTATAATTACTTTTCAAAAATGCATTGTTTTTAAAAAACTTTGCATGAAAACTGGATTTCTTTCATAACTGTAACTCTTTTTGTTTTGGAAAAATAAGCTTGGGATAAAAAAAAAAAAAACAGAAATAAGGATTTGAGATCCACTGCAACAGTTTGGGGAAATGGGAGAAAGAAAGGAGAAAATGTCTTATGAATTTTGATCTTCTATCTTGCTGCCAAAGGAGATGAGAGTCCCAGTAAACTGCTGTGTGTGCCTACACAAACCTGATCATCAGTGCTTTTCTGCAATGGGAACGAAGGATTCCCGTTAGTAGTGGGGGCTTATTGACCTCTTTTGGCATCTGCCTGACTCTCCTTCTGCAGTGCTTGGTTTGAACACAATATAAAGCACAAGCTTTCAGGCATTCCTCAGTATTAATGAACAATTAACACTGTGTCTATTCAAGTCAGTGATTATCTGAGAGGTTCCAATTCTCAAAATAGTTTCTTGCAAACTGTGTCTTCAGTCCTATTTTGAATACAACTTTTAGTTTACTATCCCAGTGGAATAAGTGCATCTCTTGTCCACACTGAAAAGAAGCCATTTCCCTCTGAACACTGTAAAAAATGTGTTCACACAGAAATAAACACTGAAACTTAGAGCAATGTCTTCACCTCCACAATCCCCTCCTCCCCCCACGTTTGCTTCTTGACAACTACTAACAATAAATGTAAAAGTAATCCTAGTTTTTATTTGAAGCTATCTCAGCTTTAAAAGAACCTTCCAAAAATGATTGAGGCTATGATTTAAACCCATAGGTAACCCCAGAAATCTGCTTTGAATAGCAACAAATGCCTAACAATATCTTGAGCGCTTGTAGCGAAGAAATCTAATCTCTGAACTCCTAAAGGTCAAGATTTACTGCCTGGTAATATGGCTCAAGTGTAAATGCTCTGTAATGCTACAGCAGGTGATTGCTTTGCTCTCTAGACAGTGTCAATTTTGCCCAAGTAGCAGCAGATGTGTCTAGCATTAAGCCAGAATGGTGTCAAGGGCCCTTCTTGAACAGAACTGCTTCTCAGAGAAACTGGTCCTAAAGCCCCAGTCTATTAAGACCATACCCAAAAGACAGACATTTAAAACTTAAAGGATGCTGGAGAATCAAGGTGCTTTAGAGCTCTAATGTTTCACAGGCTGATATCCTGGGAGAAGAAATTCTCTTTTGATACAAATGCATATCCTCAAATCACACAAGCCTGCCAGTGCAGCTAAAGTAACTTACACCAGAAAAGTATTTGGCTCCAAATATTCTTCATTCCAAACTTCTTCCTCCTGAATTTCCTCAGTGAGGTGCTGCCATGGTGTCACAGTTACTGTCACAGTGCTCCCACCCGGGCTACTCCTGCATCCCCTGGCTCCCTTACGCACGCCATTTATGCCCAGTACCTATGGCAGCTATGAAATCCTACCCTAAATGTACTTTTGGAAATAATTCATCATTGCTCTGACTTCTCCAAGCTACAGAGACACAAAAATCAAAGACTTCATTACATTAAATACTGCCTATTTTGTTATGATACATTCTAAGTCCAAGGATAAGAAGACAGGGAAAGCACATTCCATTTGCAAATAAAGAGCTGTAGTCAGTCCACAGAGGATCCAGTGCACTTTAGTTCTACTTATGTAAAAGAAGAACACAAAATGATTCCAAAATCACCAGTGGAAGTTCCTCACACACTTTCCCATATCAACACTTGTAACTGTGTAGCAGAGCAGGCTGGACCCTTTCCCAACAGAACTTTTATGCAGCTGTTGATAGCCCTTCCCACCTTGGTGCTGCTGGGCACAGATATTCCAAAGGCCTCAGGAAACACAAAACAGGCCCACGGTGTTCCTCATGCCTGCAGTCTCTAAAGAATATTCATGGAGAAGTTTGGGACAGCTTGAGGGCCAGCTAAAACCGAGCACAGCATTGCCCCAAGAGTCTGAATTTCGTCTTACTTGCGTAAGTTTTCCTTCCATGCCTTGGTGTGGGCAAATGACACTTCTGGAAGAGATGACACTAAACACCTGCCCCTGGCTGAACAACATGGAAGCAACTTGGCTGCCAAAATGGAACTCAGTCTGTTGAATAGGAATTTAAGTGGAATATTCTCTACTTGTTACAGCAGTTAAGTTGCCCTGCATAACTTGAGATTTTCTGGTTTTCCTCCAAGAACATTTAGAAAAGGTTTTCATAGGATTCAAACACGATTAATAAATATTTTGACAGCTGTACAGTTACACAATGTGTATTCCAACAAATCGTTTAGCCCATTCTCTGATTTTACCCAGCTAAGAATTTTTGGCACTTCATATAATACAGTTTATGAGGTGGGGTTGCTTTGTACTGACTTGGCATACACACACTTCACATCTGTAACTTATATCTGCAGATACTTCAGATACCTAGTAGGCTTTTACACACCAGTTTTACCTGAAAATCAGTATTACAGTGACTGAGGTCTGTACAGAAACACTGTTTCTGCAAGTCTGAAGCTTGATTTCAGGCTTCCAAGAGCAGAAAATAATCTCTCCCTCAACTTAAGCTTTTCATGGAGGGCAGTAAGCAGCCTTTAGAAAAAGCTCTGACGGACTCAGGCTCTGTTTATGTGCAGAAATCATACTGGGACAACTTTAAAAAACCAATGTAAAATCCCAGTGCAAACAACAGAGTTTAAAATTAATTACATTGGCCGAGTTTCTGGCTGTAAATCATACGAGTAATTTCACTAGTGCTACCAGAGTAGGCATTGCTGCCAGACCTCACTGGGAGCTTACTCACCTATATCATTTGAAGTAATCCTTTTGAATTCTTATTTATGGATGCATGGAAAGCACGATGCCATCCAGCCCCACTCTGGGCATGCTGTCATTAGGCGCTGAATGGCAGCAAATGCAATTTAACTTCTCTGAACAGCATCATTTGGAATAGTCCCAGGAAAACCCAGCATAAAACTAATTTCTAGCTGCATCAGATATGTAAGTATTTACAGAGCTCTTTGTAAACATACTGCAATTAAAAACATTTAATAGAGAACAAACCCACTTCACCATAAGGCAAATCATCTTCAGTTAAGGCAAGAGAGCCTTAGTGTCTGACAAAGAGGGCAAGGGAGACAGACTGTAAATTCCAAAGACTTGACAGAAAAGGGGCCCCCAAAATAGCTTATCTATGTTGGAATTATGACGATGACATAGAAAAAGTAGCCCCAGACCTCAAATCTTTGCCATGGGATACAAAGACACCTGTAAAAATCCCTGTGTAGGACCAACATATCTTATATGAAAAATAATTGCTTTAAACAGCAGGAAGTGTGAGGTGCAACATTATCCCAGAATATCACAACCTGTTAGTGCTGTCAAGAACTGCATCAGGAGATTAATCTCCATCTACACAAGGCTTTCTCTCAAGTTAAAAATTCACATGTAATGTCAGCATGGAGGGAAAAGGCTGACAGCGGAATGGAAGATATTCCTGATTCCTGTAGCAAAACTCTGGGAGTCCTCCTTCAGGATACGTTTGGCACAAGGTAATAAAAAGATGACTCAGCATATTTAACCAAACTCTTTAAATTTCTCAGAAATACAGATTTTTCCAAACAAAGTATAGCTTTGATTTTTTTAAAACAAATTTGAAATGGCAGCTTAAAGAAAATAAATTTCGTCTTCATTTGCTACCAAGTTGTGTGCAGAGCCCCAAGTGACCCCAGCTTTTCAAATCAGGTCTCACACAAGTTGAGAAGCGGTTTTCAGGGAGGAGATGGGATGTTTACCATTCCTTGGAAACTGCTGATGAACAGCAATACCTAAAATGATAGAAATCCTAGGCCTTTGATTGTCACAGTACAAAACAGTTTGGGGACCTGGATAACGGCAGCTCCAGCAGCAACAGCTCTCCCTCTCTGCTACAGAAAGCAAACGTCTGCGGCACAGGAAGGGATCTCCAGGACTAACAGGATTCAATCAACTTCCAGAACTCCCTGGGGCAGGGGTTCAGAGGATGAGCTTGGTAAGAGTCAGGCAGAGATGGCTGATGCTTTGCAGAAAGTGCTGTGAAATACACAGAGATAACAACAAGAACTGGAACAAGCAGGGCCTAAGCCATCAGAGGGAGAAGCCGCCTCACTTCATCCCCGTGCCCGCCCGCTCTCGTGGAATTTGTGAATCTGCAGGGAAGCACATCTGAACGTACTGGGAGCGAGGCTTGGCACAACCAAGAACACCCCTCCAGAAGCCCAGCTGAGAACCTGCAGTGATCCTGGTGATCAGAAGTACCTGTACAGAGCCCATTTTTTATGTCACTTTTACAGGACGTCAGAGTTGTCAAATGGTTCAGAAACACCTGAGTAGTCTTCAGTGGATTAAATGCTCTCATAACATGGAGTGACATTTTTAAGCTTCAGTTTGTCCTAAGTGAACCAATATGCAAAACTAATGAGATCATAAATTTTTCCTCCAGTTAATGTACTAGGTGGAGGATGGAGAGCAGAGAGAGGCAGGAAGATGAGAGGCTGCCCAAACTCATGAACTTGATTAAACCAGTGTAATCTGCAACAAGAATAAGACCCACAGAAGCAGAGCCATTATTCACTGGGCTACAGGATTCCCACCAAGGATACAGCCTTCAGCTGCTCTGCCTGCCCAGGAACCAGACTAACCCCGTGCTTTTACAATTACAGCAAGAAACTGAAACATAGGGTTGCTTAACAAGAAAGCCACATCCCTTTTTTTTTTAAGGTTCAGTAAAATAATGTGCTGTTGTCACAATCCAGTAACTGCAATTTTCTGTGTATCATCTTTGGAAAGCCGTAGGGGCAGTCTGGCTGTGGCTGGCACTGCAGGAGGGCTGACAGGTTACACATGTGGGCACCACCTGAATTGCTGCTGCTACAACTGCAGCAAACAAAATACACAAAGTGTCACTGCAAAAAGCAACGTAACCTTGTGCCTTATCTCTGTCAGCAGACACCACACATCAGCAGAGACACACTGAAGAAGCAGCAGGTAGATACAGAAGAAACATATTCAGAGTGCAATGCCTCAGCTACTATGTTACAGTAGCCACATGTATCAGAGCATGAGACCATCTCTGCCAAAATTCTTGCTGGTTTTAGTCCTTACAACTCTCATTTGAGATTAATGATTGGCAATCTCCAACCAAAGGTACTGTTTTGATTATGTATACATACACAGGCCAACTTACCAAAATTTAACCTATGCATATTAAATTGCTTATTATGGAAATGCTTATTAAAAAAAAAGTACTTTATCTTAATACAAAATGGCTACTTGCAAACTAACTGCTTATTTCAAAATTCAGGTTCAGTAAGCCCAAACCTTGGCACATTTGTCAAAAGGCATCCAACAAAATCCTGTCCTTTCCTGGGGGCAGAAGTACCAAGCACTGCCACAAGACTCCCTGCTGCCAGATGGGGAGTGGACTGAGGGCGCACGAGGTGCGCTGCGGCTGCTGGGAGACAGGGACATGCAGGCACTTAACGATCTCTCTGCCTTGTAGTTCAGCTTGGAAACTCAGCAGCCCTTGGAAACTCTGAGTGTCCAAGTTGGGACTTACTTTACTCATTTAGGGGTTCCTCCCATCTCACCAGTCATGGAATAGAGTAAATCTTAAGCATGATGCAATTGTGGTGTTATTCACATGGTGCTTGGGGTGGATGATCAGGTTTTGGGCTCACCAGGACTTCAGATAGGTGCAAGATAAACACAAGATGAGCAAATTCCATGTTCGTTTGAAAGTTAATCCAGTTTCCCCAAATGTTCCAGTACAGGCTCATGCTAATTAAAGTAGAAACAGTCACATTCACTCACTGCAACATCATCTCTTTGCACTGCTCCCTTAGGGACAGTCAAGGTAACAGGTCACAAGGAAGCTGGAATTCCCACCCAGCCCAAATTGAATACTTAGATCTGTAGGTCTGATCACAATAGTTGCTTTTCTGAACCCCTTTCAACAGACTTATAACATGTCCTGTATTTCTTATATTTCCTTACAAATTTCTTCTTTCCTTTTCATGGCTCAGTACTGAAAGGACACTACACAGAACTGTCTTCAGCTGCTGCTTCTTTCCCTGTTGGTTAGCACTGGTTTGAGTTTCCCTACACAACAAGGTTTGTGTGTCCCAAACTCATAATTAAGACAGAGAAAGGAAAGTCCATTGCCTGGCAGGCAATCCTAGAGCACAGCAAACCAGATCAGTCCCAGATTCTTTTGTGAATTCTGCTAAATGGGATATAGCAAGGCTGTCAAATCTAAGCTCCAGCCTCTGTGTCTCAAATCCTATTTTTGCTTTTAAAAACCCAAGACATTTGCATTTTTTTTCATAGTGAAGTTTGTTTTCAGAGGATTGCACTGAAAAACACAAGGTCCTCCGCCTTCAGCAATGTGGGTAAAGTTCTTAAGAGACAAAGTTAAGGCAATAATGTTAAGGAAACAAGACTTTCCAGGGGGTAAAGCCAGATGATAACGTACTGCTATTGATGGATGATCTTTGTTAGCCTTCACCTGCCCCATCACCCAACAGACAGGATTTCACATTCTTGACATTGACACAATTCATACCTTAAGCACACCTTTTCCCTGCTAACACCTCAATTCTTACATTGTTCACCTGCAGATCATCTCCTTGCCTTGTGCTGTGCACCACCAGCTATTAAGGATTGAAAGCAGACCTGCCTATTTCTATTGCATCCTTGGATTTGAATTACAGAAGTGTTATAACTCCCAGCATGTGACCACAACTGAAATGAGCTAGTCCTTAATTAAACAGAGGTAGAAGCTCATTGTTTAATTAAACAGATGTAAGTGCCTAATCATTCAACTATTCCAAGCATACGCTGTGTATCATTTAATCTCCCCACTAACACAATGAAGGCACAGCTCTAAGACTTCACTGCAATCAAACTATTTCAAATAAGCCAGCCTATGCTTTCCACAGAAAAAAGAAATTTCCAGTGACTGGATAAACGTGTAAAAGAAGAGTGAATATGAATTTACTGAGAGAGCCATTTCCAGTAAAGTGGATGTGAAATGAGAATCTCTCTATGGAGCAGTAAATAGCCCTGCAGCACAGCCACACCTCTTGATTTTTCTGACATACAGAGGCCACACTGTGAAAGGCTTTAGAACACCATGAATGCCTTTCAAACATCACTGTTGCAATGTAGGGTACTGCATAGATCCTTGTTTGGGCAGAGAGGATGAACTTTCCTCAGAACACTTCCAGAAAGCCTGGGCTGTGTGTGCACACAACCAGGCAATGCCTCAATGACCTACGAGGGGAACCGACCTACAGTGCTACAGACTCTGCCTTGTGCGTTCCAGGGGAGATGCCTGACATCAGAGGAGAGAAATACTTTCCTGTAGATCCTTTTTGTGTAGCAGTCATAAGATTGCTACTTTCTGAAGCAGAAGAGTTTATCTGAAAGGAGTTTGCTGCATGGAGGGAAAAATCAAAACGAATAGGTTGGGCAGTCAGCTTTTTACCCAAACCTAACAGGTCCAATTGTTTATGAGGAGAGCAGAGGGAAAGAGATTGACAGATTTCTCCAGATTCCTCAAGCCACCTGGCAAAACCAGGATGGATTCCAGCAAGGATTAAAAAACATGGACTGGGAATCTGAATTATAATATTTAGCAGAGAAAGGAGCCTAAGACATAGGCAGAGAAGCTGTAGGTACAGTCCATGTTCAACAGGAGAGTCACCACAGAAGGACCCCCCTGACTGTGTCCAACCACTTGTTTCCCTCCCTTGTGCCAGTGGCTGCTGTCCTCTCAGGCTGCACTATGGCATGCACTGAGGGTGGCAGTGTGACAGAAGGAGGACTCCCTTGTCTCCCTCATCCAGTGATTTCAATGTCAAACCTGTGGTGCCAGCTGATATCCCAGCACAAGAACATTTGTTAGCTGGATTGGGTTTGGCTGAAAAGAAAAGTCACCGGCCCAGACCAGCAAAGCACAGAGAAAGTGAAAAGGTGAAGAGTTTCATAAGACAAATCCATGCAGACTTAAGAATGTACATCAGATTATTTTTATTGTTATCATTATTTCAAATGGCAGCTAATTTTTAGGGATTTAAAAGTGAACAGTCAAGTTAATTTCTGCAGTGTTGTTCAGAGGACAGAGGAGACAGCAGCCTCACCATAGCAGTAACAAGAGGCAAAAGTAGAAGAAAAAGAACTTCTCAGATGAGCTTTACCAAAGGCTTCATAATGCGGACCTGCCTGTGCCCAGCATTAGCACCTTGACCTGAAGACTCAGAGTTTTCCTGGCTGCAAGTACCTAAGTTTTAACTGAGATAAACATATGGACTGTTCACTGTTTCCTTCAAGGGGAGGGAGGATCAGACGTTTTCAAGGGAACAGAAGTCACTTATTTATAGTATCAAGCCAGTGGCCTGGCACGGCCTGGATGTCTCGACAATCCAATAGTGAGCAAAGCAGACAACCCCACACCGAGGAGAATGTGCAAGGACTTATCACACCTGGAAGGAGGGAGCCCTTTATACTCTTATTGCCCAGATAAGCAGCCCAGGCTTTAGCCCTTGCAAGTGTGTGAAAACCGTCTGAACTTTTACAGATACCCAGCTATGAAGTTGATTACTGAAAAAGCACAAGACGCATTTGCAGCAATTACTTTTCTGAAAACACGCATCAGGTGGGAAATAAAAACATGGAAACTGTTACATGGGGGAGAATCAAAGACATTTGAAAACAAATTGTTCTAGCTCAGCTTTTCTGTTCCTCAGTGGTAACAGGGTCACACTTGCTGGCATGAGTCTTTCCACAAGAGACCAGATAATTTTGAATTCAAAGTGAATACTACAATGCAATCACATAGGTTTTTTTCTACCTGTATCGCTTTCATAGGGAAAAAATGTACCGGGTAAGAATTATTCCACAATGGTAAATTTGCGGTCTTTGTGCTGGGTTTTTTTGCAGACTGTAAAGTAAAAAGAAGAACAGAAATTTAAACTTCATATCAGCCACTGCTAACAAATGACCGTGTGCTGCCAGTAATGTTGCAAAATGACAGGATTCCTGTTGTTACACTTGATGAGCAGCAGCACCACCAAGGAACGCGTAACAACCAGTGAACTTTCCACAAAGACACTTTGCTTCCCATAGATCTCCATACATAACCTTTACTGGTCTCAGTAGGATCATTACATCCATTAGACTGTGGACTCAGCACTGCTTTAGCTCTTAAGTTAATACAACTGAGACTTTTTTTTTACTTTCCTATTGGGAAGTAGCATGTGCAATTTTAGTGATTTCTTAGATCATTCTATAAGTAAATCAAATATTCTTTCAAGCCTAGTTATCAAAATTGTGTCCTTTGATACTACATCCTCCATCAAACTGCAGTAATCCAGATCAACACATTTTAAACCTCCACTATCTCTCCTAATATCATTCTAGCAGATAGAGTAATTAAATTTGTACATTTTTTTTAAGTCCTACTCAATAAATCTGAATAAATTAACAACGCATTACTAAGGCTGCTACATTAAATTTGCATAGTGCATTTAATGAATATGCAACTGCAAGTGAAAAGGTCTGCTACTGTGAACCTTCCACATTAGCATAACTACTTCCAGCATGTTTCTTAAATAATGCACTCATTTGCACATCACTGACTTGGCTAATTCTGACTTCAGTCAGGGTAGCCTTGTAATTAAGACTCTTGCTTTAATTTTTAATGAAGTTTATGTTACATCAATCCTGACAGTAATGAGGGGACATGGAAACAAAAAGGCTGCTAATAATTAAATTCACAAACCAGTTTGAGGGATAATAATTCCTGAGGAGAAATTACATGACTAATTATTAATTAAATATTCATACTATTGCAGGGCCATCTCCCTTAACTGCTCCTTCTTGTTGGTAATAATGCTGAGATGTGGATGCCTCCTGCAACCACTCTGATTTTAAGGTCTTTGGTTAATTTTAGTGCACCATTAATCAATATGACACAAAAAATAAAATTGCTTTAATTGGTATCACTTTATTGTTTCTAAATATTACTACAGTTGGTTTAGTTGTGTAGAATTAATCTAGTTAGTCGGTGCTCATTTTATGGCAACATAAATCCAGTTTATATCCATAAACTTCTAATGGCAGGACAACCTGACCTTTTTTTGTAACATTACTGTTTACAGATAATTACACCAACTCTTTAAAAGGTTGTTTAATAGCTTTGCATTCATCACAGTAAAATGAAAAACATGCGTATTATTTAACTCCAGACTGTTCTAAGAAGGTCTCAAAGACCCTAATTTACCCCTGCTGAAAAGTAAGCAATATTAATTTGTGTATTTTTAAGAAATCTATGAGAGCTTTTCCTCAAATGCGTACAAACAGATTGAAAGTGTTTGTGTATGGTTCTCTATTCATCTTTCACACATTTTAGATGACACATATAACAGAATGACAGCCCTTCAATGACATCTTCCACAGAAAGAAAGATGTCAGTATGTGCCTTTTCTATCACACAGGTCTTGAACTGATAGCTTTCCAATCTCTCATACATAAATTCCATACATTCATATAGGAATTAGCCTGATTAATCCTAATTTATGTCAACATTTCTATCAGCCAGGATTCTGCTTACTGAAAGTGTCATAAGAAACCTTTACCATTACATGTTTACTAAAAGAAGTCCAGTTTGTAGGAAAGTTTAGCAGAAGGAAATAAATTCCTTAAATGAAGCTTGTTAGTCACCAAACTCAGTTGGGCTATGAATTTGTTTTAAAGTGTATGTTAGTGCTTTAAAGGGAGAGTATTTTGCATAGCATAAAATTGATTCTCAAATTATTAAAAAGACATAAAGTATGTCCTTTTATCCTGAAGGGACATTTGGAAATTCTGAACCAGGGCAAACATTTCATTTTTCTAATAATTCAAACTAGTTGATTCATCAAAGTGAAACAAGTCCATCACCATACATGGGGCAATGATTCCCTTTAGCAAGCACTTGTCACATTACTACAATCTGACAGGTTTGTAGGGCATTATTACTAGCTCTGATTTGTACCACTCTATCCCTTTTACTAAATCTTAAAAATCTTTTTAACTTTTCTTTTTTTCTCTACTCTCTTAAACTAACACCTGAAGGCAATTTAAATTTACCACTCCATAATGAAATAGCACTTTCATTCTCTCTAGAATTAAGATGTCATTATCAACCATCTGTTCCTGGTCCTGCTCTCTATTTCTTCCATCAAAGAAATAATTCCAGGCATGAAACACCTCATTGGAGCAACAATCACCTGAAACTGCTGGAGTGCTGCAATATACCCTCATAGGTGGGCCCGGCTTGCAGGGGAAATAGCAATTGAAGAAACTTCTTCAGGTAACTTGGTGTCACTTTATGCAGCAGGTGAGGAGAATTCCTACTGGGTCTTTCTCCCTGTTCCCTGTCCCTACAAGCAGCACCATTGCATTGCTACCTGTGCTCCCAAGAGTGCAGCATCTGGTACACAGGACAGCAGGCGTCTGCAGTGTCCTCAAGTCAAAGCCCCGGTTTAAGGGCCAAAGATACAGGGCTCATACTGAGCCATCTCAATGGAATTCTTGGATTCTGAACTAGGATTTCATGGTAGCAGTTGGAAAAGCACAGCTGCAGCTGAGCTTCTCTGAACATCACCAGAAGTTTTACACACACAAGCTGTGTGTAAAATTTGACATGATTTGCTTTTACAAATCTAACGTCCTTCTGCAACAGGATAACCACCCCGTGGGAGGGAGAGTCAGAAGGGAAAAGCAAACTTCGTGGTCTGAGATATGAATGGTTTACTAACTAAAACATAATAGAATACAATAATCATAACAAAAAGGAGGGCTAGAGAGAAATAAAACCCAAGAGAAAGAGCTCTTGTACAGAACAGTTGCTCACTGCCAGCCAGCCTGTCTCTGAGCAGCAATCAGTGCTCCCCAGTTGACTCTCCCCAGTGTGTGTGCGACACTCCACACCTTGGAGGATCCCTTTGGCCATTTTGGGTGAGCTCCCCCAGCTGTGCCCCCCACCCAACATCCTGTGTGCCTGCTCCCTGGCAGAGCATGAGGCACTGGGAAGTCCTTAATGTAGACATTACTTAGCAACATCTGCATCAGTACCTTCAGTACTCTTGTACTGAATCCCAAGCACAGCACTGGGCCAGCTACTAAGAAGAAAATTCATTCTATATGAGCCAAAATCAGGACAAGAGCAAACTCTAAAATGGGTAGAAAATCACCCTCAAGAGCAATTCCTGGTGTTCCAGTGTCAAACTCCACTGTCAGGTTGGGCTCTCCATGCTTCCATCCTGCATTGTTATCAATCCCTACTTTCACTACTGACTTGACAAGATGACAAGAGAGCCTGCTTATAAATCCGCTGTAAGGTGGGAAGGATTGTGAATGTTCTAAAGGAATAGAAATCAAAGTAATCTTGCCAGATAAGAAACACATAGACTAAATGGAGATAAGCCCAGAGGAAGACAAACAGATATAACAAAACACTAGAGCAAGCAAATCTCGTTGGGGAAACCGAAACAACTGGGGTTCTGTTTGTCCCATAGAAGAGGTTTCTCACAGGAGAGGAATAAAGCCTGCTACTAAGGAAATTATTTTTCCCCACATCCATGATGATGGTAATAAGAAAAACTAGTCATGTACTTCAGCAGGAAAATTAAATATTAGCATTAGCACTGGATGTTGTGCATCTTAATGATCTAGGTTTAAGAACAGTGTAGACAAAAATCAGTCAGGAATGACTTCTGTAGGGCTGATTCAGACTTGGGAGAGAAGACAAGCTACATGTCTTCTTCAGGCGTCCCAGTCCTGAGTCTGGAATGAGTTCAGTTTTATGCAAAAGCTGTGGTTGTGCATGTGCCTGTGCACTACACCTACAAATCCATCAGTACAACTGAGTAACTAACAGAAACTTGAGGTCAGTTTTGGGGATTCAGAGGAATTAGAGTGTTTAAATGAGGCCTTCAGCTCCCTAAGAAGATAAAATTATAGGTGCTGAATAGAAGAATAGAGATCACTCCCATTAGACATGGGAGTGAAAAGGATGAGGAATGAGTTGGAATTGAAGGAAGGGACTGAAGGGGGACTGGGCAGCAAAAGCTTCCTTGTGAACAGGACACAAAGAGGGCCAAGGATTGCTTGGTGACTCTGTTCCTTTTCTCTTCTCTTTGTGCTGTTCACCTCAGAAAGTGAACCTCTTGAGCTGAAGACAAAGCAAAATTCCAAGCAGCTCCCATCTTGCACTGCAGTGGGCTGCAGTGGCTCCGTGCTCCCTGGGACAGAAAGCTCGGGCACGAGGTGCACCTGTAAAGCCAGAACTGATCTGTGCACCACAGCTCGGGCCCCAAGCCCCAGCCCGGCCTCTTGGCTGAGTTTGCCAACAAAAAAAAGACTGAGGTGATTTTGTGGAGACTCACCAGCATTTCCCTCCCTGACCCAAAATACATAGGTGTTCAAATACTCTTGGGATTTTTTGGAAACAGTTTTGGCTTAAAGTATAAAAAAGAATGCCAACTGACTCTTTGTTCTCCAGATGATTTTATTTACATGAAAGAAAATACTTTAAAATAATAAGATGCAAATATTCCATTTTGACAAGGTGTGTTTTGTTTGGTTTTATGGGGGGGGGGGTTTGTTTGGTTTTTGTTTTGTCTGTTTGTTTTTTAATTAGAGCTCTCTTCTCCCAAGCATACCTCCATGAAAAAGAACACAGTTTTTGGAAAAAACATTTTCATAAAAATATCTTCCGACACACTAAACATTTACTAGAAGATTTTTACTACCCTGTACTAAGATTAGTAATACTTTATTTTGCACAAAAATTAGTGCAACTGAAACCTATTATTAATTTCATAATGAATTAATTCTTAGATGTGGAGCCATGATGAGTTCTCCCAATATGAGAAGATACTGGCCTGATCCTACGTGAAAGCAACAACAAGAATTAAGACAGCAGATAGGATCCTCTGAAAACTATTTGGCAAGTGAATAATTATTTTATTATGCTAGTTTTAAACAATAATTCAGTAAGAATGATAGGCTGAAAATATTTGAGTAGCGTAATGCTTTTTAAATTGAAGAAGTCTCTAACCAGCTGGTTTTAGGCACAAATCTGCATAGCTTTCAGAACTAGTAGGAAATAGAGAATCCTACTAGCACTGAGGAGCACAAGTCGAGCATTAACAGTATGAACTGCAGAGTGACAGAGTAGGATAATCACGTTATTGTAAATCTAGTGAAAGAAATGGCACATGGAACAGAAAATCAGCATCCAAACAATGCCACTTCAGCAGTCAAACACCAACCTGACAGTGGAGTTTGACACTGGAACACCAGGAATTGCTCTCGAGGGTGATTTTTCTACCCATTTTAGAGTTTGCTCTTGTCCTGATTTTGGCTCATATAGAATGAATTTTCTTCTTAGTAGCTGGCCCTTCAAACACCACCCTCCCAGGAAGTAATTCCATATAAAAGAAGTTTTTTATATGTTCATTTTTCAGCAGCCACCATGTCAGTTAAGCTGACATATTAACATTCAGTCCTGCAGGCTATCAGTATTTTCTAGAGAAAAGTGGCCTCAGTCACCTTGCAAGCCATCAGCAGCTACAGCATTCTGACCAACGTGGGAGCAAGGACTCCAGTCAAGGAGCCTAAGCGTGCCTGGCACAGGAAATCAGCTTGAGTCTGAGTGTCCCCTAATACATTTCCCTTCTACAACTTCTCCATTTTAGTAGTACCATAAAAAGCAGAAGACGATGTGAGGGAACAACCATATTTGAAAATTTGTGCACAGCTCTTTTAGGAATATATATAAATTTGTATATTTGGACCAAAATTTTTGGTCCAAATTTAACATATGGACCAAACAGTCTGAAGACGTGAGTCGGCATTTTAGCACCTAGAATTCAGGATGATTTCATAGCTAACAGGTTAGCGTGACCTATCCGTTCCTATTATGATGTGTACTGCAATGCTTCAATATTGCTTCATTACCCTTGACACTACACCTGCAAAAGCCTACAGTCCATCAGACTGTGAGCATGCTGCCCAGGTGGTTTAGTGTTTTAAGACATACCAGTGCTTTTGGAGATGCTTGGGCCATATCAATGCACATTCATTAGTCAAGGTCTAGTCAGCAGGAAGAATATGTAAATTACCTACTAGAAAGAAAATATTTAGGCAAAAATCTCTGTGCTGGTTTTCCTGCACTGTCCAGCAAAAGTTGAGTGCATTCAGTAGAGGTGCAGAAGCTTAATAAAGATTTGAAGTTAACATGGTTCTACTTTTAGGTGGGAGTCAAGTGAGAGAATACTTCTAAGGTAAGCTGGGCAGCAACACTGCCAGTCATTTCCTCCATCACATTTCCCAGCTGTAAGCAAGAGGCAATGCAAAGGGACTCTAACAATGCCAAACAGCACCAGCCATATCCCCACATCCCAGCTGGACTGGTTTTGTCTGGAATAGAGTTAATTTTCTTCACTGCAGCCCACACGGTGCTGTGCTTTGGGTTTGTCACCAGACAGTGCTGATATCACACAGATGTTTGAGCTACTGCTGAGCAGAGCCTACACAGTGTCCGGGCTTCCTCTGTTTCTCACCCTGCCCCTGCAGTGAGGAGGCTGGGAGGGGACACAGCCAGGACAGCTGACCCCCGCTGGCCGAAGGGATGTTCCACGCTGTACCTCATGCTCAGCAGCAAAACTGGGGCAAAGAAGGAGGCAGGGGGGACATTCAGAGTGAGGGCACCTGTGTTCCCAAGTAAGAGCTACACGTGAGGGCATCTTGCTTCCCTGGAAACAGCCAGACGTGTGCCTGCTGACAGGAAGTAGTGAATGGATTCTTCACTTTGTGTTGCTTGCTTGGGCAGCTTTTGCTTAATCTTTTAAATTGTCTTTACCCCAACCCACAAATGCTCTCACTTTTGTCCTTCCGGCTGACTCCCCCTCTCTACTGGGGGTGCAGTGGCTCTGGGTGCCAGGCTGCCTGCTGGGGCTAAGCCAAGACACCAGTCAGCACAAATCTGTATTTTGGCCATGCACAAGCCCTCCTTTGGCCTGCTGGTGTCCATAGCTGTGCAGCACAGCTGGCTGATCGAGTCTTTCAGTCTGCATTTATAAGAACTACCGTCCATCCCTCACAGTGCAAAACTGCCAAGACTTTTAGCCCCCAATACACCAATTTCAGACGCCACTGCCCATTCCTCCCACTTACTGACATAAAATCCCTATCTTGCAGCAGTTCACTTTCTCACCCTACAGAACAGTGTGGAAAGCACAGTGTGTCCCAAACACCCCTTCTGCCAGAATTTGGGTCCTTAGCAAGAATAAAATAATACTCTCCAACAGTCTCTTTGCTCACTGCAGACTCTGATACAGTCTGATAATGATAATTCAGTTTCTACTAATGACTATTTCCACAGTACTTTATTGTTAAGATCTAATAGTTTAACCACCTAATGACAATAAACGCAGGTTTACTCACGCAGTGTCTTTCCATTGTTTAAAATCCACAATTTCAGTAAGCATTCCCAACATTTAATTTATTTCTCAAGACTGGAACAGAAAAATGATCCCAGGATCAAGTGCAATGAGAGCTCTAAATCCACACAAGGAACTCATGGTTTCCAAGGGGATCTACATTGGTAGAGAAACCTGTTTGTAGCCTGCAAGATGCAGATACTATTTTATAAATATAGTTTGATTTTTACTTTTTCAATCAGCAATGAACAGAATTTTCATCATACTTTCTATGAACTCAATTTGAGTTTTGTTTTTTATAATTACAGCAATAACGCAATGATGGGAATTTCTTTTACCCTTCAACATCAGGAACTAGTCAGATGAGAACTTTGTATTGCATAATACATGATGCCCTGCCTTACATGTGATATGCTTTACAAAAATCTTAGTCTAATTGTGAAAGACTACTGTTACAAAATATTCTCATCACTGGCGTGTTTAATTGAGCTCCTGAGAGGCAGTATCAGTAAGACTTAGGGATAAATAACTGGTAGTCCCATTGGTCTCACCAAGAATCCATTGATGTTTCATAAATCCTAGTCAGTACAAATCTAATTGAGTTACCATGCTGAATTAGCTTACATCTAAATGGCATTCATGTCTACAAATGGAATAATTAGAGGGTAGAAAATGGGATATATGAAGTGCTATCCCAAGTGACAACAGCAAGACATTTGTATTCATTCAATCAACTGCTTTAAAAAGCAGATGCAATACTTGATTTGGGGTTGATGACGAGACAGTGTTATTGAGTCTAGCAATGATATCAGACAGAGAATGTTAACTGCTTCTTCATATCCATCTATTTATATTTATTTTAAGAGATTCTTCACTTTGATTCTTTCAGATTTTGCTTTAGGATACAAAGTCATTACATGACTACCATGACTACATAGTCCCTATTTCATATCTAGGGTAATGAAATCAGCTACACTCATTAGTGCTCTTCTTTCCACTACTAGAATTCTAAGATGAATAGAAAATAAATCAATAAATAACAGAGCTTCAAACAGAACTTTCAAAGCTACTAATATTTTTAGCCTCAGTACTGAAGGAGTCTTTTTAGACAGAATAAAGCAAATAGGACTGTTCATTTTGTCACCTTGCTTAGCCACTTTGTTCTGTGTACTAAATTAAATAAGATACTGTTACACTCCCACTGGAGTCCGGTGTCACCCTGCCAGTGATGCCCTGCATCACACACTGACATTTATCAGATGCCACTAGTTGGCTGGTTCAGGCTTAGTTAAATACCATCTGGTTTTTTCAGGACAAATATAAAACATGGCTATCTCAAACTGTATATAAAACCTATTAAATTAGGATGAATCTTTGCAATGCTGGATAACAGATTCCTTTAATTCAGAAAGTAGTCTAATTTGCATGCATATTTTATTTATTACACCAATTAAGTTTTGCAAATAGTTTGCAATGAGGTCCCTATGACCTAATAATTCACAATTACTCCTGGGATATCCTGCCCACTTTAGCACGTTTTGAATAATATTGCTACCTCCTTGAGAAAGTAATGCATTTTTTACATGATGAATTTATTAAGAGTGCACACACCTCTTTCTTAACCAATTTTACTCTAGACAGGGTTACTGGAGCTACTTCATAGACCTTTGTCGTGTTGGTTAATGAATGCTTTCCTTCAGCTTCCTCTCTTTTCACATACTTGTCTCCTAAGCTCTTGTGGAAATCCCACATATATACAACCTAGATGAGCACTCCAGGTGGTAACACAATATAAATGGATAATAACCATTTGAAGCTGCCACAAAGAGATTCTCTTTCTGTTCTAACATTAAATAACAGAGAATAGTTGAAAATGGACA
This sequence comes from Oriolus oriolus, assembly GCA_013400235.1. NCBI lineage: Eukaryota > Metazoa > Chordata > Aves > Passeriformes > Corvidae > Oriolus > Oriolus oriolus. Next base: position 1,514,807 of record VXBT01007386.1, on the reverse strand, counting down.
TTGTGGGGCAAACTTATGGCAGTCTAACCTACCCAAGACTGGCAAATTTGCCTCAGATTTATACTGTGGAATTTAACTTCCAAAAACTGCATCAGAAAATAAAAAATTGATAGTCACTTGTATCTATTCAAATAATGACAAGTTCCATTGACTTCGTTTATAAAAACAAACTACCATGTAGATTGCTTTGCTTTAATGAGCTTTATAAGGAATTTTAAATGAGCTGGGAGTATGAGAAAATGCTCTATTCTGGTTCAGTGTTCAAGCAAGCATTGGCATTTCCTTGTACTTCACACATATGGCTTCCTCCCTTAAAGCATTCAGAAGGTAATCTGCATTTCTGTATTTTTAATTCCATTACAAACAAACAAAACTCTTTATAAGAAAGAAAATTCGTAGCTTGCAAAGACAGTTATGGAAGATCATATATTTGCTAAAAAATAAGAGCAGAAAAAAACAGGCTTATTTTTCATGCGACTTTCGCATACAAACTTGAATATCTGACTATGTTTTTGGAGAAGGTGATTCCTATGGGAGTAGAAATCTGCTCAAGAAGCAAGTACTCTGCAACAGAGTGTAATTTTCTTTTGAAACTGTCTGTACATAGCAATATAGATCATCTTGGTGTTCCTACATATTTTTTTAGAAAGCTTACTTGGACGCACTCAGATAAAACCCTAAAACCGATGTGTCGTAGTGAAAACCCCACCTTCCTGCGTCCTTTCAGTACTTTTGCTACCAGGTGCTTTCCAACACTCGAGAAGAGCACGGGGGAGCAGCAGAGGCCCCGAATTCCCTGATGCCAGCAGCAGGAAGGCTGGAGCTGCCCGCCCTCGGCTCCCAGCGCTGCCCAGGAGGCGCTCGGCTCAGGGGGAGGGAGCCTCCCTGGCTATTCCGCTCTCTCTGCTTTCACGTGCTCTGCTGTTGCGCTCTGCCCACGTACAGCGCTGAACACGCGCTATTCTTTCCCAGAGCTAAGAGCTGCTAGATGTGTGCGAGCACATCTCAGAACACGGGCCTTTTGTCAGAGCTCGCACACCTCAGCGCTTCCAGCGCAGGTGGCGGCTCTCTCCCTGCGGGGTTTGCATCCCTCCGCTGCTCTCCTTTCACACAGCCGTCCGATAACGAAGAGCCACGCGCTGCACTCCTTGTAGAGCCAGGCGCTGCCTTCGCACGGGGAATCCTCCTCTGGTGCTCAGTGCACACAGAGGGCAACATCTGCAGCCCTCACACTCCAGATCTACTCAAAAATAGCTGAAACCCTTCCTGCTGCTGCCTTCTGTCACTGCTGGCTCGTGCTGAGCCTTTGCAACGGCCCACCAAGTTCCCTATCCCATCCCGTGGCTGATCATCACCTTTTCCTCAGCCGTTCCCATAAGTAATCTCAGCTCCGATTACTTGCCCAGCAACACGGCTTCATTGGCACCTTCTACCTCCTCTAACACCTTTAGATTTGAATTCTTTCCTTGTATGTCTGAAGTTCCCCTTGATAAAATGCACCTGGTGATGTAAGAAGTAAAACGAACAATTCCCAATTAAGCAACTACAGGGAAAAATGGTTACACTTCTAATTAATTTTTTTAAAAGTAGCTATTTCCTTATCCCCAGCAAACAGTTTCAGAAGGGAATGCTGCACAATGCCTACATATGGCTTTGCTTAGAGTGGGACATAGCTTAGAGGACAACAAAATGAAGGAGTGAGTTCTGCATTTTGGTTCACAGAAATTTGTTTTTAAACAGGTGATACCTGTGTTCATGTGCATGAGAAAATAATCCAAACCTGCAAAAACATACAGAATAAAAGCCCGTTAATGCAGCATGACTCTCAAGTATCTGGATTCATTGGAGCAATGAGGACTGAAACTGAACCCCTCCCTGGATGAGGGATGTAATGAAAGATCTTACAAAACAAGCTTAAAACAAAGCGTGTTTACAATAGTCGTAAGTGTAATAGGCAATAACCACAAACTACATAATATTCCAGCTCTTTGAGGTCTTTCTATTTTAATTCTGTGCAATTTCATTAACCCCCTTGCAAGGAGATGTGCTTGAAGGAACTCTATAATATAGGTCATTTTTAGTAGACATTTATATTCCGTTGTTAATTGGCGAAGCAAGGAGGAATGAAATAGCCTGGGAAGTATCCTACTGGGAATAGCTTGCATTGGCAAACAAAATGAGCGAGTAATCTTGCAGATCTGTTTCATTTTCTAAAATCATTCTACAGCACCACATTTCCAAGTATAAGCATGAAATACAGCAAATTAGGATTAGCACAAACCATTTTGTGCTGTGCCAACAGTTAAGTGATGAGCAGGGTGAGTGAACCAAACCCCCATTTCTTCTGTGCACCAGGCCAGCAGCTGGAGATGGCAAACACAGGGTAAGACATCAACTCCAAAAATGCTGTGGCAACCATGTGAAGCCAGAATAGAATCCCTGGTCTCATGGTGATGGAGGGAGACTGGGTTGGACTACATTTCCCATCATGCACAGCGTAGGAATAGGACTGACAGTTTTAGTCACTTCATTTTCATCAAAACAGACTTGTGACTTGGCTACAAGGAAAAAATACTGTGTGAAATTGCTGGGTGTTATTTAAAAGGACACAGACTAAATGATTGTTTATCAGTATACAAAATACTGAGTGAAATTTTCCCACAGGAGTAGCAGCCTGAATGGTATTAACAGTGCTTTAAACTGTAATGAATTCCCAGTCTAATTCACTATGAGGTTTCAATTTATACCACATTTAGAGTACTCCAGGTTCAAGTAATCACTGCAGTAATTAGCTTACTTCCAGTCCTCCAAAATAAACCCACTAATTTTTGCAATCAGCCTTCATTTGGTTAATCACCAGTTTAATTGATTTAATTAGTTTGATCTGCAAAATTAGTCAAGTGTAAATACTGTTTTGTAAACAGAGTTTAGCTCCAAGCTGTAATATAGGGAATTCTAATTCAAAGCTAGAGTTAATAATAAAAACCAACACACACATGATTTTTGTTGCAGTATCCAGCAGTTTTAAGTCTGCAAGACACAAATTTACACTTTTAATAGATAATCTGATTTTATATTAGTGACAATACTGAGGACATTGTCTCTCAGAATTTTATTCCTGACTAATGGTTTTTACACTCTGACAACTGACACTAGAACAGTGTTCTTGCTTTCTCTAGGTTAAGAGAAAAATTTTTCCTTTTTAACTTTGTTTTTGGTTTCAAAAGGTGATATAAGGCATTTATTGATAAACTAAACCAAAGGAAAAATTACGTACAAGAAGAACCGCAGTTACTCCTAAACAAACATTATTTCTGAACATTTAAGAAGGCACACTAGTAAAAGAAGCATACCAGTAACATACCAGGCAGAGGGAATGTCTGAACAAAAATAATGCCCTTAAATTAGAAGTTGAACAAAATTTGAAATAGCTCTGGAATCACAGATTTAGCATTCTAGCACAGCTCCATCAGTTGCTGATAGTGACCATCCTAAAAGTACAGCTGACCCCTCAGAAGAACGCTGTGTATTTCCTGCCAGATACCCAACTACACCACGTACGGGGTAAGCTCTTTAAAGTCACCCCCGAGGATGCGGAGCTCAAACCAGGCCAAGATGCTGAGGACGAGCAGGCTGGCACAGCCCTGGGAGGTGGCAGAGGCTGGCACAGCCCTGGGAGGTGGCAGAGGCTGGCACACAGCACGGGGTGTCACTGCCACACACAGCCCGGCCTTCCACCCCCAGCCATGCAGAGAGAGGGACTGGCATTCACCAGCTATGGCCATGGAAGATTTCTTTCCAAGGAACACCAGCTAGGAATAGCACAAATGCATGATGCAGATAAGGAATCTGTTTGTAGCTCTGCTGGGATGCCTTTGACATCACCGTCAAGTCATTTAGATTTCCTGAATCTCAGTTCAAACTGTAACTGTAAATAGTGTTCATTCCTAACTCAAAACAGATTGCATCGATCCATTACCAAAAAGGGGAAAATAAAAAAATCCTTCTATTGAAAAACCAGAGTCTATGGATAAAACATCAAAAAGCTCTCAGATTATTTTCCCCTATTAAAAAGTATTTATATTTGTTTGTTTTCAATTAATTTTCTATTCTATTTGAGTTTATTTAAAGATTTTCCTGGGGTTTTTTTGTACCAAACTTTACCACATCTCTCATCTCAATCTTGTGCCTAAACATAAAATACGTATACAACTTCTTTTCCTCCCATTTCCTCCACCCCCTTTTCCCAGCTGAAGCCTTTCAAAATATTTTGAAATTGAAGAATTTTAACCACTATCCTCAAACACTGCAAGATTTTCTTCACTGTCTGATAAATTATCTGCTGACAGCAGTCCATTTTCCTAACTGCAGAGACATTACACTTTCAAAGAAGAAAAAGGAAAGGGGGAAGAAAAAAAACACACTACAAAAAAAATCCAGCTACCATTTTTTCAGTTCTCTTCACTGTATGAAATGGAACACACCTGAGAAGAGATATATTTAAGGAAAAAAAAATTCAGCAGTGAAACCAAGTTTCTGTTCATTGTGATTTGAATTTCTCTCACACAAAATGCCTCCAACTTCACATCAAATGTTTTCTTCAAAGTATTTAATTTTTTGTTTCTTTGATTAGCCACTCAGGGAAAAAAAACCCAGCAACAACAAATCCAGGAGCAACTCACTGGTGCCCATCAAACTTCAGAAAAGCATTCATCCAGTTCTGGACAGGAGCAGAAGCCAGCCAAGAAAGCTGCAGGGCTTGCACCCAGCCCTGTGCCTCATCTCAGTGCCAGACTTCATTCCACCCACAGCATCACTGCTCAGCCCACATCCCACCACAGAAAGACATTGGAAACCCACAAGGTCTAAACTAAGAAGGAACTGCAGCTTCTGCACTGGCTCTTTTCTATAAATCATTTTAAAGCCTTTTTTTCCATCTCGTACGATGTGTTAGCTTGTGCATTTGCAAAACCAGCTGTGAATTTTGTTTTGTACATGTGGTGTGGTTACCACTAAGGAGGGTTTGGGGGATTCACGTAAACCAAGTCCCAGATGTTTTTATCCTCGTGATTTGCATTGATGTCTTATTTGTCAGGTCTAATTATCAATCAAATTGACTGAATTAAGTCAACCACTCTGCAGAACACCTATTTATGCACATGATCAACAGCAGAGCCAGGTCTCTCAAACCTGAAGAGGTTCCCAATGCTCTGCAGTGATGGGTCTCTTCATGGAAGACACAACCCTGCCCCAGCCCCATCTCCCAAGCAAACACAGCCTGGGTAAGTCCCTCAGTCTCTCTGCAGGACTTGTGTGAATAAGTAACGTTTGCTGCATGAAAACAAAACCCCTGATCACCGAGCCCTTGAAGAACAGCACCCTGTGGAATAGATTACAATATTTTTAGCATGTTTGCTTCATTTGGTGTTTGCACCAGAGCTCCTTTAACAGCGATACAAACTGCACATTGGGTACTCATTACACCACACTGGAGAGAGCAGGGATCTTGTAAATATGCATTAAACTGGGGTTACATTTTCCTTCCCTGCACGCTGTGTCTGAGCTGAGGCACAAACTTGTGTCCTTGAGACCAGGAGTTGAGGCGTATTCCTGGCACGCTGCCACTCTCCGTGAAATATGTCCTTTTTACCCATGTTTCTTACACCATTGGGAACAAATTGCTCATCCACATGCACAAAGACATACCTGGATAGACATAAGGTACTATGAAGAAAAAGATTTATGTTTATATTCAGTGAAAAGTGGGTCTAAACAAACTCAGTTTGGAGAGTACTAAGTGTGGCCAGCTCTCATTTCCTTAAACACAAGTCAGAGATAAAAACCACACAAATTTCACAGCTGCGTGTAGAAATGTGTATCACTGAGTTTAACCAAACGTAAAGCAGAATTGAAGCCTTTTAGCTTTGTTGACATATACAAGCAACTTATTAACTAGTTCTACAAATAAACTGCAATTTGTCCCTTTGCATCCTGTTGACAGATCTGTCGTACAACTATGAACACTGGGAAATTTCCAGAGTTTCTCAAGCCAATTCGTGCTAAAGATACAGCACATTTCCCTGTTTGAGAAGTGAAAGGTGTCCTCAGATTATTCAGATATGGAAAGACCTGTTCGATGAATGAACTGGACAAGAACTTCAGCATACACAATGATCTGACATCAAAGAGCCCTGCAGGTATGACAGCTTATTAGCTTATAAGACTTTAAAAAAGGTTTTAGCTTTTACACACCTATAAAAAGAACACTTCTGAAAGTTTAGAGGATGGGAATCTATTCCATTTCAGAGTCCCATCTCCACAATCACCAGGGCTGGATCTCTGCACTGGCATTTTAGGAGGATCTCCATTTCCACAGTTCTGTCAAAGTTGCCAGAATATATGAGAAGATGTTTAGACCAGATTCCTGCTCTTAGTTTTACACTTTCTGTGGAAAGATCCTGAATATGCCTGGAGTGGTGTGGATATACGATATGTAGGCCAGAATAAACACTGCTAGTGCAAAGCCCTGTCACCAATATTCTTTAAAAATCCAGTTCAGTAGAACAAACTTAGTATTGGCTTAATAACAGGTATTATATAGAGACAAAGTGTCGCTTTAGTAGTTAGAAACCCTAAAAGCCTTTGTCATTGAACTTTATCGCTAAACTTGGGCTCCAAAATCCTATATACCCTGACCACATTGACCATATTTTAACTAAACTGCAATTTACTTTATTTTATTTGTATAGCAAGCACTTTTAGCTTTGCTCTCACAAGAGCAAGAAATTAAAGGATTGAAATACATCCTGTATTCTTATTTATGTGTGTTATTCATGTTTTGCAGCAACTGATGGATTTTCTAATTTGTAAGATCTCTTAGGCAATCAAGAGTAACGCTGAAACAACAATGAACGGATAACGAGCACACTTGCTATATTTGATTTAATGCATTTGGCCAGGGTGAACCTATTTGTGTTTGTTTCCTTCAACCATATGTTAGTAAAGTTTCATTAAAATGAAAAAGGGTCATACATATTCCTGCAAAGCATGCTGCACATTCTTCAGCAGCTTTCAGGCCAGTTAATTTCCTCTTTTGAAGGAGCAAACAAGCCTCAATAGAAGCTTTAAAACTTATTTGAGTTTTAACATTCACATCAACTTATGTTACTGATCATGAATGCTGAGAACTGATTAAGACTGGTCCACAAATATAACACTTAAAAAGGAAAAATAGAGCTACACACGATAAGTAATTCTTGTTAGAGTCACAACAAAGATTTCCCCTCACCACTCCAGCATTAGTTACCCTTTTCATCCCTTTCCTTATGTTCTGTGGATGTAATCAAAGGAAATGAGAACGCACAGCAGAAAGCATACAGTACTACAGGCCACATGTATAAAGGAATAAAAGACCTTTACTTCGTAAACATTCCAGGAGCTCTCAGAATTTCTGGCAGTGCCAGCAGATTTTAGGCGACTTGGAGCACAGCGTGGTCCCATACAATTGCTTAATGACCACCCAGGCATAGGTTCAGTCTCAGACACACACCAGAGTTTCAGTCTTAATTCCAAAATGAAGTTGCTCACCCTCTGCCTCCCATCAAGGCCTCAAAGTTCTCACGAAAGAAATCTCTCCTTGGCCACGAGGACTGTACCCACACAAACGTTCCCTTCTAGACGTTAAGTGGTGAGCCCTGAGCCGCGTACCCTTTCCTCCCGGCCCACGCCCTCCCTGCGTGCCGGACAGGTGCTGTCTCCGGGGGGGCTGCCGAGCTCCCGTTAAGCAGCACTTGACCCCAGGCTGCCCCCAGCCCCACCCCTGCCACGCACACCCACGGAGTCTCCCGCCAGGTGGATCCCATTGAAGCGATCAGGCATTAGTGCCACCTCCTTTCCTTCTCCTTATCGCCATCTCCAAACAGAGACTGTTCCAAGTCATTGCGCTGCCTAAAGCGGATGGCTTCAGGGTAGAGAAAAGTTTAAAACAAAATTTAAACGGGTGGGAAGAATAGAGGAAAAAGACTTTTACAAACCTCCTGGAATTTGTTTTGAATGCTAATTAAGACCGCCTTACTCATCTGAATGCCTGTGAGGTCACACCCCCGCAGCAATTTTCACAAATGCTGACAATTACTTGCAAATGCAATCAGCAGCCCCTTGAGTACCCTGAGCATCAGGTGCCAGTCCTTATCTTTGAGACACCAACAACACAGCAGGAACCTGCACAGAACTTTTCCGTGGTATTTGAACAGGTTTTTAAACGAGTGAAAATCAGTTCAGTTTTTATAATCTATAGCATCCCTATGGTCATTCCTTATTGTCCTGGTTTATTCCTCTAAATCAGGCATCATCTTCCACGGATCTATTTCTGCAGCTCCGGGATTGTTCATTTGCCCTGCAGCACGTGGTCGCATCGGGTAATGTAACAGCCAAAATGAACAAAGAAACGCTTCTGAGGATACTGGGTGATACTTTGTATTTCAGACTTCAGCAGGAACACATTGGTTTTAATGATGGGTCTATCCCCGAGCCTCTCCCCTCAGGACTGTTTAATAAGTCGGTGATATCACATGACTGTCATCATCTTCGAATCGAAGTTATTGTGCTGAGACCAATAAATCACAAGGAGCAAACACTGATATTTTTAAGATTACGAATAGAATCGAGGCCTGAAAATTGCAAGAGTCAGACAGACACTTGTAGGAATAATGTAATCCCAATTAACGGCGAGAGGTTTATATAACTATATCTGAAGGTAGCCAATGTCACTCATGAAGGAAAACGTTGTCAGAATAAATTTTTTAAAAGTAATGGGAATAAATTAAGATATAAAAGCTGCCTGGAGGTTGGCACTTCACCTATTCCCCCACCTTCTGTCTGCACCATACACTACAACAGCTGAGCAGAGTTAATAAGACCTCTTCACGCAGTCCTGTGCTTTCATATGATGTTTATTTGGCTGTATTCTACAGGCCTTAAGAAATTATGTTTTCATAAGTGCCCCCCCCCCCCATGGTTCCCTTATTCTCCTTATAAGAATACCAAACTCTAACCACTTAATGTGACCAGCTGATCACAAGGGAGATTAAATGTATGCAGCGTTACTCAAGAGCTGTAACCAGAATTAAGGGATTAATCCACAAGAAAAACTGTAACAAACTCCATTACACTCTCTACACTGGGACTCCCCAGCGTTTTTACAGCAGTGCTGCAGATATAAAGCAATTGTCATACTTGGAGACTTGTCAGCTTCACTCTATTTTCAGTGCACAGCAGTGGCACATGCTTTGGGTTTCAGAGCTTCCCAACAGCCTGATTGTCACATTTGGTTTGAACTGCTCTACAGAACTCAGACATCTTGTTTTAGAAAGCACCTCAAAGCCTAAACTGCGTGACTTTGAATGAGGCTGCAGGTGCCAACCTGATGGATATGCAGACAGAATAGTTCATGGTTGTAAATAAAAGCCAAAGTGGGATTTGAGGAAAGCAATTGAGACCCTAATTCCTAGATCTAAGGAGTTCTAGTGCACTTAGGAACACCGTGCCTTTCTTAAAGCATATCAGCATTTTAAGGCATAGCCACACCTCAAAGTCTGGGTTGAAAACACGGATTTGGAAAACACTGACTTGTTTTCAGAAGGAACAGCCTGATCTGCCACACACCGTAAATAACACTGTGTGCTTCTGTGTGTATACACACATTCACACACAGCACATTGGCTACACGTGACAGAAGCTGCCAAGACATTTTGTGGAACTTGACCCTCCCCATCAATCCCTCATCTTCGTGCCACAGAGTCCCAGGATAATTTGGCAGATGCTCTCACTCAGTTCCCCCAAGAGCTGCAGCTTTATATCCCTGCAGGCCCTGCTGAGGTGTGTGTAGGCACAGATGCAAAAAGTGCCACTGAACTGATCCCAAATCTCTGCTGACAACCCTGACCCATTTGAATGCTCCCTCGGCTGGGTGCCTCACCCTCAGGAGCCTTTCTGGTCAGTGAAGTCTTCCCAGTCTCTGGAAAGTCTTTTGCTCATTCTAAGCTATAGCTTCTTAATCTCTCCCATGAAGCAGCTATGTCAAATAAATATGTTTTACAAACAGTGGTGTTCATTTGATGCTGAGGTACCACAGCCACTCGAAATGCTAAACTCCAGTCAACCTTTATAATGCCTTTTCTTTTTTTTCCATGGCAGCATTGCACATCCTTGTGTAGCTACTGTGAATATTCAAACACTGTAATTGGAAATGATTTACTTTGTTTTGAATTAACTAAAATTCCATTGTTAAGCACAAATACTGCTTCACTAAATCATCAAGCTTTTAATAGGTCCACATGAGCAGGTTACCGAGCGTGTTAGGATTTATAATGCTCCTGGGGAGCTGACCACTGTATTATGCTTCCTGCTGCTAGGTAATATGCATGACACATTTCTGGACACTAATTCATTTATTTAATAGTAACAGTATGCAAAAACAGAGTTCAAAATGAGGCTGACAAAGAAGGTATAAAAGTTTTATTAATCCATAGCTAATCAAAGGCCAGAGGAAAGCATATAATGGTGGCATTTACAGACCATATCGAATGTGAATAAATTAAATTTTTGTTTCCTAAAATCTTACTAATAGGATGTATTCAGCTTGAAACATTTATACTTTTAATTACAGTGGCAGCCAATTTAGAGTAGGTATCTGGTTGTACTGCACTTAAAACTTTGCATCAAGGATCTCCACAAATCCCCTCATCAGCTATTCTTTGAATCCGATTTGTTACTGTGTGCACTGTGTCCATGCTCAGAAATAATAACATTATTTACTTTCTCATTTAATTATACAGTGACAGATTACTTGTAGGGGGAAAGGTCACTGAGGGAAAGTATTGTCTTCCTGTGAGAGAAATCCCCCTGAAAGACTCAGCATCATGTACGTACGATATAACTTTGCAGATCTATCCTTCAAACATTTGTATACAAGAGTAAGTCGACAGAACTACTCGTATGGAAACAGTCACTGCTTCAGGCAAAAGTTTTCATAGGATCATAACCTCATTTCCAGCAAGTTATCAAGCACTCAAATTACACTGATTTTGTTTGAAAAAAAATCTAGTAGTCAGTTACTAATAAACATAAATAATAGATGACTCACAAATAAAGAAAATAAAAAGGAAATAAACAGAAAAACGAGATCATGCTCATTTGATCTGTGTTCTGAAATATCCTTAAAATTTTAATTACTTTCATCCAAACCTTTCAGAAAGCAGTCCAGGGAGACAATGCTCCAATTAAGAAATGAACGGGGAGCACAATGCTTGTATAGAATATTTTAGATGTCAGGACAAATTTCGAGAACTGTCATTATTTCCTGTTCTGCCCCACCATTTGGAGCTGGGAAAATAAGACATTTTTCTGGAAATACAAAATTATCCTCTTTAGTTTACTTCAGAAGCAAATGCGCATGTGAAATTTGCAGTTCCGTGCCACTGGTGAGCCCTTAGCCAGCCAAGAATTCTGGCATTTCCCAAACAATACAGTAATTCTATGCAAATAGAGGTGACTGTCAGCTGCTCAAGCAAAGGCACATCCTTCAGTGCTCTGCTGAATCACAGACTGAGTTTTTGCCACACACACAGAACCTTCTTGCAGAGCTGGAAACAGAACTCGCAGTCTATTGGCTTCCAGGTCAATATTTTAACTGTGGCTCTCCTATAAGAATGATCTAAAGCTTTCCCGGAGAAGTAAAACTCTACAGAATTGTGGCATTTACTCTCACTGTGGCGTTAGACTTTAGTATCTAATAAGGATCACTTTGTGAAAATCTTTAGTCTCCTTTTAACTGAGGTACGCTTGCTGCTAACTGAAGTTCTGCCTTTATTTCTTACTTGATTTCTTTTTAAAAATAAATTAATCGTGATTTGTGCCACCAAATAAGCTCAAGTCCCTTGATAAAAGCTGAAGGCTAGAAGAGGTTATTTTCATTTTAAATTTTGGAAGCAAAGTAAAACTGGATTAAGATAGCAATCCTAGTGTTCACAGTTTAAACACTATTGACTTGCATTCAGAGCGCAAGGCTGTGACTGAGTACCAGCAGTCGCTGCAGGCAGTGCCAGGGAAAGCTCAGCAGAATTGACAATGGATTTGTCCAACATCCACGTGCAACAGCAGTGAACATTTGAGAGATCAAGTTATCACTGCCTTAAATCCCCAATCATGTTAGCATATACTTCATAAACCAACTGGACAAGCAGACAACATGGAAAACCTAAAGGTTAAGTACACATTATTGACCTCAAGGACGCTGTGTTCTACAGATCATTAAATATGTTGTGCTCTCCTCTTTCAGCCAGTCACACTGAAAAGTGCCCTGGGAACATTATTTAATGCTTAGCTGTTCTACCTACATTTGTGTGACACAAAATCAATACCTTTCCCCTAACCTCACTTGCTTAGATTATTCTCAGCTATTAGCTGCTGTTTAAAGCACGATGATGCCAATCCTTTTCATGCCTGTGTATGTGGCCATTCCTACATTTTAATGATTAATAGATGCAGACTGGGTACAGCCTTCTCAGCACAGGGAACAGAACACAGGTTGGAGCAAGGCGCTTTTTTGTTTATTGTTTTGCAGAGGCAACTCTGCTTTTTAGGTGGTGGGGATCCCACTCCCTGAGGACCATGCCGGTGCTGCACACCTCCCAACAGGTACCTGTCCCTGCTTACTGCACTCCACCACTCCACTCTCTCTCCTGGAATTCTAAACTTAGGCCGAGACTTAAGCCACTGGGTGCTCCTGGCATCCAGGCTAAGGAGTGCATAGGGGCAAAACACTGACAGCAGCCCTCAATTTTCTTTGGTAGCTCCTTCTGAGTGTTACTTAATGATTAGGACATTTCATTCTCAGAGCTTCCACCTTAATCTTGTCCTTAACTCTTGACTGAATACTACATCAGGAATGTGGCCACATGCCTGGATTACCTAATGCCAAGGGCAACACCCCACCAGCTGTTCTCAGGCTACTTTGGCAGCTCCTCCCTGTGTCATTCTTACCCATTTCTCAGTTCACTCCTTCTGGAAAGCTTGATCCCAATCCCAGCTTTAAACCTAGACTAAGATTTATGCAGTGATACACACTGAGCTCCGGGTTAAGGGCTGCTGAAGGTGAAGGCAATTCTCACTTCATTTTACCATTTATTTCTGAGCTCCTCTGTTGCTGTCATCATGCTGCTGTCCCAGTTGTCTGTTTCCTGGAACTGTTACCTGTGGCTCTTTGGGACCACAGCTCTCCTATTCCAGAAGGGAACAGCCCATCTCTACTGCCAACCTCACTGAAACACAGGTAGTGACCGACAGCTGCCAAGTGGAAGCCCAGAGTGCCACGGACTGGGGCACACCCTTGGGATACTCACCTAGTGTTGCTTTTCCCAAATACTACAAGATGCACATGCTGAAAGGCTTGGGCTTCCTACTGAAATAAGAAAAATGCAGGCACCATGTCTAATCCAGTGATTATCCGATGTATAGTAACCCTTTATACCATGGGAAACAGTAACTGAACACAAAATTATGGCTGCACGTTTCTAGGACAAGCCCAGATAACCAAGGCAGGGGGAAATGGCAGCACTGGCTTTCGTAAGTAGTTCATTACATCATGCTGTTGACTAACCAATGGCCTGGGAAGAATAAGGGTGTCCAAGTAAGCTTAACCCAGGCTCAGCAAATTACTGCATTTAAATGTCCGATAACCAAATGCAGGGTATTTCAAATCTAGTTCTGTTCTTTTGGGATTAACTGTACTTTCCTTGAGATGTGTCATTTTGATATCTTCAGAGGCTCTAAATACTCAGGGAGATATTCACTGATATTTTAAAAATAAGTTGAAGCTGCTTATTTCCCAAATCCCTTCAGTTTCTATCATACAGAAAATTGAAAATGCTGATTTGATGTCAAAAACAGGAAGACATTGAGATTAGCACTGAAACAACCTTGAGTCAGTACCTGGCTCTGGAGATCAACACGTGAAATCAAAAGCTCTCCTTGCAACTCTGGTATGAATGGAACTGCCCAAATTCATACTTTCAGATATATACACTGCTGCTCCTGGAAAACTGCTCTTGGAAAACTGCACTTCATTTCCTGGAGAAGGCAGGGCAGAGGGGGATGAGCAGCAAAGCAAACCTGAACAGTGTTCAGCACGTGGAAGATAGGCCCACATTTCCGACTCTTGAAAACATCTGCACTGTGAACGCTTCTCCCCTGAAAAGTTATGATTTACTTAATGATTTCACTGAATACCTCTGAAAGCTGTGTCACACTTTTAGTCCTGATTTCTGTTGTCATTGTCAACTCTCATGTGTTTGTAGGTGTTCTTCCGTGCACAGTAGGCAGATCTCAAACAGTGATAGTATTAAACATACAAATAGATTTCAAAGTACAGACCGTGTTCTACATCTTGAGGCAGGATCAAGATGATTAATTAGCTTGAGCTTTAGAGCATCCTTGAGTTCCAGTAACCCAAGTTTGAGCTGGAGTGAAGTTCCTGTTGTAACACTTGGGAAAAACGCTAAGGGACAGTTTTTTCAGAAGCAGTTTGTCTATAGACTGCATATCTGAGGCCTCTTAAGAAGTCTGTGTGTCAGAGTAACTTTTGTGCCAGTCAGTGACAGTCCATCACCATTAGTGCACCATCAATTTTTCATAAATTTATGAAAAAGCTTCAGCAGAAAAATACCAACAACGCTGACCACAAATCCTCTAACCCACAAGCAGAATATATCCTTTCTTCTTAGTAACTCTCCTGCATGTTGTGTATTCGCACTTATCAGTTTTGTCCTTCCATTCACTCCCTCCTCATTTTCCTTTTTAACTTCTGTGTACTGTATTGATTCCTTGTCATTTTTCATGGTCATCCTTATTAATATGCTTTGGAAATTTACTCACGCTGCTTATCCACTTTTTCACTCTTCACATCAAAATATTTATTTTCTACATTTTTTCTTTTCTTCTCACACAAGTCAGGGTTTTTTTAATTTGTTCATTTTGTATTCCAGATTCCCTTTTGCAGTCCTTTTCTCAACCTTTCTCCCATCTGACACCAAAGAGCATCTTAGAATTTCATGGGAGTTACAGTTAAGCCATCTCCTGGTCCAACCACAGGCTGCTTTCTGAGCCTATGGTCTGGTGTCAGTCACTCCCCACTAACTGGGGGTCCCAATTTCTCAGAGCTCTGTTATGAGCCAGACAAAACAGAGATTCTGCTACACATTGTGGGAGAAAGTCACTCCAATGAAGCACTGCAAGTGTTGGGGTCACAGTCGCAGCGCCACTGTCACGCCAAGTCAGTATTTATTACCCTACCCACTTACAGATTAGATCTGAAATCCCACTGCTGGAAAAAATGAAAATATTTTTCTCTTGTCCATGGAAAATGCAAAAATATTAGAAAGGTTATGACAAAAATTGCCTTTTCAACCAATTCAACAAATAATCAACAAGGCCAGAACCTATCAGTGCATAACATTGAAAGTTGTTTCCATCTCAGGAATACCAGAGGATCAAGTAATTGGCTGTAGGGACTCTTTCTCTTCCTGCTGTTTTTAAGATTCAACAAAAAATAAACCCTAAAAGCCACTGAACAGTGGTCTAAGAATGGTTATAAATGACACCCAGTGACCCATGGTCATTTACACAGATATTCTATCAGCACTGACAGCAAGATGATGAGTTATTTTATAGGTCTACTCAAAAAGATTGCTCTTCAAATGAATTAAAAGTTTATTATTTTATATTAAAGGTATTCCTTTGCTAAGCTCCAGCTACAGTAAACCTCTGCTAGGTGTCAGGTATAATTTTATATTTCCAAATGAAATTTGTTTTTTATGGCTACTGACAGATTCCTGCATTTACTTGGTGTTAGATACAGTGCTACCAGTTACACTGTCGCAGGTCATGTTTTGTTCCACAGAACTGTGCAATTGCTTTGCAACAAATGAATCAATTAGTCTATATCTGTTATCATGTCGTAAAATCAGGGTCTGTACTTGATCTCCTATATTTCACTATCAGATACCAGGAATAACCACTGGAGACATGTTACTGAAGAGTCCCAAATTACGAATATTACACTTTAAATGCACTTGAATACATGAAACAAGTCAAATACAGAGACATTTGTAAAATGTTGGTGAGGGCCAAAGACTCAGTTGAGGTGTTGGGTCTGTATACACACAAACAACAGAGGTGTGTCCCTGAAGAGTCCCCTCTTTTTATTTTCTAAGGGACTGATTACCTTGCAGAGTAAGTGCCTTCCCACAGGTTCTGTGGGTGCATTTCTAAGGCTTGTGAGAGCACATCCAGAGTCCTAAGACTTCCCTCTGTTTGGTAATGGGTATCACTGGTAACAGAAGCTTCAATCATGAAAATGCCATTTCACTGAATATTTATTTCTCATAGTAGTCATTAACTTTCAAAAGTGCACTGTGTCACACTGCCAAGAAAATGCAGCCTTCCCTAAGGACGTCGGCATCTGAACAGAGACATGACACAATGACAAAAGACAAAACAGACAGAGGAAGTGAAGTGCAAAACACAAGACATAAATACAAGATTTTGGGTTATCTTAAAGGCATTATATTGGTCTGGTTTTTGCATCAATTTCTGCTATTGCTTCTGTCTAGATAAGCATGGTGAGGAGCTGTGACCTTTGATGTTACATCAGTTGATCTGTGGACATTATATTTAAGTACATAAATACTTGTGCACACCTATGTACACATTTATACACACACAAGTGCATATAATGATATTACCAGAGAGCCTGGTAAATGACTTTTCTACTTAGATTGCCCAGTACTTTCAATTTTAGAGGACATTTGTGCCCCCACTTTTGAAAAGTTCTCACACCTTCATTGTGTGTAGAAGGCCTTTGATAAGCAGCCCTGCAGGTGGTGAAGTGCCCTTTTGTCTCATGAAATCCCATTCAGCTTTGACAGAGACATGAAGTGGAGCATCACGGTTTCCCCTTCCTCGCTGCCTCTGCAAAGACAGTTTGGCTGCTTGCCCGAACTCTTGAAGCTCCCTGCACGGGCTTCCTATCACCACCAAAGGAGCTGCAGGAGCTGATGCTGCAACTGAATGTACCCCTGACCCACGAGGCAAGGAGAAAACATCACTTCCTACTCAGCATGGGGACTTCTGGCATCTTCCACTCCCTCACTCGAGGCAGCAGGTGAGGGCAGCAGGATCCTCAGCTTGTTTGGGGAGAGGGAGGAAGATAAGCAGAGAAACTCCTGGTCCCACCAGTTCACCTCCCCAAGCATCCTCACTCTTCCACTTCCACTCACTCCTCTTTGCCATCTCTGCACTCTCTTTTCTCCCTTCTCTGGGCTCAGCTACCCACAGGAGGAAGGGTTTGCTGTGTCTCAGTTAGGGTCTGTTAGTGAGGGCACCAAAAGCAGGTGAATTTCTGTTCAGCCCCATGCCCCTTGCACTCTCTGGAAAATGACCAAGATTTCCAGATTGCTTCCAGATTTATTGTGCAGGAATTCCAGCTAGTCTGCCAGCTCCAGAAGGCAAAGAAAAATGAAAAGGCCACCTTGGGGAAGTCAAACAGAAAGTGATGACATAGGCAAGAAAATCCAGAGGCACACCACTGCTAGCTGGGCACCCTTGGAGAACACCTCTGCACAGCACCTGCAGGTCAGGCCAGGAGTCCTCAGTTCCGTGCTCCTTCACCACAAACAGCTGTGAAACTCCGAGACAGTAATAACAATAAACTTTCTCCTTCTGTTGTGCTGTCCGGTTCACACAGAATATAAAAGACAATGATTGTTTTGCTGGTCTGAAAACTCAAGGTGTGCAGATCTATACAATAAATTTAAAAGAATTGCTACTGTCCAAATTAATATCGATTTAGTTTCACATGATTTTACTTTTTATTGTGGCTTATTTACTTGCATTTTAATTGGGAAATCTTTTAAAGCAGCCTAATTGCAAAGTTAAGCCCAGAAAAGCTGCCTCGACATCTCTAATTCGGCCCCTTGTGGCTATACACCACAATGTAAAGAAACAAGAGACAACTGCAGAAATCATTACAACTGTGTTTCAGTGCTGAAGCTTTGATTTCAGTAGATGTAACATTAGTGACAACAAAGCAAAAATCCTTTTCTCAACCTAACTGCAAACACACCTTCTGTGCCCGCAAACATCTGATCTACTTTGTCAGAGCTGCTTCAATTAGACCTGCATCTTCAGGAGCATCCCTGCTGGCCTACCCAGGGCCGAGTCAGGGCTGAGGAACAGCACGTCCTCAGAGCTGGGTGCAGAGGGTCACACTGCTCTGGTACTCAGCTTGTAGGAGAGAGGCCTTTGCCTTTCCTTCTATCACAGGTAAGATGAGCATCACTCATTTATAAGGTAATTGCACACACTTCTATGGTCTGATTTCTGCACTGTAGCAAGCTTTAACTACCCAGGATGAAAAACTGTAGATTAACTGGTTTTGTCTTATTTCAGCCACTGCCTATACAGATACTTAAATTTCTCTTCTTATTTAACTCCATGGACTTAACTTCAGGCACCTACTTAACAGCCTGTTAGCAAAGACTTTTGTGGTTTTTGAATGGGGGCCTTAGAGAAAAATTATTTTCCCTCATGAATAAAATTTACTGCTTAAGAATATGAAACATTTCTAGGGAAATATCCACAGTATTGCAGCTGTGCACTGTTAACACCACAAAAGAATAGGAAACAAATATTAATCCATACCTCAACTTAAAAAGGACTTTGAACTGGGCAGTTGTCCATAACATTCTATGGAAACACTACCTCATTTATCTTTACACTCCATGAAGTGGCAAGAAATTAAGCAGAAGACTGTGAAACAATTGCACACCTATCACAGAGTGAATGTGGACAAATACCAGGTGATTTTGTGCCCTGTATATTCTTATATAAATATGATCAATGATGTTATTTTTGCTCATATACCTTAAAAGCATAGGGACACCAGCTCTGTGAAAGAAGGGTTCATGCTAAAGAGGAATCTGCTCCCTCCTCACCCTGTTTCCACCACTCACCTCAATTTGTTCGTCATTGAAACCCATCACCTGCTCCCCTTGTAGTTCCTCCAAACCATTCAGAGATCTGCTTAACTCCACCTCCACAGGCACCATCCTCATCTCTCAGACCATAACAACTTCTGCCCGGATCTCTCACAGAAACCTGCCAAAACACTTGTATGTCTCTCTTCTCAGTTCCTCATTCCCTTTTCTTAATGGCTACTCGTGGATATTCCTGACCTTTCAAAGAATCTGCCTTTTTGTTGTTCTTACCAATTGATGCAATCAGCTGGCTCTAATCTCTGTCTCATCAGAACCTGGGGCTGCTTCCTGCAGAAGCCAACAATGAAGCCTACAAGGACTTCTCAAGGAGGTCAGAGACACTGATTAGGAGGTCAGATGCCCTTTCACACAAACAAGAAGGCACTCAACCTCAGTTTTGAAAAAAATACATCGATAAAAATGCACCAGGAAATGCCTGGATGAAAAACATTCCCAAAAGCAATAGTACTACGTAGAAAATGTTATTATCCAGAGTGGCCTTCCAGAGGCATCCTTCTCTTTCTGGGCAAATTCCATGGAAGTCTAAGTTCTGCAAGGTCACTGAAATGATTTGCCTGGCTCCTGTAAGAGGGTCACTGAAGCAGTAACTGTTCCACAATGCTAGATTGAAATATGTGCCTCCAACACCACACCTGGGTGATTCAGAGACCTGCAATGCATGAATCCCCACGAAGATCCATCCTTAAGCATAACCTCTAAATTGTAATTTTATACCAGCCTCTTTTCCACCTGTTTTCTCTTTGCACTGAAATTCCTCCCCCCCCAGCTGTGAGCAGTGAATCTTCCTTTAGAACATGGCAGTATTTATTGACTGTATTCTTTGTTCACATCTGTCAGACATGGGAAGTCACCACTGCTTTACAAGACTATCAGTTTTAAGTAATGCCATTCATCACAAAATGGAATAGTGTGAGCAACATTTCCTCAACTGCAATGAATTATACAAGGGTCAGCAAGCTGAAGTCGCGGTTGGCAACACAAACATTGGCCTCAGGTAGCAAACCCATCTTTGCAGCTGTTCTCATCCATATGGGTTCAATGAACTGCAGAGAGTACAGGCCTTTGCTTATTGAGAGTATCTGCTGGAACTATTTCATCTAACCAGCATCATAAAACAACTCTGAAGTAAGGTGAATGCTATTCATCTAAAGCTTGTCTGGTAGCCAACTGCTGACAGAGGGGGAAATAGAGATGGCAGAGCAGCAGATATGGCTGGGAAATGCAGGTGTTCCTGGCTTTCAAAACTCGGAGATTAAAACCACAAGAAGTGGAAACAATGCACCTGTGGTTCACAGGCATCTGGTCACCCCAACAGTGCTCAGCCTCCTGACAAACAATTTCCAGGATCCCTCAGTGCACTTCCTTACCAGCATAATGCCCTTTTAACGGACATGCTGTCAAGCAGATTTGTTCAGCAGCCACACAATTAGCCCTATTTTTGCTCTGAAACAGAAGATTTTGTTTATACACATGGTTTTGCAAGTAAGATTATTCTGTGATTAAATGTCGACATTGTAGCAGAAGCCTCATCACTCGTACACAGCACACATAAGGCTCTGCCTTCCGATTTACCCCAGCATTCACTAAGATTTTACTTCTAATAATGGGTCCTGCAATAAATTCGTTTTTCTAGAAGACACTGTTAACACCACATTGCTTTCCTCAGCCTTGTTTTCCTCTTCACTTCCATCAGTATAATCAGATTCTTAGCAGTTTTCTATTTAAAATAGTGATTGTGCAAGCAATTGACCAAGAATGTCAGAAATCCTTATTGAGTTGATAACTGTTAATTGCAAAAATACTACAAAACCATCTCAGACTAAAAAAGGAACAGATTCGAAAGACAAGGCCTTTAACAGAAATTGCTTCTATATACAAGAAGCCTAAAGATGCTTCAATTTTCTTTCCTTAATGGCATTCGACCGAACAAAATTAATTACAAGTTAAGCACTCCCAAGAACAGAAGAAAAGCTTGTGACAGAAATATCAAAGCCTTAAATGTCAGTTACTAACAGCAATAATTTTCGAGTAACACCACTGACCCAGTTTGCTTAGCCCACAAGCTGTACCATTTTAAACTGTTCACTCAAAGAAACGGGATCTTTGGGAGACACTGTCTTTCCAGTTTAGGATTAGGCCAAGAGAGCCAGACAGGTATCCCATCTAAGTGATAACAGTCCCATAAATTATCTTGTTATTAGATAAAATAAGCAAATCCCCTCAAATATGGATCTAGTGTACTGATGGGTTGTAGAGTAAAATGATGACATTAAAGGATGGCTTCGTGACCGTATATATATATAAAATGTCATTCTTTTAGATGTTTCCTGGGATGAATTAAATTATGTAAATATATGTTAACAATAATTCATAATATTTTAATAAAATCTTTTTCTTTCTCTTGGCTTCTTAGAAGTGCAGTCCCAGGTGTCCTTAGGGTGGTGCGTGTTTTGTTTTTACACTTTAAGGACACACAAGGTTATACACTTCATAAGCAAGGAAGCACAACTATTGATATATAATGCAGATAATGATGCTGGGCATCCTTTGTCTGGTATCATTCCCAGTTTTTGCTGGGAGCACTGTTCATCAACAAAGTGACTTGGTATCAAGAAAGGGGATTCACATTTTTCAAGTTTTCTGCCAGATAGCTATTCTGGGAAAGAAAAAAGTATTTTGATTTTCTTTTTTTTCCCCTCTAGTGGAAGATTAAACAGTGAAGGTGTCTTTACTGTTGACGGATTCTGTATTAGTAAATGCAATCAAATCTGCCTAAGATTCATGCCTCAAGTGAACTTACTCACTGAAAAGTACATCCCCAGAGACACTGCTCTCCACATGGTACCACTGCTTGTTCAGGCTGTGAAAGTTCGCCAAGTTTAAGGTGACCCTTTCTTTAAAATAAAAAATAATAATAATAAAAAAAATATTTTGTAACAATGTAGCTGCATAGGAGTTACATAAGAGAGATTTTTCAGTGCTGCCAGTTTCATCATCATCAGGATTCTGGCACAGGTGGGAGGTGATCCTGTATACTGGAATGCAAAAAGTTTCCCCACTGCAAAGCAGCTCAAAGAAGCCCATCTGTGACACAACCCTATGGTTTTCAGGCTGAGCAGAGCAGCCTCTCTGGAGCTTTTGGGCTCTTCTCCCAGTGCTGAATACGCCACAACTTCACTTGCTCTCGGATAACACAGATACCTCAAGGTCCCACCTTGAGATCAGATTTCCTTTGGGTATTTTCCCTACACCCTGGCTTGCCCCCTGTGCCATGCGCAGAGCTGATTTTTCACTCTGCTCTTGCTCTGGTGTCCCTAATGGTGTCTCTAACAGGCAGTGAGAGGGACAGAACAGCAGACATCAGGACAGGAAAGAGAAATATCCATGGCCACAAAGCTTAAGAACATGAACACCAATGTACAGGGTCACACTACACATCACTTTCAGTTCCTTGTTTCCAAAGCCCACGATCAGAAGCAGATAATTAAAACTGAATCTTTGACAGGTTCTGTCCAATCATCTGAATTTAGAGATGTGGACCGAGCATCAGAAGTAGCCTATATTTTCAGTTTTCCTTTGATCTCATTCTTTGCTTCATTAGAACTCCACAGGAAATATCTGAAAATTATTTTTCTATTTGGATTCATATCTGCTCTTTGGGAAGGGGAAATACACAAATTTAACTTTTTTCACCTCCTTTAAACAGTGTTGACATTTAAGGACTTGTGTACTCCTAATGCTTTCACCTTCAGAGGGTGCTGACTTTACTGAACACTCCTATTTCGTTCTTTCTTCTCTTTCTATTAAGCAAATGTCTCAAAACAGTAGTATCTGCAGTAATCATTTTTTAAAAAGCACAAAACAAATCAGCAAACCTCTAAATATGCTTTCTTTTTTTTGTAAAACATGCTTATTACAACTGCTACATCCATAAAATTTTCTTACAAAATTCCCATTAAATTAGTGTTCAGTGTGCTATATTCAAGAGCATGTGTGTTCCCATGGAATCTGCACAGCAGGATCGGGGTCTAGATCGGCAGCACATTCATTGAAACACACCCAGAGCACAAAACACGCACTCATGTCCTCAAGCCACACTCTGTGCCATGAACTTCCAGGCCATTTGAGGCTCGCTTTGTGCGAGGGGCTCTCAGTGAAGTCAGGAGTGCTGCACGTAGCAGTGCTGGCAGACCTGGCCTGGAGCATAAATGTCGCCTTGAAATGTGCCCCGAAGTTGAACTCCAAGCTCCATGAGACAAATAGGGAATTAATCCCTGAGCCAAGTATCTTTTTCCTCACTGCAACTGCCTTGTCCCCAGCCTCCTTTCAATAAAGGGGTGACAGCCAGCAGAGCTCTCTGCTACCACAATGTTTGGGAGCATTGAGCACAACCAAACCCTTCTACGAGTGCAAAACCTCCATTCAAACCCAGGCTCACATAACCCAGGGAGCGTTGCTGGATCCTGAACGGGACCAGACATACACCAAGGCTGGCTACACCCACAAATATTGATGGGCCTAAAAGCAGCATTAGGGTGAAAAGTTTCATTGCTTAAAGCACACAAGATCAGCTTGAATTAGAAAACAATATCACTTTTCTCATGTTTTCACACTCTTTGGACCACTTGGCACTGGACTGGTTTAGAGGAACTGACTCTTCCTCAACATGACAACTTTCCAAAGCTCCTATAATGTGAGCAATATTATTTTCCAGGTGTTGACACACTGATGTGCTGAGTACAGAAATATAAAAAGAACACATCATTTACAGGGGAATTATTGTGGGACTAAAAACTTAGCTACATTTTCCATTGATACCACAGAGTCTAATTAAGCTACAACCCCCACCTACAAATCTTGACCTACCACAGTTCTCAGGTCTTCACAGTTACAGGCAAACTTCTGTTTCTGACTGTATTTTTATTATTTTTCTCTTACTGCAGAAAAAAGGAAACTCCTAAGCAATGTGAAAATGCACAAAGGACATTTAAAAACGTAACTCCATTTAGGGCAGTATTTACCAAACATTTTCATCTCTAGGATTAAATTTAAGCATGTGTTTGCCAGTCATTGAACAGATGAACTGGATAAGCCCAATTCAAGTTCCTTTAGTGATCTGGGACTCAAGTAAGATAGATTTCAGCAGCTTCACATTACTTTTGAACCCTCAACCTTCTAGACCTACCTTAACTTCTGTCAGAGTATGATGGCGGTCCCAGCTCCAGCCCCTTTGCTGGATGAACCAGCCACAGGCTGAAGAAAGGCCTCACAGCTTCCCAGGTAACAGGAAGCAGAACGGAAGGTGGATGGTTGGGGTGAAGGGCTGGAAGAGAAGGATACACAGCTTTTCCTGTGCCATGAAATCCACACCAAACATGCCAGGGTAGAAAATGGCACTGGAAAGACTGCAGACTCTTCAGCCTTCTCAGCTGATTGACTCCTGCTGTTCAGGGCCCTTGGGAACGAACTGGGGATACAGAGAGGGTCGAAGAATCAAGGGTTCTGGTCACTGAACAACCCCAGTGGTCACAAAGCTTTGCAGAGAACAATCCCCAAATGACTGATTCCACACCCACAAATTAATAATCCTCACTCTAAACCTGACCACAGAGAAAATACACTTGATTAACATAATTCCCTAATACCAGACCAGATATAATTAAGACAATTAATTTTAGCGTTGCTAAATGTTAATACATCCCATAGTCCCTCCTCCTCTGCCTGTTTACTCTGTCGTCCTCTCTTTTGCTAGAGGTTCTTGTGATAAAGCACTTTTCACTCTAACAAGGTCTCTCTTTAGAATAGCATCCTTAAATTATTTAAATACTCATCTGGTAAACAGCACAGTATTTTTAGCAATAAAGTAAAAATTGTGTTGCTTTCTGAACTAATCCCAAGGGAAATGTTGGATTATACAAACTGGTTTATTTCTTAGTCGACAGAATGTGTGCTCAATGAACTCTGAGCATCAGGACATTATGATTAAAACCAAAGTGTTAAATTTCTAATTCTATGAAAAAACAAATGCCTGCAAAAGTCCCCTGCAGTAAGTGTTACACACACGCCCAAAGGTGATGAGAAATGCAAAAAGCTCTTGCCAAAAATAAGACTGTACCTTTAGCATCTGCATAATATTCCTTTACATTCTGCAGATAAAGGAAGAAAAAAGCCTAAGCCCTTACAAAAATGACCAAGAACCATACCCATTTTTACCAAGGCAAAAACTGCCACTGTTCAGCTGCCATGTACCTCACTCACCTCTGGAGTGGGATGCAGCTCTAGACATTCTTGGGATGCCACAGGATAGCATCCTATGGAACGCGTGGTGAAGGACCATCCCCCTCACAAACACCAGCCCAACAAATGTAAGACCATCATTATAAGGAAAAGGGGAAGACAGAAAATAATCTGCCTGTGCATAAATCCTTGCCAGGACTTTGCTCATAAATGATTAATATCCCATGTTGCAGCAGTGACCCTGCTGCAATCCTGTGATCCCTGAGCTGGAGGACGTGGTTCCCTCCTGTGGATACTGGAATGCTGCTAGCAGGGGAATTTCTCAGCTTCTTGCCTTAATTCTGTGAGAATTTTTCCTTTACCATGCAAGTTATGTAAACAGTAAGATAGGTTTTGTAAATAACTTTCACATCTGGTGAAAGTTATTTGTTAATTTCTGGTTTCAGTACATTAGACAAGTAGTCTGAAGCGGGTGTCTAGAGCTTTAGCCAATCACCCCAGGACAAGTGTGGACACTGTCCAATGGGTTTGGGAACTAGGATATATAAATGGTATTGTAAATTAGTAAATAATTCATGCTCTCGCCAAACTTCCATGTTGTTGCATCTCTGAATCCCTGCTAACACAGCCACACTCTCCAAGTGAGACCTCGAGTCAATATCAAAGCTGAGCAGACCAAGGCTTCCCTGCTCTCTTCCTGTGGCATCCAGCACTGTCGCCTGCTTCCCCACATCCTCCATATGCCATATTCTCATTCCCTGCCCCTCTGTCCGACTGAAGCCTGCAGGAACCTTTTGAGTGAAGAAGAGAAGTTTTATCTTCTTTCCCCAAAAGTATCTTCTAACTGGACACATAATATTTCAGAGGTTGCAGAAATTAGATATGGGAGGGCAGGTACACATGAAGAGACAAAAGAGACATTTACCAGTTTACTACAGCCATAAAACCCCCACAAAGACACTGTTTCTGCATGAAAAGAAATGAGTTCCTGTTCTCTGAGTCAGTAGGCTCAGTGTAGGCATAAGTTCACTGCTGACATAGTTGATTTAAGACCCTTTGCTGTGATGGCAGTGTTGGTAAAAGCTTTAACCATAGTTTTTACGATGCTATTAAGTTTTAGTCATTTGTGGGTTTTGCAGTATATGAATACTATAGATGCCACCTTAATTAAAAGGTCTTGTCATCTTGTGCAATTAAAAAGAGAAAATGTACTCTCCTATGAATAGCCAGGAACAAATTGAGCAAGCTGCATTATACACGCTAAGTACACAGCAATTTTGTGCCCCTTCCTGTATCACATCTATTCTCCAGCATTCAGTATCTTTTAATAATCCTGTTACAATGTTTTATGTTTAATTGACTTATGAAGTACCAGTGCCATGGCATCTCTGACCATTAATGACAACCAAGTTAAACAAAATCCTACTTTGCAAATGCATGCAAACTTCACATATACAGAGTACAGAAGGAGAATTGCTTCAACTCAGGATTTTCATGTACGAATAGCCACTAAAAGGGGCATTCTTTTTTTCATTAGAAAATATCTAATGGATAATCAGACAGTCTCTTCCCAAAGAGTACCTAATAAGACAAACATCACTTTAAATAGACTTTAATACCCTTGCAACTATTTAGTTGGACAGCACATGCACATAAAGTATATCACACACAGCATTCACAGCCTAAACATGAAAGTGCACTTCCACAGCTACCTACAAGGGATCCCAGCAGATGGTTACCAGCATGTGTCCGCCCATGTCAGCTGCAAACACATTCACCTTCATAAGTCTGCCTCATTATTTCAATTTTGACTCCAGCTCAAGGTCTTTCAAGATAATGAAGCAGCAAGTGATTGGCTGCCTCAAGGTTTGTGCCCAGAGCAGGACTTCCTTCAGGATCCACTAGTAACTTTTGGCCATGGGAAAAGTACATCCTACATCCATCTGCAGCCTGTGCCCTTAACGTCCCAGGGCATTATATTGACAGGGCAGCAAGAAATCCAGGCACATCTCCCTGGGCCAGTTAGAGAGAAGCATTCTCAGGATTTGCTCTAGACTACAAAGTCAATAATATTTGTGGTGATTTTTGACAGATATTCTTATAGGTCCATGCATCATAGTTCTTGTGTCTGGATCATAAAGAAACTGAACATATCCTCATTCTGAAGTCATATACAATTCATGTGATCATTACCACTTGTAAAATACACCAGTTCCGCTGACGTCAAATGAAGCAGAACCTCCTGTCTTTGGGCCTATTTTTAAAGTTATATCACTCCATTGGAAAACTTGTCCTTTAAAGTTGCTAGGTAAGTTAGGCTCAAAAGGAGGTTACCTCAGAAATCTTTGCCATTTGAGAGTCATTCAAACGAAAATGCAAAGTTGACATAAGTACGGAAACCATTTTTTCCCCTTCGTCTTAAAAATAAGTAGGGTCTTCTGGTTTGGAGAGCTGACACCTACCAGCGTCCAGACAAGTAACACAGTGGACTTAAGACTGGTACAGGACAGCGCTAACTTGGGGACTGAGAGCTTACCAGCAGCTGAACAGACCGTGCTCTCACCTCTCCGCCAGGGAAACAATTCTCCTCCCTGCCACGCTCCCCCCCAGTGCTTTGACTCACACAGGAGTTCCCCACACAGCTGCTCTAGCTTCTGGGAAGATCTTCACAATCTGCATAGAGGATCCTGGCTTGCTGCCTTGTCCCTGAAGTGCCCAGTGCTCCCCTACAGAAGGAAACTCCAAAGCTGCTCCTTGAAAGGAGCTTTTCCTCTTACATCCATGCCAACAGCCACCTTTGGGGCTTTGAGCCCCGCGAGCACCTGTTTTCTGGCTGCTCTGAGCCTGCAGCTTCTCCTTTGAAGTGCAGCAGCCTTTGGGGAGCATCCTGGGGCGCTTCTGAGCTGCACAGGCAAGCAACAACTGCTGCAGCTTAGACAAGCATATGCTCCAGAGGAAGAGGCACATTCTAGATGAAGGATGAGCAAAGTTTTGATCACAGATAAAGTAAAGGAGAAAGGTTTTTGAAGGAACTGGAGAAATACTAAGGATACAGGAGGCTTCAAAGCAAAAAAGTGCAATCATCTTGGCTGTGAGAGTGTAAACTAAGTATAAAGTAATTAATAATCCGACTGGCAAGCTACTGACAATCAGAATAAACACCCTTAGGCATGGCTCCAAGAGACATGGTCCCACATGGACAGGAGCCCAGCAGGCAGCGAGCAGCCGGTGCAATGCCAGAAACATCCCATCCATTGAGTAAGGGTGATGGAGCCACATCACAACACACACTGTACTGGCAGCACCCTCAGGGCTTATGACACCTCTGCATAGGAGGCTGGTGGCATGACTGGCCTTCAGAGCGCAAAGCAATAACCTAATGTTACTTGTATATTGAAAAGACAGATAAATGTGTATTACTATGCAAACTCTTAAATTCCTGACGGTCTTCCCCTCCCTCTAAGCAGATACAGCTGTAATAGATGAGTAGCACCCAACCACTGCTCAAGGACTGTTTGGAACACAACCACGTGGAATCTCATCTTTGAACCATGGGCATGAGACTGAGGGATATTCTCATATGGACATGCCTTGGAAGCTGGCACTGTCAAAGTCAATGACAGTAGGACAAAAGACAAAAAATCCCAAAACTGCAAGCTGCAGTAAACTGACTCGAGAAGAAATACACAACAGTCATCAGTAAGAGAGCTTGCC
This sequence comes from Oriolus oriolus, assembly GCA_013400235.1. Classification (NCBI taxonomy): domain Eukaryota; kingdom Metazoa; phylum Chordata; class Aves; order Passeriformes; family Corvidae; genus Oriolus; species Oriolus oriolus. The sequence goes on along the minus strand of VXBT01007386.1, from coordinate 1,485,744 downwards.
CCTCCTTCAGCACTGATGGAGTGAGCACGTCCCATTCACAGGCTGTGAGCAGCTGCAGCCCACTTCCAGCGGTCTGAATGCCCACTGACAGCAGCTACAGACACACACAGGCTGCTCTCAAACCACCAGTCACCCGAGGACAGGGCCAAGGCAGGAAGTTTGAATGTAGATTAACTTTGCTTATAAGCGTGCTGCACATGGAGGAGGCTAAACCAGCTGCTGCAACAGTCTCTTAGTAGGGCTCCTGTTCATTAAAGAAAGAATAATTCACAGGAAGTGGCTTCAGAGTGGATCAAAGCACAAAGGAGAGAAAAAATTATAATTTTGAAAAAGATATGCACAAAAACCACATTTGGACAACTGTGGATTGGTAAGCTCTATTTCCCCTCCACTCTCCAATTGAGCTGCAGTATCTGTCTAGTCTGAGCAGCATAAATACCACTTAGATACTAACTATGCCACCTTCTGTACAGCTCTGGGTAAATATGCACTGCTACATGAGATACAAATAGAAATATATCTTAATTAAAAAAAAAAAAAAAAAAAACCCACAAAAACTCAGAGTACTCCTGGCTTTTACTGACCATCACCACTAATTTGTGCTGCTCACTACTGTTTTAAAGCATGAAATATTCTATAAAAACCTTTAAGTTATAGTGTGAGAAGAAAGACTGCTGCATTACTTCCTATCTTACTGTTGATGAAGTATTCTAGACCACTTTTGTCCCATCATTTTACCTAAGTCAACTATATCCAGCATTCAGATGCACAACTCTTTCGAATTAGTGTGTGATCCATAACCGTTTCTGGATCCAGCCATGTAAGCCAAAATTAAAGGGAAAAAAAAGAAAAAGGAAAGAAACCAACAGAGAGAAAAAGTAAGCAGGAAACTACATGGCTTGAAACCTAGAAGGTGATGCCCCACGCTGCACAGGCTGTTCTCATTATCGAGCTCAGTTACTGACCCCTGTGTATAAGCAGGTTCAGCGCCTTCCTTTCTGGAGCGTGCTGCCTGCTTTTGAACTTGAGATGCTGAGAGACTTTATGAACAGAGCTGTTGTTTTATTTACTCTCAATTAATCATGCTCAACTGTAAACAAAGTGTCTGTTTTAGTTCTGTTGACAATTATCCACTTGTCAACATCTCCCTCAAGTATCTTCAGCATCTGGCAACAGCACAAAACTGCTACATCAAAATGAACATTTTGTCTCAATAAAAAGATAGACGTGTGGCAGGGTTTCATCTGTTTTCTAGCCCATCGACAGTCAGGCTGTAGTGTCACTGACGCAACCAGACAGTGGTCTATTCCTATGGAATATTTATTTACTAAGGGAGAGGGAAGCCAAATTTGGCTTATATTAGTAAGGCAAACTCACAGAAGAAACAAGAGCCCCCACACCTCCTCACAAAGGTAGAAGCCAGCCTTCCCTGCAGCCTGCCTAGTGCCTGCCATGAGCCTCCTGTTCTGCTGGGGCAGGTCCAGTCCCAGCTTCACCAGTCACCTTGCCAAAAGCTGCAGAATAGGACTAGTTTATTTTGTGGTGTTCAGCAAATTCCAGTGAAAATGGAGACTGCTTACTGGTGCCTCCCCAAATACTTTCAGTGTGATAATCTTTCCACTACCTGCTATGTGACCTGGGCTTTTTTTGGTCTCTGGGGCTCCCGTACTGGTTTGAATTTTGCCATTTTAACCTTATAAGATATAATTATTCCCATTAGCTAAAAGTCCTTCCTGCATTTTAACACAGCCTCCCTCGTGTTTAAACTGAAAGCTACAAAGTAAATGCAGACAGTCTGGCACCTTTTTCGGTACAGTCAGGTACAAACTGGACGCTCCTTTTCTTCTGAGGGGGAGGAAAGAATCTTGTCAGGTAGTATCACTAACAGGTGAGGAGGCCCCAGGGTGCTGGGCCTCACACCTCTGAGGCACCAAAACTGTACCATGGCTCCGGCTACCTGGAATTGTTAATATTATTTGAAACTTGATCCCACTGCAGGAAAGTAACAAGAAAATCTGCCTAACTTCACTGGAAAACTTCCCAACCCCATGCTTTTTCGCCATAGAACTGAGTTTTCTTCCCAGAATAAAATACTCAGGAGGTCAGGGGAGGCCAGGAGGCTCCACCGAACGTAGCGATCAGTGCAGAGAGAGCGCATCCCAGTCCTGGGCCATACCATGCTCTGGGCGGCTCCCGGCTCCGGCGGCTCCCGGCTGGTCTCGGCGCGGCCGCCGCGCCCTGACACGCGCTAATCAATCTCCGCTGTGTAATTGATTCTAATGAGCGCGGCTGGCTGGCTCCGCGCGCTAACGACCACCCCAAGCTGGCGGCGGCTCCGGCCGCACTCCCCGCCCGCAGCGCCCAGCCCGGCCCGGCCGGACCGCCAGTCTCCCCTTTAACCTCCGCCTTCTACCTCCACAATTAATTGAGATATCTTTTATACTTGATATGTTGTAAAATTAATGCCTAATTTGTGTAATTAGTCAATTAACTGTAATTCCAGCATATGGTGCCAAATGCCCAGAAGGTGTTCTTGTTTCCCAGGTACTTATTTTGATGTCATGAAATGCAGCTAATTAATTTTACATGCATATTAATTTCGGATCTATTTAGCGGCTCCCTTTATGAAGGCAGATTTAATATTTGTCTTTCTAACCTTTTTGGGCAAATCCCGCGCTCGGTGTTGAAATGGAGGTGACTTTTAAAACACATTTCCATCCGTCTCCCTTTCCTCTGCGGAGCCTCTGCTGACACCGGGTCGATCCCTCCTGTGTGAAGATGCACAAGGGCTGATTGTCTATAGCTTCCCGCACATCTATAACTGTCGCAAGATACGGCTATTGGATTTAAATCCGATTAATATTTAATATTAAACATTTCTGAGGGAATTTTTGTTTGTTTTTTGCAAAGCACAATATCCCACGGACATTTTTTTTAAATAGCTGCTCTTAATACAATGCTCCTTGGAAAAATTATGAGAATTGAAGTATTGCCTAATTAGAAAATGAGCGAAATCCTGATCTCCGGCTTCTGATGTTCGCAGTTCTCCTGATTGCGCTGAGCAACTGCGAGCCCGCTGCCAGCGCGCTCCGCGCTTGGCCGCTCCTGGCCTCGGGAAGCACTCGCGCTCCTCCCCAGCAAAGCGTTCAGGTTACCCTTCTGTCTTTGTCGGAAAGCGATCGCGTTAGATTTTGTCCATAATACTAGGAAAAATGGGATTATGCCTCTTCTTTCTGCAGTTTTTTTTTCTGTGCAGAGATTAAGGGGTTAATCGCATGGTGGGCTTTCCCGCTCCCCAGATGCTGAGAAAAGATTTAAGTAGAAAAAGAGATGAAACCCGTAGTCTACGCTTCAAATTCCCAGCGATACCCTTTTTCCCTTTGCTGCACCGCACTAATTGCCGCATTACACTTATCTCTGGGGTGAGGGGAGATAAAAATGCACCTGGCTGATGGGCGCGGGACTCCGCGCGTGGGGCGGGTGCGCTGCCGCTGCCCGGCCTCCCGCCGGCCCCGGGGAAACGCTTTCCTGCGGAGCGGCAGGGCGGCACTTCGCTCTTTGGGGCGTCTACGCGAGTGCTGTGGCGTCATAAAACTTTTTATCCCCCTTTCTGGATAAATTAATGAGCAATTTAATTAATAAAATCAGAGAGTAGCGTAAGTGCTATGATAATGAAGTTAAATGAGCGCGCAGTAAAATATTCACTAATCCAGCACATTGGCAAATGCCCCCTTAATTCTGCTTAGCACTAAAAGGGTTTTGAGCACCATAATGAGATTCCTCTGTCTGCTAATTAATTGACACTCTCCTGAATATTCATATGTGCTAGCACCAATACGTTCCTAATTGCACCGTGGAATGGATCTCAGAGGAAAGTAAATCGCCATAGACTTAATTAAAATAATGTATGCCAGATCCAGCTCGCTGAAGACGAGACATTTGCCATCAAGCGGTGTAAGAAAGTGGCACCTGGTTTGTAGCGAAAAATGAGGAGAAAATCTTTATCCCTCCCAAGGTGAAGTCAGCAGGGGCTTACAAGCGCCAGGCTTTTCAGCCTGAAGATCTGAAAGCGAGAGCTTCGCCTTCAACCACCGCTGCCACTGCCGCGACCCGCGAGGGCGGCGCGGAGCCCGTTCGCGGGCGGCGGGGCCGCGCACGGAGTAACCGCGCTCAGCAGTTCAGAGCGGGGGGAGCGGGCTTCGCACGGCGAGGTGGGAGAAATCTGGTCAGGGATGCCCTCTACAGAAGCGTTTGGGGAAAACCGTTTGTCTCCGGTGAGGGAGGGGAGGAGGGGGAGGCAGGGAAGGAGGGAAGGAGCAGCCACATTTGTAAACTTTTCCTTGAGGGGAATCCGGTGCCTTTGAAGCTCAGTCTCTGAATGGATTGTTCTTTGCACCTCCAGACTAATACTGTGAGCTAATATTGTACATTTAAATTGTTCTGCTGTTAAAAGCGTGGCGAGTTGCACTGAGAAATGAGTGCCTGCCACCGCCTGGCTGCGGCCTCCATCCCGCGCCGGGGGAGCGGGCGGTGGCTGCGCCCGGAGCGCCCCGGGGCTGGCAGCGCCCGGGCCCGCGCATCCCCCACTGCCACTGAAAAGCAGATGTGAAGCGCTTTGCTAGGTCTTTTCCTTCCCTACCAGCTCAGGAAACGAAAAGGAAAATTGGTTTCTTGGAAAAGACAGCTTTTAAAAAAATCACCACAGGTTAGAAACTAAAAAGAGTTTATTTGAAGACATACAAATGCATATTTATTATACACATGTAGGCATTAACAATGTAAATTACACCGCCAGCACTTGCTGGTTGTTTATTCATTAGATCTTTAGAAAATCTACATTGCCTGCAGATAGCGGGATGATAATGTGAAATACACAAGCAGTTTACCCAGGCAGCTCCGCCCGGCTCCGCGCAGCTCCGCGCGGGGCTGCCAACAGGTCCGCAGGGCTCAGCGCCGGCCCCGGATCCCTTCTGCTACCGGGGGCCCTTCTTACAAGTGTAATTCTACCTTGACGAGGAAACGGCCGTGCCGACTGAAACTGCCGTCACCCACAATACAGAGCAAGGGTTTTACAGGTCGCGACTCAAGAGAGAGCGAACTTAGACGGCAATACTTCCTAGCAGAAGAAATACGGAAGGGCTCTCCTCTGAATGACAGCGCAGACATCTCGCTCTCGGAGCTCAAAAAGCTCTGCCATTCCCCATGCCTCTTATTCTCATGTAAAATCTTTCCTCGCCAAAAAGGGAAAAAATCCTCTATCAAATTCTATCCTCTTTAGCTGGTTGAATGCTGTATGACTACCATATCTCTCGATAATAAATACGGAGAAAAAAATATATGGGAAGAAATCGCTGCGGGGAAATTTTTCTAAAGTTAGATCCAAAGAATCTCTTCCAGGAATGAAATATTAAAGAAGGTTAATATGGTTTTTGCTGCAGAGCTGAGGGTTGATGGGAAGACGGGAGCTTTGCTCGCGTCGTGAGTATTGAGGCCGGGAGCTGAGGCGGGCGGAGGATGTCAACAGATGTAAGGAAGCGATGGAAGCCCCCGGACTCGGGAAACGCGATCAGCGCTTTGCCTGCAGCCGCCAGGCTGCCCTGTCCCCGTTCCGCCCCGCCCTCCCGCCCCTCTGCACGGGCCCCGAGCGTGCAGGGCGCTCCACCGCCGAGCTGCCTCCCGCAGCGCTCGCAGCTCCGAGCCGGCCTCGCCTCGGGGTGGGCGCTGAGCCCGGCCCGCAGCACGGGGTGGGGCGAGCTTCCCCTCTGCTTTTGCGGACACGCGGCGTGCCCGAAGAAGCGCTGCCCCTTCCCCGTGGGACGGGCCCACACCTCGCAGGTGCCAGCGCCGGGGGGGCTCTGGCGGAC
>VXBT01007386.1:1306771-1473368 GCA_013400235.1 Oriolus oriolus | reverse complement strand
CGCCCCCCTCCCCTTGTCGCTGCCCTTCTGCAGATCTCCGCGGGTCGCCTAGCGAAGATGCCTCGCCCGGGCAGAAACACTTACAGTGATCAGAAGCCTCCCTACTCCTACATCTCGCTGACCGCCATGGCGATCCAGAGCTCCCCGGAGAAGATGCTGCCCCTGAGCGAGATCTACAAGTTCATCATGGACCGCTTCCCCTACTACCGAGAGAACACACAGCGCTGGCAGAACTCCCTCCGCCACAACCTCTCCTTCAACGACTGCTTCATCAAGATCCCGCGCCGTCCCGACCAACCGGGCAAGGGCAGCTTCTGGGCGCTGCACCCCAGCTGCGGGGACATGTTCGAGAACGGCAGCTTCCTGCGCCGCCGCAAGCGCTTCAAGGTGGTCAAGTCGGACCACCTGGCCCCCAGCAAGCCGGCGGACGCGGCGCAGTACCTGCAGCAGCAAGCGAAGCTGCGGCTCAGCGCCCTTGCGGCCACCGGCACACACCTGCCCCAGATGTCCACGTACAACCTCGGCGTGTCCCAGCCCTCCAGCTTCAAGCACCCCTTCGCTATCGAGAACATCATCGCCAGAGAGTACAAGATGCCCGGGGGCCTCGCCTTTTCCACGATGCAGCCCATGCCGGCAGCCTACCCCCTCCCCAATCAGTTGACTACGGTGGGTAGCTCCATTGGCACGGGCTGGCCCCACATGTACAGCTCCGGCATGATCGACACCGCCACCCCAATCTCCATGGCCAGCAGCGAGTACGGCGCCTACGGCGTGCCCATCAAACCGCTCTGCCATGGGGGGCAGACTTTGCCGGCCATCCCCGTCCCCATCAAGCCTACCCCTGCCGCGGTGCCGGCCCTGCCCGCCCTGCCCGCGCCCATCCCCACCATCCTCTCGAACTCGCCGCCCTCCCTCAGCCCCACGTCCTCGCAGACGGCCACCAGCCAAAGCAGCCCGGCCACCCCCAGCGAGACTCTCACCAGCCCGGCGCCCGCCCTGCACTCCGTGGCTGTGCACTGACCCGGGCCGCCCGCACGGACGCTGCCTTCCCCTTTCTCCCAAAGTTTCCTCGGAGCTCTCCTCTCTCCCCTTCTCTCCCTCCTTCCGCTTCTTTCCCCTCTCGTCTCTTTTCCTCGAAAGTAGAGACAACACCCCGCGGGAAACTGAGGTTTGCCGTTCGCCTGAGCTCCCTTTCCGCTTCCCCGCTTCAGCTGAGCCTTCCCTCGCGGCTCGGCTTCTCCCCTGGTTCTGAACTTTGTTTTCCGTTCTTCTGAGGCGAAAGGAACCGGTCCGGCCCGCCCCCTTCCACCCGGTAGGAACTGCCACTCTCATCGCTAGTTTTCCAAAAGTACTTCAGGCATCTTCGATTTGTCGGCGACCAGGCAAGCCTGACTCGGCAATGCCTCTTTCCCTTCCTTTGTCTGGGGAAAAGCAGGGGTTTATACAGGACCGGTCTTTAGTACCATAAACAAGGATGGCTGCTGTGTCACTGCTCGGGAGCAGCGACGTTTCCAGCCTCCAAGCAGCAAAGGCTTGGATCTTGGAAACGCCGGGAAGTGCTCCGTGTCCTTTGTGTGGGTGCGTGTCCCGTTGTTCCGCCAAGGGCAGGGCTCCGGCGGGGCAGAGCTGCGGCCCCGCGGGCTGAGGCGGCCCCGAGCAGGAGCGGGGCTCGGGCGGCCGCGGCCCGCAGGTGAGGGAGCGGCGGGGGCGGCGCGGAGCGGGACCCACGCGATGGAACCGCGCCGGGCCACTCACGCCACACTTATAATGTTTACAAAGCGCCTGTTTTAATGTAAATACTGAACTTGCATCTGTACTGTAAATCAGATGAGGTCCCTTTTGCAGTACCTGTTGTAATGTGGATGTTTACTGTAGTTTTCAGGTGAAGGAGAAGGAGGAGTTGACTTGTGTGTTAACTTCTGATTAACCCGAAGGTTTGGGGAGCTGAGGCTTTCTTTGATGTTGGTTTTTTGGTTGTTGTTGTTATTTTTTTAAATTTTGTAGCTATTTATTTCATAGCTTAAAAACAAACAACAACAATAATTATAATAAAAACAAACCTATTACCAAGCACACGACCCGACACAGCTTAAAGAAAAGGTGCTGCAGTCACTGATAAAATGTGGAAAAGTAATACAACAGCAGGTACAAACTGTGGAGGTCATCCTGATTTCTGCTGGAGCTTTGCAGACAAGAGAGAGGGGGCTAGGGAAACTGTAAATGTTTGTCCATATGAATGATTATAAAATGTGTAAAATGCACTTTTGTTTGATATACTCCTTTCTAGTTTTAGGTAGTTTGCTGGAAACTGAACTGTTGTTCTGTTGTGAACTGCTTAAGTTAAGAAAAAAAAAAAGAACACCCCCTCCAAACAGCATTAGTATCCATTGAAACTGTAAGGACATTTCTTTTTAACTTTTTTTTTCCCTGTACAGAATAAGCATGGCATTTTAAATATTGGTGCTCTTGTTCCCAGCATGTGTGTTTTAAGACAAAGGTTAAAAAGTGTCTACGTTAAATTATGAACCTAGTCGTCCAAATAATATTTTCTCATTAAAATATGTAAATGCAGATCTAGTTTCTTATTTGTCTTTTTAAAGAGTTTACACGAGAAAAGTAAAAACATCAGTTCATGATGAAGGAATCGTGTTATTCCAATATTTAGATAATCTAAACAGCCTTTTCACGCAAGGTTACTATAAACATAGTTATTAACATAGCACAACTTCTTAGATAAAATGGTCGTTAACGCCAGTTTAGCAAAGGGAGAATGTGTTCTGTGGGGTTTATGTCTATATATCTATACATCTATGCGTACACACACATCTGCATTTGTGCCCCATACACTTATACCGAATATAAACACGTATTACGTTCATGCCTATGTGTATGTATACTTATTACCTGCTTACTCCCAGTTACATTTTCTCTAAATAGTATAAAAATTAGTAAGCTTCTGCAATACAGAGCAAACATTAAAAAAATCTTTAAAGAATGAGTTACTTTTTTAAAACTGAGAACACTGAATTTTTGTCAGTGGTGCTTTTTCTTACATGTGGCATCGCAAAATCTTTTTTGAGTAAAAGTGAGTTATTGTAGCCTTTTACCTGGCGTTTAAACCTCCTCAAGCACAAGTTAGTCCAACAACTGCTAGAATTTCTCCATCCTTATTGATCAACACTTTCCAAAACCAGTAGTTTGCAAAGTGTAACACAATTATACCTGTTTTTCTGTAATTCAATACACAGTCCCTTTTAAAAAGTAAAGGCAAAGTAGCTACAATGAAAATTGGATTCTGGGCACTTTCTAAGGGGATTCCCCAAATCTGCTAGGGATTTTACAAGGATTCTGCAACTGTCGAAAATTATAGAAGCCATATAAGTGAAGGGAAGTGAGTAAATAAATGCCTTGGAGATGAAGCATTCTGCGAGCACAGTTACAAGACAACCACACACTGAAGTGCTCACTAGCAAGAAAACGACATTGTATTCTAATGAAGCGACAGAATTCAGAAATTCTACAGCAATGATGTTACAGAGGTTTTGTCTCTGACTGATCTCTCTCTGAAATTCTGGACCATAAACACAGTAAGTGACATCCCCATTTCCTTGCTACATACCGCAAGGTCCTTGCAAAAGTTTTAAGATTAATGTAGGGGGCAATTAATCCAGTTGCGACCTTTTTTTTTTTTTTAAAGAACGGATCCCACACACAGAAAAAAGGTGGAAAATACATGAATCATTGGGCTGATTAAAATGCATGAAGCTGCTAAAGCTTGTCAGATGGGGGACAACTGAACTCATTCATCAAGTCCAACCCACGATTATATCAACACGATCAGTTAAAGAAAGCATTCAAAACTTATCACCAGATCAATGGACACATAACTCCACAAACTTTTCCTAAACAAGCGATGACCTACATTTTTAGACAACGAGGACGCTTTTTCTCCTTCCCTTTTTTCTTTAAAGATCTAGCAGTCAGAACAAATCTTCAAAGATGAAATCCGAGCTCAACTAGCAAGATGAAGCTGCACTTTCAGAGTCTTTTTTTTAAAAACTGTATAGTAACGGCGGAGATAAAGGTTTGAAAAGATTATGCCCCAAAGGAAAATATTTTCAAAAGGTGCAATAGGTTTCTCGCTGCATAATGCGACTGTGTGACTCGCCACCGTACATTTTCCTCTTTATCTCTGCGATTGCCCGAGACTGCCCAGGCCCGGGGACCCCCCTGGCCACCGCGCCCTCTCCCGCGCCGCGGCCGCCAGCGCGCAGCACGCGGGGCCGCCGCGCTCCTCCGCGCAGCTCCGCCCGCGCCCCCAAATGTTGTGATGCTGATTTCAAACAAATGCGCAGCTCAGCGCGTCGCTTGAATTTACTGCTTTGACTTGTTAAATCTCCCTAATGGCTCAAGTCCAATGTCAATAAACACAGATCTGAAATAGAGCAGCAACAGACAGCAGCGCGGAGGGAAGGGACGAGGGGGGGCGAGGGAATCAGCCGCGGCCGAGCTCTCCGTAGTGTTTAGACATTTCGTGGGGGGTCGGGGGGGATTCTTTCTTTTTTTTTAATTTTATTTGCCAGCGAGACATTATAAGCTAGGCGTACTTAATGCAAAGACACCGTTCATTCTAGGCAAAAGCTCTTTTCTTCCGGAGGATGGATTGGAGCCCGGCTGTGCAAGGTAAGCCCGAGAACCCAGCCGGGTTTGGCGGCTCGAGGGTTTGCTTCATGTCAGCGCATGGTATGTGAATCCTTTCTCGGCGGCGTATTTCTTCTTTTTTTTCCTCTCTCTCCTTTTTTTTTTTTCCCCTTTTTTTTTGTGTGGTTTTGTTTTGTTTTGTTTTCTCTCCCCTCGACATGTGACAAGACACCACCCCACAGGACTGAATCCTCTATTGAAGACAGCCAGCTCTTTCTCACTCAGAATATTTATTTTCTCTCGAACCGCGCCTTGCAGGGAAGGGCGGTCTGTGCCAGGTAGGGAGAAAAGAACTCCCCGGCGACCCCTGAGAGGGAGTTTTATGAGCCAGCCTTTTTTCAAAAGTGGTCCTTGGGAAAGGGAGAAAAAACTTAGCAGCTTCATCAACTTCAGAATTATCTCGGAATCTTAATATAAATGTCACTTTGTGGGTTGGTTGTGGTTTTTTTGTTTTGTTTTTGTTAACAAAAAGAAACCGAGGCTGTGAAGCCTTGGAGGGGCTGTATTTGTTTCTTTTAAACTAACAACAAATTATCTAATTAATATGTTTCAATTACAGCATGAAAAAGAGAGGCTTTGGACCGCCTGCAGTGGGTTTACAATAGCCCCAGAGCCCACTATAAGAATTTACAATAACTTCACATCTGTTTCTTTATTTCCCACTTTTCGAGTCTAAAACTCCTCTTGAAATCACTTCAAACCGTGGCCCAAGTTATGAAATATGGTCTCTCTGCCAGGGAAAAAAAAAGTAGAAAGAAAAAAAGGACAAAACTTTGCAGATCGAGGCTTCATTTGCAAGCTAGAAAGTGAAAGCCCCATTGAAGAGCATTAAACAAATATATTAGAATTCTGTCACTTTATGCAATTGAGTAGATCAAATAAAGGGTCCCAGGCCACTTCATTCACTCTCATTCACTTGAATAGAAAATGCAAAGAATAGCAAACCTAGACTGGGCCACCGATGTAGATTTAGCCCTTTTTTTCTGAGAGACAAAAAGGCTGAATTTTCACAAACACATTGCTGACTCGGGGACTAGGAAACCAGCACTGAAACCCCTTTGGAATTTAAATTCATTTTATCTTCCTCTCTCTTTCTGGGTCCCTTTGAGCTACAGGGCGAGTTGCACTGGCACCCTTGCTTGGAAAAAAAATACAATACAACAACAACAACAACAGCAACAGCAACAACAACAACAACAAAAAAGGTTCCAGATTTATCCAGCAGAGCCACAGTACAATTTGGAAGGTGACGTTTATATTTGCAAAGAGAAAAGAGGGAAGGGCCGCCGTTTGCTCTAAGGATCGCAGCCCCTTCTCGAAACGCCTGGGCAGAGCGGTCCTGCCCGGCTGCTCTCCGGGGCTGCCGCGCTCGGGGCTCTGCGCACACCGGGGCTGCGGGCTCAGGGCACCGCGTACACCGGGGCTGCCACGCTCAGGACATCCGGCACCCCGGGGCTGCCACGCTCAGGACACCCGGCGCACCGGGGCTGCCACGCTCAGGACACCCGGCACACCGGGGCTGCCACTCTCAGGACACACCGGGGCTGCGGGCTCAGGGCACCGCGCACACCTGGGCTGCCGCGCTCGGGGCTCTGCGCACACCGGGGCTGCGGGCTCAGGGCACACCGAGGCTGCCACACTCAGGGCACCCGGCACACCGGGGCTGCCGCGCTGCGCGGGGCCAGGCCTGCGGCCGGGCGAGTGAGGGGAGACCCTCCCCTTTACCCAGGGCTGGCCTTGCCCTGGCTATGCCCGCAGGCGAGGCCGGGCACCGTGCCCGTGCCGCACATCGCAGGGCATGGCAGCGCAGGGCATGGCAGCACAGGGCATGGCAGCATATCCGTGTTCATCTGTGCCAGTGCCTAACCAGGGAGCAAGCAATGGACAGCAGAGACACGGCCACTCTTTCCACAGGGGGTGGACCAGAGGGTGCCAACTGCTGTATCGGGACTAGGTGACCCTGCCCTTCCTTCTGCAGCTTTTATATGTGAAGGTTCCTTATCTGCCATCCTTCCTCTGCTGGGGCCCTCAGCACCGAGGCAGCCAGAGCAGGGCAGAGCGCCTCGGAACCCAAGGGAGGGCTTCGCCTTCTGCTCCCTTACATATCCCCTAACATGGCCACACCACCGTGTCTGAAAGGGTAACTCACACTACAGCTGCAGGCGCTACTAAGTAAAGGCTCGTGATTTTGCACTATTTCGAAGGGCCTCAGTATTAATTAAGTAGTAAGTACAGTATTTTGCATTAATTAGAGCAGCTCCTTAGAGAGACATTACAGCCAAGACTAATCTTATATCACGGGAAAACGCTCAGCATTTCCACTGCCCCCAACTACCACAGACAGCACAGACCACCTGCATGTACCGGGCTTGTTTGCAAACACTAACCTGTAGACGTTTTTCCCAGGGATGACATCAAGGCACTTTGAGGATTGCAGCTTCCATCCTCCTAGCTTGCTTCAATGGCTACTAGATAGGCAATAAATAAGTAGGGACTGAGTCCAAAACCCAGACCTGGTTCTAATCCTAGGTGTGCTCACCAGCCTTGACAGCTTAAGGTGCCTTCTCAGACTTTAAAAACCTCTAGTACAACTGCTTCCTGCCCGAGGATCTGGGAACTCTTGCTCCCAAGGCTGTTCTCCTGAGCAGGCCCACATGTTAGTTCCATGTTTTAACAGTCTAAACTACTAACTAGGGGGCACATTTATTCCTATTATCAGCAGTGCCACTGCATTACAAATGAAACATGAAACAAATACAAACTCAAATGAAACAAGCAAAGTTACCAGAGTCTGTCTTTTGGAACACCTGAACATGAAAGCTCTGGCCAAAAAGAGCTGCTTTAAAGGTTAGGTCAGACAGGAAACTCTGCTGCAGAATAGCAAGATGGACAAAGCATCCATTTCAGAGCAGGGAAGACAATTCTCCACTGCTAGCCACAGATGGCAACCATTTCTTCATAGAATTGCAAGCCCACCTCTTTCACACCACAGAAGGACAATTTTTTACCAACTTGAGCAATATCACCATCAGATTCCCTTCCACCTCTTCCTGTATTTCTCTCCTGCATGGGCATTCTCTCTGTGGCTCTGACTACCAAATTTTCACCTCAGCTTAATGATGTGTGCTCCTGGGAAGAGACTATTGAGAAGCTGAAAGATCCCGTCAGCATCCCGGGGTCTTTAAAACGTTTTTGCCTTGTGCCTTGGAGACATCCCTCCCTGAAGGCTAATGGGGCATGGACAGTTCCCCTGGCTCTTTCCCACTGGAGTGCTGGACCCATGGAAACACAGCTTGTGTCTTCTCTCCCTGAGCTCCTGCCTCTCCTTAGCTTTTCACAGGGCTGGGATACTCAAACCAGTGATGAGCCCGCTCACTCACAGAAGGATGGGAATAGGCCTGCATAGACCTGCTGAAGGAGACCACAAACAGTTTGTGTTTCTTCTCAATTTGTGCTGCATGCACTTGAGCCCTTGTTGAATATAATTTCATAATTAACCCATATAATTTTCAGTTTAAAGATGTTCTCTGGAGAACAGGGAAGAGGATCAAGAGAGGGCTGATCCCTGTTACACATAATTTGGCTCCAAATTGCTGTTTTGTTTGCGTCTGTGAGAAATCCAACAGAGAGAAAGGAATTCTAATAGACATGAAAGCAAATTTGAATGATTTCTACACCTGCAGAAAGTTGTTAATAGTCATATTCATTTCTTTATTGAGCTATAGCTTCCTCATTTTCGCTAGACCCAGAAGGGTCAGCTATATCCAGAGGCTCAGGGAAGCAGACACACTCCTGAATGTACACAGAGACAAGCTGGACCACCCTGAGCTACTCTCCTCACTCGCAAAGGATGTGTTTTTAGAGTACCTTACATTCAGCCATTCATGATTCGCAAGACTGGCACCAGTAGTTTCTCCTGAAAAATGACAAGTACCGTGCATGGCAGAGGAAGACACACGAGTCCCACAGCAGACAATTCCCTGGGGGGGAGGCTCATCCCTTCTTGCTTGCCCTGTCACTGCTGAGTTTTCTCATCTCTCAGGCACAGAGTCCTGTAGTTAGAGCACAGGTCACCCAAGTCATGCTTGCAAATGCCTTATACACTAAGGGTGGGGTTCAGGGTAAAAATTTAACTGCATAAAAATCCACAGAAAATTCCCAGTGAATTAAATAGAGTAAGAGTTTTGCTATCAAGGTTTTTCAGAGCATTCAGATGATTTTCTAATTCAGTAAGTAATTTAGCTTTCTCTCAGTCTGGGGTCACAGTCAGTGGACATGGAAGGTCATATGGTGCACAGGTGCCCTAATGCTGCATGGTCATGGGCAACTCTGAAAGCTTTGGAAAATGTCATTACATTCTTTGTCATTTTTTCTCCAACTGTTAGTCCAGTGCTTTCAGACCATATGCCAGAAACCTTTTTTTTTGCCTCAGATGCAAAAGAACATGCCAAAGAAGGACCAAATCCAGACCAAACCATGGGGCTCTATGTTCCTCTCTGCCTATAACATGGTTTGGGGGGTTTTGATGGCTTTTTTTTTGTTTGATTTTTTTGTTTTGTTGTTGCATTTAAAAAAAAATTAATTTAATTTTTATTTTTAAGTTGGTTGGGTTTTTTTGTTTTTTGTTTGCTTTTGTTTGTTTCTGTTTTAATTCTTGGAGGAAGAAAGGACAGCTCATAATCCATCTTCAGGATGCTGCTGGGGTACTTTTCAAGATGTGGACTAATCTATCTGCACATTAATAAAATCACAGTCCTAAATATTTTTTATAAAACTCCAGAAAGTTTTAAGAAATTCTTTTATCTCTGTTTTGACTCCACTTTCTCAATGGTGAGGAATTTTTCAAATCCTTTTGCATCAAAACCACATTATCCACTTCTCATCAGTAATACCTCAAACAGATTTTCTCCCTCCTTTTCTAAAAACAAATAAGTCACTGGAAATTCTCTGGCATTCAGGTTCTCCAGGATTGTTAAGAAAAGCACCAAGCACTGTAAAACCTTTGATAAAGTCTTACTAATACTGGATTTTCTTCTGCAAGCATGACTAGAAGAGCTGGTAGATGAATTCCTGTGAGGAATCCAGAGAGGGTTTAGCTAAATCAGAACTGTAGGACTGGTTATACCCACACAGGGGAGACAGCAGGGCCAGAGAGGAGCAGCAGGAGCACAAGAGGGGTGAAACTCCTGCTCTGCCCCCACACTGCCAGCACTCCTCAGCACAGCCTGGAGAATGGACACCAGCAGCTGGAATCAGGCAGGAGTTGCCTACTCTGAAACTACCTTGTTCTCTTCCTCACTCGTTAAGTGAAAAAAAGGAGGGACAATGAACAGTAAATTCCATTGTCTGTACATAGTTAGATATTACAATTTCTCTTACTGCCTATGTACAGCTATACATCACAAATCCTTTTACTGTAAGATGGTTTGGGATAAGTCTTTTGAAAGCTCTGGCTCATCTTGCAGAGCCTTGCTTTTGAGGAATTTGGGTTAGGGGTTTATTTTTTTTTTTTTTTTTTTTGCTTTTTCCCTGTCAGAAGATATACAAAGATATGTCTTTTTATCAGCTTGGCATTACTCTGAGATCTTTCCATAAGCTCAAGATCAGGGTCTTTTGAAGTCATTGCACAGGAATCACCAGGGGCACCTATTGCATGTTCAGATGAAGGCTTTCCATTGGAAAATAAACCCAGTTCTGCCTGTAGCACTCCAATCCTATCAAAGTGCTCCTCTTTCTCTATCTTCATTGATGTGTCCGAGTTGTATTTCGGAGAACAGCATTTTCCTCCTAACTGGTCACAGGCATAAATTATAAAACAAAATACATTTCTAAAGAGAAGTAAAGCCTTGTCAGACCACGGAGTGTCTGACAGCCATCAGATCACACAGCCACCCAGAACATTAGAAAAGAAGAAAGCACATGAGACATCTAGTACTCTCGATCCCTCATTAGCCCTCCCTTTGCAGAAGGGACTGTGTATATCTAAGTGCTGCTTTTTCTTTTGTTCAGAATAACCAATGTCCCTTGACATTATTCTATTTTCCCGAGCATTCTCCTTTGTCAGCTCCTACAACTAAATAAAACAAGCCAAACCCCAAACTGTTTCTCCATGATCAAGCTCTTATTTCTTTCTTTCCAAGCAAAGATATACTGCTTAAAAGGACAGTTTTGGGGTCAAATGCCGCTGCAAAGAAACTCAATGGGATGAATTTGGGTCAGTAACAATGCGTTCCTTAGTTCTCAATGCAAGTCAGGGAGGTTATGGTTCTGTGAATGTGGATGTGGCACAGTTGGGTAGGAGGTCAACAGCACAGAGTTAAGTACTATTTTCAGCATTGTCTTCTCCTTCATCCTTTTGAGGATACAAAGCAGAAGCTGTCAGTATTCATCCACTTGAGCTCTGGAAATACCTCTTAGGAAAGCTGGGAACTGATCTTGCAGAAAAACAGCAAGCATCGTTATACAAGCCTGGGTCCTCAGAGTATCCTGGCATAAGGTGGAATTCCTTGTATCTCTCAGAACAGCAATGGTAAAAGCCTTTCTCCCTGGAGTGGGGGATGCAAATCATGCCTGTCCATTTCTTCACAGCATCACACGAGAGGAAAGCCTGTCCCTTGCACTGCAGACCTTGAGGCAGTGGTTTTGGTCATTTGTTTTGTATTAGCTCAGGTACTTCACGTACCAGTAGCAGTATGAGGCTTCAGAGAGGCTGATTTATCTCTTGCAAGCTCCAAACCACAGCCTCTCAGTGGGCGTTAGAAAATGTTCCACTCTTCCAAGCATGCTACCCCATACACTGTAACCTTTCTCTCTTTGCATTAGTAAACAGTAACTTCAAATTTGAAAAGAGAAAACTTCTTTGTTACAAATGTTTTTTCATTCTGCCTAAACCTCCTCTTTACTCTGACAGAATTATGATTGACTCATATTGTCTGTATGGAGGGAACCCCCCCTAATACACTGCTTTAACTAGAGTAAATGGACTGAACAAACACCAAGCTCCATAGCAAGCTACCAAATCTGCTTTGTGTGCTCCTTATTTCAGCCCAACAGAGCTGGTGTCATTTCAGTCGTGCAGAGCAAGACTGTCAAGCACAAATTCATGTACAAAGTTCCTGTGCTGCCAAGGTATGCATGCAAGTACCTACTATGTGCACAGAAAGCATCAAGCCCATTAGGCTCAAGCAAATGGGCATGGAAATGCCACCAATTTTGTTTTATTCTCAAAATAAAATCACATTTCTCAATTCCTGTGGACGACTCAAAATTCTGGGCAATAAGGTGCCATCTGTTTATTTCTTCCTTGCAAGGCAGCCAGCAACTCAAAGCAGCATATACAGTAGTGTAACCCAAAAGATTCAGACTATTCTTGGTTGTTTCCATTTCATCTTTCGCTTGCTGACATTGTGTAATTAACACAAAATCACTGGAAAAATCAACAGTCTGAAAAAGATCTGCTAAAATATTGCTGTTAAGTGTTTTCTCAACTAGTGGTAGCATCCAGACCAAGACAAGGAAAACTTAAATTTGTTCTTACAGGCCCTCTCCATGACCTTGGTGGGAACAGTACTAGGATTTCATTCTGGAAGTTCTGTAAGGAGCCATTAGTACTGGCACTCAGGGATCTTTCTCTGGATGCAGAGGCTTTTCAAGACTGAACATCCCCATTCTTTATGCTGTTATCCTTTCAGTCCACAATACAACTCCCACTGATCTCAGTGGGGATGCCTGACAGACAGCAGTACTGAAAAGCACACTGTATTGTAAGCACTGGAATAATTTTACCTGATTCCCTACAGATAATGGCCTTTGTTCCCTAAACTATACCTGCCCAAAGAGCCCTCCCCTCTTATTTCTGTGTGATAACCTCCCCAACAAGAGCAGAGGGAACAGAGCTGCCTGCTGACCTGTCAGAAGAGGCACCCACTGACGGCTGCCTTGTTACTGCCATACACAATGAACAGTGCTTGAGTTCAGACTGGCTTTCCCTCAGGGACTAATCTGAGCCTGTCTTTTCTATCTGGTCAACATTTTAAGAAACCATTTAAGAGAATACTTAAAAAAACTAAGGAACTCAATTAGTAGAAAGAAGACTTCCCCTCCTCTCAGGTTTGACTGAAGCTGGCCAAAACATTCAACATTGCTTGGGTTGATTGAGAGAACAGGCACAAAATATGGTCTCATAAGCCTCACTTCTCCAGTAAGCCAGGATAAAACTTTCAAATGTAGTTAATACCACCAAATCCCATGTAGTCGCTAGGATTGCCTAGGAAATATTCTCTACCTCCAAAACGATCTAAAAAAACCCAAGTAACACACCAATCTCATCACGACATGAAGCGATTCTGTTCAGCCTCTAGTTCTTGCTCTGAATGATGTAATTTTCAAATGTATTTTCTCCCTGTCCTACTCTTTGTCTTAACTGCTTTGAACTCCTTGTTTAATAACAGCAGATTAATAATGAATTTTACAAAGAGGAATTAGGATGGATTTCATTAATGCTAGCAACTTGGCTACGTTCTCACCATATGAATATACTATAAGTAGAACATTTTTTATGCCAGATCTTGGGCTTATGAAACACTGAATTACTTTGCTCAAAATCCCTGTCAACTTTCCATTAATTACTGAAAAATCAAGCATGCTAAAATGGTGTAGCAAATAATCTCCTCCCATTTGGAACATGTGTGCTCTCTTTGGGACTGGCCTATTTACAACAGCTATGATGTTCCACAGGCTTGGAAAGAACATGGGATTTCTTTCCTTCATGCTCTGAAAGTATTCAGATTTTTTTTTAAGGTATGGTTTTTTTTTTTAAACTTACTGTTTTCCTACATTTCCCATCACAGTCTTGCATCTTTTTTTTTCCCCTTTGATCTGAGTATAGACCAACCCTCCACAGGCAAAGAATCCCCTCTCCTCCACTTGTGGATGGATATTTTAACTTGGCTCCCAATTGTTATAGATGTATCAGGTTCGGATATCTAATCTCTGAGAGACTCTGCTCCCTGCATCAACACTCACTCAACTGATAACATTATTCATTATTTATTTATAAAACATGAAAATTTGAATTTGTGGCCTAAACCTGAGTCTGTCCATTTGTGCTCAGAGACAGAACTATTCCACTCAGAAAAAGGAATCTTCTGCTTTTAAGGAACAACAAATATTAATTTATTGTTCCTGAGATCCCAATTATTGTTCAGTACCTGTGGAGAATTGGCAAAGAAAACAGATGTTAAATGACAGGTTGTGCTGTGTGCTACGCCCACAGAAAACATCGTCTCTTAAATGTTTCCAGGTAAAGGCCTGTCTCTTTCAATCCTTTCTCTTTCGCCAGGAAATCTCAGGATCAGTTCTAACGGCAGCTGGACTGGTGGCCATCCTATCTGCATTTCTGTTACGTGACACTAACTGCTAATTCTGCCTGGCTGTACAGACATAGCCATGTAAAATACACTGATCAACATCTTGATTCAAACAGAAAAGAAGGCTGCAGAACTTGATACATTTTTCACAGAAAAACAGGGGAAAATTCCTTCTACCAGTTCAATGTGAAAAAATAAATAAGAGTGAATCAAAACAAAAATGTTTGGAATTGATTCTGAAGTATCTGAAGACATGAAAGTCATTAATATTTATGACATCAAATATTAGTTATATTTGATGTCTAACAAAGACTTGTCTGTTTCATTGGAAATAGCTTTCTTATTTTGTCATGAATACAGAGGCAGCCTTATTAATAAAACAAAATACCGTAAAGGAAAACAAGCAGAGACTGAAGGTTCTGCTAGTTTTTAAGGGTTTATATTCTGCTATGTTATGTACTTATTTTTGATGGTTTTCCCCTTAAATTATGAGCTTGGGGAAAGAGAAGAAAATAACTTGAGTGTAAAGTTTAAACTGCTTATAAATAAGACAGATATGTTTGAAGCTGAATTGCCTTGTCTGGGGAAAAAAAGAGCTACTACACAACACACTTGAGGATCATAAATCAGTCCACACACACAATTCCTGAAGTCACCAAGTGGAGCATTGCCCCAGCTGTGGACCCAGTCCTGCCTATTGTAGCACGTGTGATCCCAGAGCCTGAGCAGGACTGGCTGCTGGGGAGCCCGAGGCCCAGCTGTGTTGGCTAAAATGTGTCTGCTCACAGCTACCACATCTCTGGCTTTCGTGGTTCACAGGCAGAATAACCAAAACCAAAATTCGCCTCCCACAACTTAGGAACCTAAGTAGGTTAACACTCCAACTCATTCATGGACTCCAAAAGTGCCCATAAGGTCTCGCATCAAAAAAAGTATTAGAGCAGATGAGACCTCAGGACATTGCAGAACCAAAGGTTTGAAAAGATTTCTAAGATGGAGCCCAGTCTTAACAGAGCACTGTCAAGACCACCTTATGGCCATGTCCCTCAGTGCCACATCTACACATCTTTCAATGTCTCCAGCTGAATTCTCCACCACTTCCCCTGAGGAGGCTGTTCCAGTGCTTGACAATGCTCTCCATGAAGAAATTTTTCCTAATATTCGACCTAAACCTGCCCTGGCACAACCTGACTCCATTTCCTTTCATCCTGTCACCTGTTACTTGGGAGATGAGGCCAATCCCCACCTGGATACAACCTCCTGTCAGGGAATTGTAGAGAACAACAAGGTCCCCCCTGAGCCTCCTTTTCTCCAAGCTAAGCACCCCAACTCCCTCATCTGCTCCTCATAGGACTTGTGCTCCAGACCTTCCCCTGGACTCTAGGGAGTTCAGCCCTTCTCTGGACATGCTCTAACACCTCAGAGTCGTTATTTTCATGAGATGCCCAGAACTGGACACAGCACTCGAGGTGTGGCCTCACCGGTGCCCAACACAGGGGGATGGCCACTGCCCTGGTCCTGCTGGACACACCATGGCTGGTACAGGCCAGGTGCCATTGGCCTTCCTGGCCACCTGGGCACACCTGGCTCATGTTCAGCTGCTGTTGACCAGCACCCCCAGGGCCTTTTGCAGCTTTGCAGCCCCTCCCCCCCAGCCTGTGGCACTGCAGGGGTTGGTGTGAGCCAAGGGCAGGACCCGGCACTGGGCCTTGCAGAGCCTCACACAATTGGCCTCAGCCCATTGATTCAGCCTGTCCATACAACCCTTTTCCTGTACCCAGACAGTGTGAAACAGGCCTAGACTGCCTTGGAAGTGCTTGTACAGTCTCTTCTCTAAGCTTGCAAAGCGTTTTACAACACCCTACGATGCTCCAGTACCTAAATACCTTTGTAGCTGGCATTTCTGAGACATGACCAATATAATCTTTGTTGCAAATATTGTGTGTTGGGCCCCTTTGTGCCTGTTCCCCATAAAGAAACCAGTGCCATTCGCCAGACTCACAGTAATATTGTGCAATTGTGTGCCCAGATGTTTGTGAAGAATTCGAATTCTGTGGTAGGAGGAACCACAGCAGTATCTGAAACTTTGAAAATAAGGAACCTCTGGGAAATGTGAACCTCAGCTGCAGGAAGCCTCAGGCTCAGAAACAGCACAGAGCTGATGAGTTTGGGTGGAATTCTCTTATCACGGCAGGCCTGTACAAAGACCAGCACCTGGAAGAAGTGAAATAAAAGGGGGGAAACTTGCTCTGAGTATGTGCCTGCACCCTAGAAAGCTGAGCTAAAGAAGATGTGAGTAAAGAGAGTATAAAAGCTCTGCATAGGATAGTTCAGTACCTCAGACCTGCACTTTCCTACTGTGACCTCAGAAGAGAAGACAGAAAGCTCTCTGGCAGTACTCAGTTTGTTCCAGCCCCAGCTACCACTGCTGAGCCAGCCAGAGCCAGGCTTCAAGCTACAGCAACAGTGCCCTCACCAGCCTGAATTGCTCTTACTGTGCCCTGGGCTGCCACTTAGATTTATCTGTGTATTTTATGTCTTCTCTCTGGGTAAGCAGAAAGGTTTTTTTGGGTCGGTACCCTATGTAAATTAGAATACATGAATAAATTGGAAAGCTTATTTAATTATCTATGGACAAAGAAAGCATGACAGTTGCTTTGAATAGAAAAATCATTTTGTGAATGAATCAAATTCCAGTAAAAAAAGATGTTGCACCTGCAGTACACTTAGTCTGATGACTTCACCAAGTTTGCTGCCCATTAACCATATTATAATCTTTAAAATATAATTAATTGGTCAGTTGCAAAATTCCAATGGCATAGTAGGAGCACGATGCATCTCGTTTCTGAGGTCAAATGCAGTAAGCTGGAATTTTGCCAGGACAGGGAATGTCATTGTGTAGATGAAAATAGTCTGTGCTTTAAGACTTCAATTTGACCGTGATTTTGAATTTTTTAGGTATGAGTTGGACCTCCACAACTGAGGAAAAAGAGCCCTCAAAACTCCTGTTTGCTGGTTACAGTATGAGAGATCACGAGAAAGTGAACGGGGACACAAGCCAGGTGTCACTCTCAGTGTGGGACATTTCACCAGCAGATGAGTAACTAGGCCAAAACCTGGTTCCACTTCTATTTGTGGCTGAATGGCTTCTGGGTACAACACTGATGGCTGTGCATCATGAAAGCCCTTCTTAGGGCATCCATCATGACAGAAACGCTGATAGATGCTTTAAACTCGTGGAAAATCCTGCATTGTTTCTCAATACAGTGAGTATGCTCTGGTGAAGAAACAGAGTCAGAAACTACCACTACATAAACCTGGTATGGAGGAGCCATCAGGAAATGGGAAATGTCCTTCTGTAAGCTGAATCATACACATTCTAGCAGAGCTGCAGTACAGTAGCTGCATAAATTCCTTTAATCTGGCAGTGGTTTTCACCTCTGTTGCTGAGGAAAGCTGACGCTGTAAGTGCTTTTGGGACACATCTAAGTCATATTTGCTGGGCTTATTTATTTACCATTGTTTTTCACGTGTGTGGATTTCTTATCTGGTGCACACATGCAGACACAAACAGAGGAAAAAGAAGAAAGACAGAGCCAAGTCAGCTCCTCTGTTGAACCAGATGTTCACAGTGGAATTGCCAGCGTTTCACCAGTCTGAAACCAGCCCTGTGCCAGTCATGTTTGCACAGCAAGGACGCTCACTGCAGTCACCAGGTGCAAGGAACACAGGACCCTGCCCTCTCAGAACCTGGAGGAAGTGAACATCTGTGGGCACTTGGAGAAGGCTGGGAGATCTAAAAAGAACATAGCAAAAAGGAAGAACAATGTGATACCCCTGCAGGATGGAGAAGGCTCAGATTTAAACCAGACCAACAACAGGAGTTGGAATTCTGCATACCAGAAGAAATTAATCTTGAAGCTTGGGCTTACACATCTTCCTGTCCAGATGGCAAGGTCAAGTGCAGAAAATAGATAACTGTTCAAAAACACCATATAGCTTTTTTGTTTGTTTTGTTGTTTGCTTGGGGTTTTTTTTTTAATAGAATGAAATCTGAACTCTGATTCTTCCTTTATCAATGAAATTTTACAAGAAAAATTCTGGAATACATTTTTTAAATAGCTCAGTTTAACTTTGTCCATCAGCTTCCTAACTGAGAGTCAGTTTTGACCTGGGATATTGGCAGTATTGCTGGGCATCTCCTAGCAATGAGAGCAGTGACTGAGACATTGCTTCAGTGCTGCCAGTGGAGCCCTTATATGCAGCTGTAAGAAACTTGCCAGGGAGTTCCACTGGCACAGTATTTTCCCCCCATCAAATTTGCACCCAAATGGTACCACATGCCAGACTCTCTCGAGCCCTTCATGAAGATCAGTATGTCTCGACTTCAGTTTCTTTCCACAGTGAAACCAATGAGAAATGTAGGTATCCACCATTCGGGACTGAGCCCAAAGCCTCCTCTGCTTTGGCCTGTTCTGGGATGGAACAAGGTCCTGCTGTGAGCTGAAAGGCCCCCTTGCATACGTTTCCATGAGCCTTTTGCAAGGCAGGACAGAAGATGCTCCCTGAAAATTCCCCTAATTCTAGCCTAACAGGCTGAGAAAGAGCCTGCAGTGTGCACACAATGTTCTGCTGTGCATAAGAAATTGTAAGGCCAGGTATTGGCCGTGTATTTTGTGTGTGAGGATGTGTGCAAGTGAGTGTTTCTGTGTGCGTGTGTAGGGATATTTCTAGAATTTGCTTTGTTTTTAAAGTGTCCTAGAAATTTAACCGAACTCTCACATGAAATCAGTTTAAAATAGAAGACCTGGCACAGCTTTACTTGTATATCTTTCTTATGCATTTGTCCAATCAAAATGATAATGTAGACAAACTGTGGACTACAAAGCGTATTATCCAGCAATATCTCATTATTATGCAAAAAATCAGATATTCACAGCAACTGTCTCATCTATTTATTGTTTGGTTACTCATCTGGAAATTTTAATACTTTCTTCAGGGGCAGGGGCTGGCAATAAAAAAATAGATCTATATATCAAACCTTTAACTTCCAGCCATCATTGTGTGCCATAATACAGATGGAGTAGCTATCAGCTCTCTTTACCGTGTTGGTTTATTTACCTCAACTAAGAATAAAGATTTAAAGAGAATACAATAACAAAGTCCACTGCAAGCTAAATTTTCCTGCTCCAATGTGGAAAAAACCTTGACTAACGACAACAATAATAAAGAGTAATCGATATGCATCTCTATGACTAATTAATTTATGAAAACTATAGACCCAACCTTAATAACCTTCAAACTTCCCTGTTTTTTCCAAGTACATCAGTGGGTCTGCTGAAACACATCACCAGGCCTGCACCTCTGTATGTGTAGGTCACTCCTTGGCTGCAGCAGCATTATTCAGAAATTTTGCTCCTTAGTTTAGTGAAACACTGAATGAAGTGCATGTCTCACTCCAAGCACCTGACTGGTCCTATTGAAGTCTCCAGCAGGGTTACACATTATCTTTAAAAGGGTCACAGCCCCAAAAGAGGGAATTCAATATACAAGAATACACAACTGTGGGGAAGTACTTCAGTCTTCTCACCAAATTCAGCATCTGCAATTGCAGCAGGAAGAAAGTGGCTTTTGCAGCCTGAGCTTGTGACAGCATTTGAACTGCCATCGTGTCACTACAGCTTCATATACCGCACACTAACGATATCAGAACAGGATTCTATCTTCTGAAAATTAATAAAGCTTGGTTTTAAGTGTACAGCAGGTTTTTCTCCAGTCACATACAAGAAATGTATGGTTCAGGAAGACCAGCCAGACTAAATCAGAGAGTTAGGTGGGAAACTGCTGCCACACGTACTGTTTTTTAGCCCCCTTGCCATAAAAAATCTTTCACCTATAGCGGGGCAGGCCTGAAAGAAAGCAATAAAACTCTGTGAGTAGTTCCCCTAGCTACATGCATACAGTCAATTGTCATTTCACATCCAGAAACCAGGCTTTATTGTGACAGCTGACTTGGAATTGCCATATATTTACAGAAGAATGGAAATTTGAGGAGGAGATGTGGAAGAGTTTCAAGGAATAGTGTGAATACTAACTTAGGCCAATGTAATTCAGATTCTTCCTGGTTATCTATTTGGAGCAAAAGAAAATCTAGTTTCTATTTACTGCTTTGTTTTGAAAAGTAATTAATGTAGAACTTAGAACCTGAATAAAATAATAGTGAACATTATGTATTTACTCCCTGCACCTTCAAGTATTACAAAATGAAATGACCCCTATGCTTTTGCAGATTCCCATTGAAATCAAACTCTGTGTTGCTACAGGCATTAAAACACGGCAGATAATTCACAGGGTCTTCACTTTACTTTTTAAAATGAGACTTACTTTATATGTTGCTTTCTGCTGGAAAACCTGCTGACAGAGTTGGCATGCTGGTACAACCTAAACAAAGCACACGATGTCAGAGTATTCCAGTCTCTGTTAGCATCACCCATTGCACACACACTTCCACCTGCCAAGCATGCATTTTCCTTAAATCTTCATTTTCTTTAGATTGCAATAAAATACCAAAGGGTTTTTCATTTCCATAAACTATTTTTGGTTGCAGTGAGCAAACAATAATCATTGAAATGTAACATTTAAAAGCCAGCCCTTCCAAGCTAATTCACAGCTCTCCTATTTGTTCCTGATGCTCTTCAGTAGAAGTGATCAGTGAAGAAAGGGATGCACTTGCCTTGAGGGGTTACTTAGTTTGGCAGCCAGGAGCTCTGGAAAACTTGTTCTATGCCTTAAAAAAGAATCTAATGGCATTGCTCGAAACTGGTCGTGAAACAGCAAGTGATTGATGGTGTTATTACCATCTACTGCTTCTGTTTACCCCATATTAATCTCAAGTAGAGTTCCTAGTAAATAATCTAGCTGTAGATATTCACTATCCTTAGTGAAACCAGGAGTGAAGTTCCCCTCTGGAAAGAAGGGAGGGGTGGAGAGAAGGTGTTTTTAGTTTTATTTCTCACTACTAGCAAAGCAGAAGCTGTTTGTTTGATGCGACAACTGGTCTCATTTTTACACGAATCTTGTTACTATAGCAGTGCAAGTCAAAGAATAGGTCAACTAATTTATGGTCAGAAGAAGGTTAGAAATTTAAAAGTTTAAAGAAGAAGAATGCAAATGCATATCTTTCTTCCAGATGATGTGCCCAAGTGTATATTCAGCATGTGGCATGATCGCAACCACAGCATTGTTTTAGGATATGTTACAACAGGCAGGTGTGAGTAGTATTTCTATGCTTTCAACTCACATAAACACCAGTAATTAATGTAATTTCACCATGTTGCAATTGAGAAAGCAGAGGAAGATTCCCCCAGTACTAAGGGACCATACAAACTGCTGAAGATATGCAATAATGGCTGAAATCAATCTTTTATTATCTCTCAGTAACTTTGTGTGTAATTATGCCTTTCTATTTCTTCTTATAGATTCTGATCTTTGATTTGCTCAGTACCCATTTTGTCACCTAGCAGTACAACCTTTTAGCTGATACCTCGTAACAATTTGAGGGAAAGTAAACAGTTGGGTTGCTATTTCTTGATTCTGCTAATTCTGTACTTTTGTGGGGGTTAAAAAAGCTGCAGGAGTGGTGAGCAAGTTCTCTGATGATTAGATGTGCAAGTGTAAGATACAGAGCTGTTGAATTCACCCCTTGGAGCAATGCTATCTTCAAATACCTTTGATGCATATGCTGTGCATGGGTTCTTGGTTGCTGGTGCTGAGAACCTTCTGTTAGAGTGGCACTGTGCCCAGCCAGAAGGCAGCTAAACCCATTTCATTCATCCCTGTGTGTCAGACAGGGGCATTCATGGGAGCTGTGCTGAGTCCTCTGGTGTCAATCCCTTTCCCTATACCAATAAAGTCCCATTGGTTCTATAAGCTGCCTCTTTCTTCATCCCACGTGTTAACACTTCCATGCGAAAATAGGAATCTCTGACCCATACAGAAAGACAGACAGAGGGTTTGAAGGCACTGGTGGCTGCCAAAGAGACAGGCTGTGGGAAGGGAGGCACTTGGGAAACTTACTGAAACCAGATGGCTCGTCAAAACATATGCTATATAAGAGCACAGCCTGCAGGCACCGAGAGGAAGACAAGCCCATGGCAAACAATGGCATCAAGGAATGATTGAAATCACACAGGAATCACTGCAATGAAGAGCAAAGCCTAAACTGCACATTCACCCAAGGAAGTGCAGATGAGATTAAATCTGTTCCAAAGTGCATATTAAAATTCATTCCCCAAACAAGAGATAGAGAGAGATGCAACATTTGCATGCCAGCAAATTTTCAACTTTCTAAAATCTGGCTCTCTCTACACGGAATAAACTGGTCACATACTACGAGCACAAATCTTCTAACTCATTTGCACTGTAACTGAAGACATTGCTTTCTATTATAAAATGTGAAATTCAGGTGTTGCCACAGAAGACCTCAGAAAAAACTAAGAACAGAGTCAAGCACCAAATATTTAAACAAATCTTTAAAGTTAGATTGATGCCAGATATACAATACATTGTTCATTTCTCTTCATACTCTACCTTAGATTAAATAGCGTGCAAACACGTAAAATAGTTTGGATGCACTGAATATACAGGAGCATAATTATTCCTATAGCCATGGAATTACAGAATGGTTTGGGTTGGAAGGGCCTTTCACCAAGTCTCTTCCTGCGTGTATCACTCGAAGTGGTTTCTGTGGTAGGAGATAACCACGCTAACTGCTGCATGGGGCAGAAACTCCTTTCAAACAAAGCAACAACAATGAAACACCACCAAAGAAACAATGAGGGTGGGGCCAAAGGATCAGCACCAGAGGGATGGAACTATCCACAAACAGTGAATTTAAAACAGAAAATTCCTGTTTACTTGTGTGGATGAGCACCTTGGCCAGCGCACAAGCAGCAAACAACCCAGCAGGGAACTGTGAAGGAATGGGCAGGATGCCGCATTAGATCCATGGAGAAGAGGAGGACACAAATGTGCCATCACGACCGGCCAGGAGCACACCTTGCTGTTATATGGACTGTGAAGGAAGGTGACCTGGATAGATGGGAGAGAAGAGATGTCAAGACAGGCAACCTTTGCTATTTTCCTTCTTAAAAACACTCTTGTCAGCCACCACACTTCTTTTTAACCCAGCAGCTGGTTTGTCTGGCAGTTGAAGCACATTAAATGAACAGCTCCTTTCTTTGGATTCTGGGAAGCCACAGAGGCCTCAAAACTGCCAAGAACAGGTAAATAACAAGAACAAAATAGTAAACTCCAGCAAAAGGCAAAAGAGAAAGGGCACATACATGCTTTGCTTTTAAGAATCAGAATCAAATGAATCATTTAGTCTCTGCTGCTATTCCTGCTAGTAAGCTACTGGTGCTGCCACTGTGGACAAACCCTTTGCAGATGTAACTGAATTGTTGTGCCCTGATCATTTTTGAGAAGCCAAAGACATTTAGAAAGAACATGCCAGGGACTCAGATAATTCTGCTGGTTTACCACTTATGTAAAATACCAAGTAAATAAGAAGTCCTGGGAAATGATTTACTTGTGTTTGCTTTGGAAATTACAAATACTACACCACTCTTATCTTCATTCCTTCAAGAAGGCCTATCCTTTTCCTGTCTGTTGGCCCTTGCCTTCCCTACAGAATCATAGCTTTTCATTGAAGAATCTCATTTCTTAGCACTGCAACAGAACATGAACATTTTTCAAATTTCCCAGCGATAGCAAGGGTAGGTTGCTCTTTGTATTTACTACTTAAGTGAATTAAACCAACTCAAATGTGTGATCTCTCCAGACAAAGATGAAGGTTACATAGTTTAAGGATGAAATATAGACCATCCCCTACAAAACCACTGTGTTGCAGTTTAATTAAAAGAATTCATTAAAGTCATGCCCCATCCAAGGTAATTAGTATGCATAATTTATGCTTTGCCTAATACACAAGGGCAGTAGTCTGAATAATAAACTCAAGTTAACCTTAAGTGGAAGAGATTGAATGGTCAGATGTTTATTTAGCTCAGGTTTGCTCGAGAGCTAAGGTTAAAGAGGTGAAATTTTGTTATAGTTAATTAATTTCTTAAATTTTCTTCATAAAATGCTGCCTATCCAGTAGGATGAAAGTTTTTTTCTTTTCTTAAGAAAGAAATTAAGTAAATGCCTCTTGTCACCATCAGTTACCAGAACACTGAGTATGTGATCACATACGTGCAGTTTGCAGCAAGGATATGACCTGAAGAAAGGTTCCCCTGAAAATTTTCACCAAGGAGCACATGTAGCAAAAGTT
Source organism: Oriolus oriolus (assembly GCA_013400235.1). Classification (NCBI taxonomy): domain Eukaryota; kingdom Metazoa; phylum Chordata; class Aves; order Passeriformes; family Corvidae; genus Oriolus; species Oriolus oriolus. The sequence goes on along the minus strand of VXBT01007386.1, from coordinate 1,448,969 downwards.
TCCAAAACAGCAATCCTCAAAGCAAAAGTTCACAATCCAAAGCCAGCGGCTTCCATGGCACCCTGACCTACTGCCTTTCCACTACCTACTTATTCAAGCTCCTGACGCCCTCTCAGCTGCACAGCCTCACTGCAAACCAAATCAGGAACAGGATGTGATCAAAAACCCCAAACCAACACCACACACCCTATTCTGATCTCTTCTCAGTAGGATTCAGTTCACAGTGAGCCCTCACATGCCACCATCACCGAGGTGCCCACAAAAGGATCCATAGTGCCTTGAGCTGTTATTGCTGCTGAAGACTTCACTAACCTTGCTTCAATCCACTGGGCATTAAGCAGCTGCAAGCCTCTCTTCCACAGTGCAAAGTGAATTTGCCCCTCTCCATGCAAATTGCTGTGTTGGAGCTATACTGCTACTCATGAGTGACATCCCTGCTAAGCCTCAGGGCCCTGCATTTCAAGTCCTGAGCTCCAGTGAGCTCCTGTCACAGAGTTCTGCTCTGTATGAGCAAAGCCAGAGGTGTCAGGCAGATTTGTGATAACAGGATCTCAGTGTTTGAGGGAAGAGATATGAGGCTGGCAAGACAGTCAGATGCCACACTTGTCACTCCAGCAGAGGAATTATAAAGTTCAGTGCTGGAAAAGAAGGCCCCAAAGTCTTCTGGTAAGAGCAAGGAAACAAGTTTGACCAAAGACCTTTCCAGCTCCAGATCCTCATTCAGACAATAGTCAGTTAACCTTACTCAGGACAAGCTGTAGAACACAGGCAGACAGATATTGGTATACAGCTTAAGGTGGGATAGGGGCACCACAGGAACCACCTTCACATCCGCATTGACTTGCAGCACAAGCTCAGTTCTGAGACACAAGGGTGAGGCCATGTGGGTTGGTGGAGTGGAAAGACCTTGTGGGGTGACAGGAGGCAGAAGTAAAGCTGTAGGGCTCTGCAAGATTTGAAATCAAAAGGCCTGAAAAATGCTCTATGTGCTACTTTTTCTTCCCTGATCTTTTTTTTATCGGGTGCAGAAGGTTTGGCTGTGATCTATTCATCACTGGAAAGCATCAGAAATGTTCATTCTTGTCAAAGGCCAGTTGAATCAACGTGCCTGAAATACAGATTTCACTTTGATGCAGAGAGTTCCCTTAATGAGAAACTCATTAGCTGTTACACAGGTAGATTATTTCCCCCAACTGCCTTTGTCTTGTCAACATGTTTGACTTGTTTGTTCTCACATTTCTCCTTAGTCTCAACCCACACTAAGAAGTCTTCATATTTCCAGCATTCAAAAAACATCTGTGCTTGGTTTGGTCACGTCTTCTGTTGCCTGAGTGGGGAAAGTCCTTGAAGTACGTGGGCTTTGGATTAGGCCTAATGCTGAATGGTGTTTTCTTTTCTTTGAACTTACATTTGATTTTCGCTGCCTGTTGCAGCAACAGCTCAAAAACTAAAGGCATTAGTCTGAGGTAACGCAGGAACTCTGCAGCTGGAAGTGAATCCAGGTCTTTGTGCACTGTCCCGTCCTCATGCCAGCTTCTTTCCTGGACAGACAAGTGGGAGACTTGGTAGCTCTCAAGTACAGAAGATCATGCAATAACCTCCATATGCTTTTGGAGTTGCATTCTTGAGAAATTCTGAAGTATTATCTGCAGAAGGATTTTCACCCCGAAACATGTGTATGATACTAAATCGAATGTTTATTTTGGAGTTTGTATCACCAAATGATCCTTAATTGCTTCCTCTCTTATTTATTTATATCAATAGCCATATGCAAACTTCCTGTGCAGGGTTAGCTATTATTTAGGGATCCTATTTCATGGCTTTAAATAACAATCCAAGTGTTGGCTTAACATCTCCCACTCCCACACTCCCAGTAGGAAGAGGAATTAATAAGAATTGTCCTGTACAACAGTATGGGAGGCCAGGTCTCAATCTTACTGAAAGTACTGGCAGAAGACAACCTATATTTTGCTCTTAAGAAAATTGAATCTGTGTTGATTGAAATGAACTCTCGGAGCCAAAAAAAAAATCTACTTTCCTTTGGATCAGAATACTCCATTCACATGGGAATCCTTTAGCTTCTGCCAGCATCTCTCAGCTAAGGCTTGGTCCCATAATCACTAAAAAAACAGTTTGCAGAAATCTGTGTATATAAAGATTTTTTTCAAGTCTTCTGGAATATTTAGTAATAGAGAAATGCCAGCTAGAGAATTGTAGCAAATTAATGTATTGTTTGTGTTACACATTTCTGACCTTTTATCCTCTTTTCTGTCAACATTCAGATAACTTAGACTAACTAAATTTTAATGAGGACAAAACGGTGGAAGAAAATAATTCTCAGTCACACATGCACATGCTTGCAGAAATTCAATTGCACAAATTTTTGCTACACAAAAAGAAACCAAAACGCAGAAGAGTCCAACTTCTAAAACCAATAACCATCACCTAACAAAACTCACATTTCTAAGACTACGTAGTGAGCAAGAGATACAAATGTATTTTAGGATAATTATCCCACATTTTTTTCCCCAAATGTAAAAATTCTCAAGTGTACTTCCAAGGAAGTAAGTTTGTAAAAATTGGTCTTGGGGAAAAAAAACAAAGGTCAGTGAGCAAGCAAATTTTATAAAGAAGAGTCTAGTTTGCAGCCGTTAAACTGGAGTCCTGCTCAATCCATCAAATTATGCAAAGAGATCATGGCATTACAGAGGGAAATTCATTTCACTGGAGCTGAAGTTCAAACTGCAGATGTTCCAATTTCATAAAATACGATTAAAACTAGAGACAAATTTAAATAAACGTTCTTGTATTTCCATATAATAAAAGAAAACCATTTGAACTGGATATTACTCAGCAATCCCCACACTCAGAGTATGATTCAAAGCCAACTGTTCAGACATTCAGATTCTGGAGAAACCACTAACTAGTTTCAGTCAGGAAAATCATCAGCTACAGAACAAAAGCAGACCAATAGGTTTTCTGTAATTCATCAGCATGGATATAATTATACTATTGAACCTTATTATGAACTGCAAGACATAAAATCAAGGCAGATTTTATTAATTTTATTATTAAGGGTTTTTTAATTGTTTTTAGCTTTGCAGCCAGATTTACTCCTGAAAAATTACAATAATTCCATTAACTTAGTTGTTTTCAACCTATTTTTGTTGGAATGCTTGTTTTTCTGAGGTGCCTTATGCTCTTAACAGAGCGTAAGGCTCTTTTAAAGAACTGGCCACCCCCTCCTCCTCCCCACAGCTCTGCCGTCCAGCTCAGCGCCATTACTTTTAATAATGTGGCACATGTCCAAAGCTTTATCAGCGTCAATTCACTGGGCACCTCAGCGAGTCAAAAGGTGCTCAGTGCATGAAGCAATTTACTTCTCTTTCTTGGACTCTGTTTTTACGTTTAATTAGAAAAGGATGCACAAATAGAAGCAGCTATGAATACAGTACTTATCCAACAGATTCATTCAAGGCAGAGATGTAACAGCAGACGCAGCTTCATTAAACTTACAAAATTACACTTCATCCTCTGATTTTTCAGAATTCAAGTACACTTATTGGAGTGCCTATCAGCAAGCCAGTAAACAGAGTACAGGGATATCATACTCAGAGTAAAACTCCTGTAATGCTCTTTTAGTATCTGGAGCAATGCTATTTACAAACCCTGACTGGAGTGAATGTGCAAGACACTTACATCAATCTTTATCCATTTCAATTACCAACAAAGGTAATAGCACAGCCAGCACACATTTAGCATTAGATGGCACATATCTGGGCAGACCTGAGAAGCTGCAGAATAAATATTGATATATTAAAACAGAGTCTATTACTCACCTTCTGAATAAACCACTGATTTTAATTTAGCTACAATTTTGCAATAGCATCTTTCCAAAGAGGAAATTAGATTTTTACATATCATAGCAAATCACAAAGCCAAAATGTCAACTTCATATATCAAGCAATTACTTGTACTGTTTATTTTTGGGGAAAATTTTAACATATATTTACTTAGAAAGCCACATGGGTCCCTCCAAAATAAATAGGGGCTATAATTCTTGCCAAAAAAATCCACAGTTCCAGAGATCTACTCATCAATTTCCTGCAGCATTAATGAGGAAAGGCGCTGAGACAGTCATTCATACTGTCTTTATGATAAGACTAACCTACAGGGCAAATCAAGATTAAGGACAAAGGGAAGACAAATGGATAGAATACAGAACGAGGGGGTTTTTAATGCCTTGCTTGAAATTTTTGTTTACCATCTTAAATGTAATGTACGCTCAAAGTACACATGAAAATTAAAGATTCTCCTGACAGAAAACTACATAAAAGGAGAGATGGAGTTATTTTTACCTCAAGATTTATTTGACTAGAGTTGGGAGGAGGGGGAAGAGGCCACGTTACTCATTAGTTAGTAAGCACTTGTGAAATTTCTGCAAGTTACCTTTATAAGAAGAAATAAGTTCCAGTTAAGAAACACAAGGTCAGAAGCCACAGTGACCTGGCTCTCCAAGGACATACTTTGCCACTATCAAAGGCATGTGAACTTGCTCAAATCTTAGGAAACTCCTCCTAGATGTATTTGCACTCATACTATTAACTACACCAGAACTACATTTCCAGCTGAATATTTGGGGTGTTTTGGCTTCGTGCTACTTGGAAAGGAGCCAGCAACTCAGCCTATTTTAGTGCACAAGAAGGTCTTGAGAAGCCTTACACACTTAGAGACAAAGGATTAGAAAGGATGTAACGAGTTCACCCCCAGATATCTGAGAATACAAATCCTTGCATAAAGCACCCTCAAGGTGGGCATGGTTAATGAAACATGCAACCCTGCTGGCATAAAGGACAGTGCCAAACATATCCCTCTATCACACGCTCACTTTTCCGCTACTATAATCACCACACTATTCATGCTGAGATCCAGGCACTCTTTTTTAAAACCTTGTGATACTTAATTTTTGTAAGAGTTCCTCTGCACATCCTTACCAGGCTGAGAGAGTCTCTACTTGTAAAAGAGGAGTATCAGCATTAGGAAATGACCAGCCTGCTGCACTTAGGCTATAGACACTGGAGATGGTCCTGCCAGTGCTAACCTTGGCACCCCAAGTTTTGGGGGATCAGTCCAGATGCACTCGAGCTGGCTCTCCGTGACTCAGCGAAAGCCCAGAAACAGAGCTGCAGTGTGGATGTTGGCTGAGCCAAGGAGCCTGCCAAGGGCATTTATCACTTCCCATCACTGTAAACCTGCCCTTAGCAGGTCACAACTTAGCAAACATGACTTGCAAACAAGGCCTGGCTTCTGTTCCTGACAAGAGAGGCACAGTTACATGGAGCTTTCTGTAGCAATAGCAAGGATTTTTCATTTCACTCATGACACAAACCTTCTCACGTAATAAAACAGTCCACCTAGCATTCCATGAAGGGAAGTGATTATATTCTTACCCAAATTCTAAACAAATTGAGGCAAGTAGATGATATTCAAATTGCTTCTAGTGACACAAGCTTTCATGAATGAGATGGGCAAATAGTATCACCATGTGGTTTTTTTCTCAGACATGTTTTTATTATTTTCTCTACCTTCTTTTTCACTGCTTTCTGCTGCTTTTCCCTTCTCTCACAGACACCACCTTCGTTACTCTCCCATTAGCTACTGCCACTTCAGTGGAAATAACAAGACAGAATTTATCACTAAGCCCCTCTAAATGTGCTACTAAGCCCTTCAAGTCCTAATTGATTTAGGAGGCTGGCCCAGCCGATAATGTTCTCTAATCCAGACACTATATGTTTGACCCGATGGAATAAAGAAACCTTTGGGGAGATTTGAAATGCTTTAATCAACTCTCAGGCTTCGTTTGCTCTAACCCTACTCTTGGTGTCTGTGCCTGCATCCCTCTGGCCCCAGACTTCCTCACGAGGTACATGATGACACCCAGAGCCATCCCTTGACCCTCGCAGGCTTCTCCACAGCAAGTGTTCCTGCTGAGCTCTCTGCTTGTGCCTGCACAGCAGTATCACTACACGGCACATTATTTAACCCTCCTTTCCCGCTGTTTACCTTACCTAAGCAGGCAGAAAAGCTGCAAGTTACAGTCTGGTTTTCTCAAGGAATTTTAAAGTTCAGTCTAAAACTCACTCCTCATTATTTTGGTTGCAATTTGGTAAGACACCAGCCAGCATCAGGAGCTACAGAGCCAAGTGCCAGCTGATCAGGCTTCTTCTCTGTGAGATGCTCATACAGCTCCACTGCCAGGTTCTCATTATATAAAAATATCCAAACCAAAAAATTCTCCCTTCCAGCTCTCTCCTTCTGGACTAGCCAGATGGCTGAAAACAAACAAACAAATAAATAAAACACTGAGAAAAAAAACCAAAACCAAATCAAAATAAATCCTGACTACTTTTTGCTTAGTAGCCAGTCGATTAAATCTCCTGCAGGGCCAAGGTCAAGTGGGCAGGTCAAGGCATAGACCACATCTGACACCTGCAAGCCTTGAACAGGCAGGAAGAGCGAAGCTTGTCAATAAAGAGTGTCAGCTCCAGTCCTGCTGGCATGCAAAACATGTAGGGAAGAGGAGTGGGTTTCTTCCATATCTTGTTTCTTTATTTGGGAAAAGGAAGAGCTGAGGGCGAGCCAGAGGGCTCTTTCAGAGCATAGGGGAGACCACAGGGAGTCCAAAAAACCTCATTAGTGCCTCCTGGGAGAAATACAAATGCTGACGTACTGTCTTGCAGAGTATCAACAATATTAACCTGCGGGGTTTTTTTCTAACATTAAATGCATACGAATGCAGGGACATTGGGAAATTGTAGGTTGTCATAAAAACATCCAGCATGCCCAGAGTCTGAAATACAATGACATAAGTTTGATAAAGGATATAATAATTTATCACCCAGACCCATTGCACCGTCCACATCCAGTTTGTTTCCTTTTCCTATCAAATGATTATTTTCCTCTAACTGCTAATACTAAATCTTGCCAGATTCCTGAAACTTGTTGTAGCAGGATGCTCTGCCTACAGTGAGAGTAAGAGAACTTGAGCAATATCTGATCAGCAAAGCTCTCAGAGGTGAATGGAGTAGAGAGTGTTGTGCTGCTTTTGGTGCTGAAGAATGCAGAAACCAGCCTGACTCATCAATCCCAAAGTTAAACATTCTGAGGAAAAACAAAGTACCTGATAAGAAGAACTAACAAATGACACTACTGATAATTTATCTAAAGATGCTGAGCTGACACAGCCAGCCTGTAGACTGGCAGTCGATCACTTCATACTACCAAAGCCCAGTCCCACTTTTTGATGGCGGGGTCTTCTAACATACTCCTTCCTGGAGTGTGTGTGGAGATTCATCTCTTGTGTGGGGATGCACCTCAAAGTTATTCTCTGAGGATGAGTGAAGATTTGCCCAGGGTTTTTGCTGTGGGTAACATCGGTCTCCACTTGATAATTGGTTTTGCTAGCTTTAGTGTAATTGTTTCAGTATTGCTTCAGCAGGCTTCCAGTCTGAAATGTTCACACATCCCTGAAAGAGTACATCTGATACTGGCAGAGTTTGCTCAGCTCTCCATCCTTCTGAGGGAAGTAAATTTGCTTCTGCACAGTTTACTGAGTGTCATTCTTCTGGACCAAAAAAAACCTCCAAGTTCCTTTTCATGCTGAATGAACTTTAAAGACTTGGCACATCTCAGACGCAAGGCCTTGTCCAAGTGTCTTAGCTGAAATCTGTTCCCTTTCCACTGCTGCAGTACTGCCCACGCCAGCTAGGTCCTGTCTTCCAGCTCAGTGTAGACAGCCCATCAATGGGCTGTGCATGCACAGCCTGGAATCCTTCCAGAGGACAAGAGCTCTGTATATGTTACTGTCCTCACACGGTTCAGTCATGGCACTCCTGTCAGATCCAGGGATGCCAAAGCTGAAGCACTGGATCTCAGCCACAGGGAGTTCTGTGGCTGGGATCCACAATGAATTGAAACAGAGGAATGTCACACGGCTCATGACTACCTATTATTCTCATCAGTACTTGATAACAATCCAGATCTTTCAGAGCTCCCAAACACACACAACACTGGGAAAGCAGCAGGCAGGTACTTTTATGTTTGACAGTTTGCTCTGTTCAACAATCAGGTGCCACCGAGCCTCACAGCAACTCCTTGGCATCCTTCTCAGCAATTCCACCATGGAGCTCTGGGAATGTTTCTGCCATGTGCCATTGGAGAGTGCCTCTAGATCTGTGAATAACTATTCAAAGCCATTCTTTTGGCTTTGCCGTGACTTTTGGGTGCCTTTCAAGAAAAACAAAAGACTTTCTTCAAAGCAAAATAAATCTTCTCTTTTGCTACAGTTAACTGTACTTTGCATGGAACTGAAACAAAACTACAAAATGGAGACAGAAAAATCCATAGTTTTGATACTTACAAGCTTTTACTGTATTTGTAGTGAAAAGCTAGGTTTCTGAGGCTGACTTTGCCATGATTATCCCAAGAAGCCTCAGGACTGCGCTTAATTGCACTTGACACTAACCGTAGTGGGAAGCAGCTCTCTTCAGAGAGAGCAGCTGGCAAAGCTGGCCATTCCATGGCACAGCAGACAGCCATGCAAAAGCCACAGGAAGCCAGGCTTTTTGCTGGGGCAGGGGAAAGAGGCCACGGGAGGCAGCAGTCCCTGCCAGGAACAGCCTTTTCCTGGCCATCTCCAAGGCTCACCTCCCACTCTGTGTCAGGGGCACATCTCTCCCTTCCTCTGGCAAAGGCAACTCAGCCCAGCTATGCCACATCCTCTCTCCCTCTTCATGACGACAGCCTTGCACTACTCCCAGGGACAGAGTTACGAGACTAAAAGGAGAAGAGTAGTTAAGCCTTATGGCAGGTGGGTGCCTGAACCCGGCTGTAGTTTTCTCTCTGGCCAGCCTGCTCACAGAGTAGGTGCATACAGAAGCTGAATTTTGTTTTAGCTCCAGTGGTGGCTGCTTGGAGTGAGAATTTTGGTGAAACGTCTTTGCAACAATCATTAATGAGCATCAGTCTCCAGAAGCAAAATTGTAACATCTTTTAAGTTTAAGCCAGTTAGACAGAAACAGTTAAACAGTTTTGAGAATAAACCCATCTATTCCGTACAGGAATTATAAGAAAAATCTGTTAAATACAATGAATTTTAAAAATATATTTTTTTTAATTACTAGTTTTCCTGTAAACATGCCTGTCCAGCTCCTAGTACAGTGTCAGCACTGTGAGCTCCTGGGCAGAGGGCAGGGCTGTACAGCTTTATCCATCCCCAGACTTTGCTGGAAGGTAGGAACTTCCCTTTGGGTGGCTGTGAAAAGGCCTTGTCTTCCTGATTTACACAGGTATGGTGTGAATGGCTCAGAGGCTGAGGCCTGCTCAGCCAAACACCCATGTGTGCATGAAATTAGAATGTCAACATTTGATTCATGCTGCCAGGCTGTGACTGTGAAACAAATTATGTCAGTGGGTGGCAATTGCAATATTAGTCTAAGCAGATAACATTTAGCTAAAAGGAGGGGCTCAGTTCACATTCTTCTCTCTACCATTTTAATATGTCAACATCATTAGACTTAGAAGGCCTGGAATTTTGTCAGAATGGAAAAAATATGGAGACAAAGATATTAGAAGTTGAGAGAGGGTTTATGATAAAGCACAAGCAGCACAATCCAAATAAAGGTTCAGCAATTTCATTACTGCTCTCTTACCACATACCTTCATTATGCACATTTCAGTCTTTAAATGTTGTCATCCTCCCCCTCCATCCCAACCCACCCCCATTCAATGATTTTAAGAAAAGTGACTGAACAGAGTGGAATGGAATGGCAAATGGCATCACCCACAGTATGGTAAAAACTGTGTCTTTAAGGAAGAAATGCCACTTACTAATTCATTTTTTATTAAAAAACTCTTGGAAACGTTTGGCTTGAGCAACCAAACTTTGGAACACATGAAAATGAGGCTCTAAGTCTGGCACGTTTTCAATAAAAAGAAATACAAATTAGTTTTTTGGAAGACAGAAAAAATTCCAGGTTTTTCTAAGTTGCTCCTAGCATTTTCAAGTGCATTCCCATGAAATCAACAGTTTTTGAGATGTGAAGTCAACATTTTGTAGTACAATAGATTTTAGAAATAAAAACAAGACATATTTGAAAGCAATACAGGATACTTAAAAGTAACTGGGTTTATTACAGAATTAATGAAGAAATAAACAAAACTCACCATGCTGTAAAGATGAAAGATATCCTAAGAAAAAGTAATAGTTATTTTCTTCTGGCTCTCATTTAATTATCGAAAAGTCCCTGTATCAGAAGACAATATTATCACAGAAGCTATCATAATCTTAGTTCCAATTTTTTCCTCTGTTGTTTTAACTGGCAAAATGGCAGAACATCGATTCAAAGTTTATTCCATAGCAAACACTCACGTTGTTAAAGTTAAGACTGTGAAAAATCTTACTTGTAACAGTGAAATATTTATAGAAGCAGCCACTCATTCAGTTGCAGAACTATGGATCAGCAATCACCTTCCTAACTAATGTACAGAAAAACAGAGTTTTTAGGTGATTCTACCAAAAATTAATTTATCAACTTGATTTTCCAGCTTATAAAAAGTAGCTTTATCCAAAAGGCACTAGGAGGGAAATGCATTGTAGCTACCTCCACTGCCCATCACCCTGTGCTGTGAATTCCAGAGCAGTCACACACCTGTCCTTGTGCCCCATCCCAGAGCAGGGCAGTGCCACACCCAGCTCAGCCTGCCTCTCACTGCAGGCAAGGAAAATCTCATCACTGGGCCAAATTGTCACTGCCTTCCTCACTTGAGAAATTCCCCTGAAGCTGATGTGCCGAATTAATCACTGCCATAACTCGATGGGCTTCACCAAAGACCCGCGTGATTCAATAGGACTTTTCAGTACGCCAGGACTGGATGCATGGACTTCAATGGGAGCAAGATGGGCAACATAATGAAAACCCAGATCATTTATTCATCAGACTCTGCAAAGATTCATTTAAACTGACTTCAGAAAACACACACTGCAGTAACACACGTACATGTTTGTGGCCCAGCTGTCATTTTACAAGCTCAAAACTCAAACTGTGCTGCCAGTGCAGTTACTATGCGTTGTAACAGGGATTTCCAGAGCCCTGCTAGTCCTCATCACGTCTCTCCAGCAGAGTCTTTAAAAAATAGTTATGTGTGAAGGGACTATAAAGATTCAGACTATAATATTCAACTACTTGGGAAAAAAACCAACAGAAAATGCAGATATAACTGAGTCTCTTAATTCAATTACAGTTATTGTACTTTTAACAGATGTTACAGTGTGACCTTTACAAACAACAACAACAACAGGAAAAATTCACAGTAGGAAATTGCAATTTTCCTATTGCTTCACCTACTTCCGGGTATGCATTTTTGGAATCTTTTCAGAAGGGAGGATTTCTCATTCAAAACTTTCAGAATTGTCCAAATTGGCAAAAAAAGTTCAAAAGTGCTGATTCTTTCTCTCTGTGATACAAACTATTGAGTTTCAAAAACCTTCATTCAAAAGAAAAAAATGTGCTTGCATTAGAAGTTACACCTTTGTCAACAAACAAAACAGTGGAAATGTCTTTCTCCAGTTCAGCACACTCCCCTCTCCATCCCCTCACCCTTATTAATTACTATTAAAAAGGATATAATAAGCCAAATAAAACTGAAGAAAAAAATATACAAAAACTGGGTAATTGAAAACTATTTTGGTCTCTTTGGACTACTTTATGTCAAGGGGAAATGTCTGGGAAGAACACTGTAGCTCATTTTAAAAGCTCAGTTATTCCCCCTGTATAGAAAAGTGAGTGTAAACAATCAAACTTCTCTAAAGGTAATTTGGTAACAGTGCTTACAAAGAGGAAAGCAGAAAAGACAGCAGTAAGACTGCAGGAAAAGTTCTTTCTTTATGGTGTAGTGACAGCCTTGTAACTTCTCCATTATGATGAGAACCGCAGCATAAAGATTGCATTATCATCTGTGGTTAACTGTCAAATGCATTTTAATGCTTTATTTGGGAGAGCTAAGTTAAAGACAAAACAATCCTTCTCTTCTTAATCTATCCATCTCTGAGAATGTAAATACAGCTCATACTTGTGTGTCCGAGTGTGGGGAGTTAACTGTATTCTTTCAGCTTTGTGTAGATTCCTGAAGATCAGAGAGCTGAGTAAACAATATTTTGATGTAAACAGATTATCAACATGAGAGGAATGACCGTCTGGTCACCTGTGGGGGTTTATTCACTTAACACTTCCACCCCATAAAGACAATTGTGTGCAATCAATGCATATAGGGCCTTTCACTGGGTTGCTAAGTGATATGTAGTGTCAACAGAAAAATGCACGATGTACAGAAGGGCTGCTCAACAGCCAGGAGAAAACAACACACATGGATGATATTTTAAACTTAATTCAGTGCGTTATGAAGATTGTGACAGTGGCTGACCAGAAAGCACTTCAAAAATTTGACTTTATAAAGTTGGATCTCCCACGTGTGTAAAGAGTTTAATTTGGTAACAAGTGAATCACAGTGCAGAGCTGTAGCTGGTTCAAATAGGAAAAGCCAACCCAGCAGGGAAGCACTGAATATTCATTCACTGGAAGGCACAGCAGTCATTTTACAATCCAGGCCTCAATATATGAGCAGATCATTTGTCTAAGATTGTATATGCCTTCTCTCATTTTCCTCATCTCTGGAAAGTATTTTAGTAAAAGCCCAGAAGCTGTTTTCAACAGTTTCTTCAGAATTTCTAAAGAAAGGAAAGAAAGTTGAATGGCATCACGTTGCCCCATACAGCCATGAAAACCTGTTTTGTGGGACATTCTTGAAACCAACCCAGAAAGAAACCCTTAAGAGGTTTTGTATTTATTTACCCATTTTCTCTCCACCACCCACTTGATAGGTTTTATATTCAAATGCAAAATATATCTGCCTTTGTTGTAAGGATTCAATCTGATTTTGGTCTGATTTACAGAACAAATCCTGAGAAATCCAATCTTTTGCCAAATTTTATTTTTCCAATAGCTGCACACAGCAAACAGAAAACCTCCAATCCCCCAAGCTTCTCTAAATGATAGTTCAGCCTGCTGTCATATTCAAAGGTTCCTCAGAGACCACAAAGCTTTGACCTAACATGTTGCTTGTTAGATCATTAGTGCTATTTTCTGTGGAATGCAGTTCCCAAACTTGCAAAGTGTTTGAATTTTTTTTTTTTTACAAGATGTCAGAGAGCTCTGTGTTCACCAGGCTGCCCCTGACAGTACTTGGGCAAAATGAGGATCTGCGGTGACAAAAGGGTAACTCATATGTATCAGAAAGGTCTAGCTAGGTTTGTAAATCCCTGAGCTTTCCAAAGGACAATTTTTATTAATATATAGAGTACTTTTTCTTCGAAGGAATTTGTATTTAACATATTTTGGAAGAATTTTCATAAATAGGAAAACATTTTATTGAGGGAATCTCTTCTGAAATGCTACCTAGGTTCAGGCCAATTAGGGCTGTTACTAGCGTTTCTGAGCTACATGCAACCAGACGTGACCGCCTCAGGAGACTCAGCTTCCTAAAAGCACTTGCAGACTTCAGTCCAGCACACACAAAGCAAAGAAAATACAGAGAAGTCCTTCCACCGGAAGGCAGAAAAATACTGACTAGAAAGGAATCAACCTGTTCAAGAAAAGAACGATAATTAGGTTTTGAATTGTTTTACTAAATTGTTTCCTAAACCAGTCAGGTTGCTGGATTTCTAAATTAAAAATATAACAAGTCAGTAAAGAGAAGTTTAGAACCCTAATTTTGGAAATGTACTTGTACATGACAATTTTGAGGACAGTAAAAATTAAGTTCCTTATACAATCAGCTTGCAAATGAAATTGAATTAATAAGTTGGATCTGACTCCTAATAAAAATAACTGAGAAAATTATTTCTTTTAATAATTACTAGAATAAAAATAATCCAACAGTTTATCAATACCAATAAAATTAAACTTCTAAGTCAGGAACAGAATTTTATGTCCATCTTCAATGAACTATCAGATTGCCTGGAAAATAACTACAAAAACATTCATCTGCCATGTAGAGAACTCCCACTCTAGCCAGAAAAACTTTCTATAAAAGTTTTTCTAGTATTAGAATATCTGCCTTATATACTGGTAAAAATATTACCCAGTCAACCCCTCCTCTCCTCCCATATGCTGTGCTTATTTTTTACAACAATTTTCAAGAGGGAAAAAAGAGAAAAAGGCACAACCCACAAGTATAGCAAAGCTTTGATGCCATTCATGGCAGTCAGTGCGGCGTAGCAAACACAGTACAGCTCCAGTGAAAGAATGAAGGAAATGGCACTGAGCACAGATTCTACTTATGAGCCACACACAGTCTGTGGAAGCATCTCACATGCTGGCAGCAAAGTAAATTCTTCTAAGGGCAAATTCTTCCACTACCTGGAGCTGTGTAAGGAGTGTAAAACCCCAGTCTGGATTTTGCTGGTTCCAGGACCCTTGGGCCATGTGACACAAAGACAACAGAGGATCTTACCTGTTTATGCCAATTCTTCTCTAGTAACAAGTCATAAATCAGAGCTGCTGGAAGAGGTGGCTCTGGGTTACATCAGGGCCAGAATAATTTGGGAATAAACTCTCTATATCTTTAGCTCAGTCAGTGTTGGGATGAAACAGTTTTACTTGGCTAAAAACAGTACTCTGCGCAAAATTAGAGAAAAATCATCTTCCTGTGTTTAGTTAGCAACGTCAGAGGACACACTCCAAGCCTTGTTTTAGAAGTCTGTGTCTAAGGCTTGCTTCACTACAAGACTCTTAGTCTTGGACCTCAGTATTTAAAGATACACGTGCACCCTTGGTGGGAGCGTGCCACGATGGGCAATGGCACCTGGCCTGTACCAGCAATGCTGTGGCAACAGGACCAGGGCAGTGATTGCCCCTCAGTACTGGGCACTGGTGAGGCCACACCTTGAGTGCTGTGTCCAGCTCTGGGCCTCACATGAGAAGAAGGACATTGAGGTGCTGGAGCATCTCCAGAGAGAGGCAATGGANTGGGCAATGGCACCTGGCCTGTACCAGCAATGCTGTGGCAACAGGACCAGGGCAGTGATTGCCCCTCAGTACTGGGCACTGGTGAGGCCACACCTTGAGTGCTGTGTCCAGCTCTGGGCCTCACATGAGAAGAAGGACATTGAGGTGCTGGAGCATCTCCAGAGAGAGGCAGTGGAGCTGGGAAGGGACTGGAGCACAAGTCTGATAAGGAGCAGCTGAGGGAGCTGGGGCTGTTTAGTTTGGGGGAAAGGAGGCTCAGGGGGGATCTTATCATTCTCCAACGCCTGAAAGGAGTGTGGAGCCAGATGGGGTTGGTTTCTTCTCCCAAGTAGCAGGATGAGAGGAAATGGACTCAAGTTGTGCCAGGACATGTTTAGGCTGAATTCTAGGAAAAATTCCTTCATGGAAAGCAGTCAAGCCTGTAAAGGGCTGCCCAGGGAATAGGGTGGATTGGAGTGCCCAGATGGAGTCCCCATCCCTGGAGACACGTGTAGGGTAGCACTGAGGAACATGATTTTATGGTGGGCTTGTTAGTCCTCTGTTAAAGCTTGGACTTGATGATCTCAGAGGTCTTTCCCCACCTAAATGATTCTGTAATTCCAAGGACTTGGTTATGCCTTTGTCAGTAGACGTTTCGCTTTTGGTTAAAGCAAAACTAAAATGGGTCTGAATTTAAAAATTTATTAGGTCTTTTATTTCCTGGGTCAGCATGTTGCTACTTCAAACACCTAAGTGTAGGCAATTGCACAGTCAAGTATCGATCCACACAGTGCTGTTTAACTGTGAGACTGCCCCGTGTTATTCAAGGTAACCTCAGCAACACCAATTCGGAACTGCCTTCCTCCCCCCAGTCTGAACAGAGGAAAAGAATGAGAAATATTCCTGTAAGAGTCTCTAGAGGCTTGTTCCAAGCAGCTTCTTCTTTCTAACATAGAACATGTCTGATACAGCCCCAGGATCCCCAAGACTCAAAGAGCAAAAGCTGTGAGTCTCACAGAGTTTGTTCATCTGGAAAGGTCTGTCAAGAAAGGCTGGTTGCTGCTGTGACAGCGGTAACAACTCTGCTCCTGCTCTGTCACGTACACAGAGTCTCACCATTACCTGGACCACTGCTCTTTTCAGTTTGGTATTTAGGCAAATTCGGACAAGACTGCTCACAGAGTGGAGGATGGTTCTCAACACCACTTCCATCAGGCAGTTCTGCTTTAGAAGGCAACATTAAACTTAGTAACTCCTCCACCCAATTCCCCCCATCCTCTTAACACACAAGGCAAAAGGGTTACTGCAGCTGTAAGGAGCAGCCCCCAGCCCACACAGAGGGATGGGAATTTTAGCACCCCAGCTGCTTGGAGGAAATTTCCTAGGAAGAGAATGAGAGTTTTGATCTGTTTCCATTCACCAGGAATACAGCAATAAAATGCTCCTTTTATCTTAAAGCACTGATGCAGCTGAGTTCAGACTACCTGAAATACCAGGCCAAACTCAGCAGCATTGCTGGACAATACTGCTGGACAATAGAGGACACTCAGCTTGACCTAAATGAACAGGTAGCCTGAAAAGCTGGAGTAGAAATCTCGGCCACTGTAACTATCGTTAGGACTGACTGCAGCTGGTTAACAATGGGAAGTAAGCAGCAAGGGCTTAAGTGGAGGTATCTCGAGGGAACACTTGATCAGCACTAGATTACAGCAACCAGTCTTGGGGAAATCTATCCTCAAAACATTCTCAAACCCCCTGTCATTGGAAACAAAGGAAATGTTTGCTTCTCATTTCTGAGTCTATGGACAGATGAAAGGACTGTACAAGTGTGTTTCAACAATACTGAAAAGCTTTTCCATATAAAGTAGCCAATTTACTGTTACGGTTACACTTAAGTCAATTAAAATGTTTTATTTGCAAGGATTTGAATCTCTTACCTTCATTAACATTTAGCAGTAAATGGGAGAAAAAAGGTAAATAAAATATTATCTGGCTTTTTAAAGGTCATTCCAACTTGATCATTTATGAAAAGCCAGGTAGGAACACAGAATGTGCCCCTTTGTGTGGATTTAATACAAGCAGCCAGCTCAGAACAGTATCAGTGGAAGACAGCAAACACCAAGTCAGTGGCTGAGAGTCTGTAGTGCTCGTGTTTAATACATGCTTAATTACAGCCACCCTTTGTTCATCTGACTTGAGATAATTTTCCTTTTTGCTCAAGCCTCCCATCATAAATCACCCTGGTCACAGAGCATTTAACTGATGCACCTATTCTTAGCACCTGCTTTTAAACAACCCTAGGCTAGCAATCCAAACTGATGAAGTGACATACCTAATACTTTGCATGCCTTTACCAAAGGAATAGTCAGCAAGGTTCTGGAATCTGGGTCCTACCTAGGCTGGAGGGTGCGAAGGAGGGCGACCCCTCCACCGTAATTATGCGGTTATTGCAGTGTCTTACTTCAAGAGCTTTCATATTCCTGTTTATTAAAAAGAATAACATGGTATTCAAAATTCATTACCACAAACCTCCTTCAAATGAAGATTTTTATTATTTGTAAATAGATATAAAACCAATGATGCAGGAAGACCCTGGATTTTTAATATATAAAAAAAAAAATCAGACCAGAAAAGTAAGAAATATTTGTGCTCCTGTGGGCAAACATTTATTCAAATACACAGTTTACATTAAGCTTGCTTCTTTCTCTTTTTCTACATCCCTCACTGCTGATACAAACAGGAAAATACAAATTCCCCACAAATCACAGAATTTCCACAGCAAAATGCCACCTAGTACAATATACAGTTATTTTCCATCGTATCATTGTCCTTGGTAAACAAATTATCCTCAGTGCAAAACTGCA
The DNA here is from genome assembly GCA_013400235.1 of Oriolus oriolus. Classification (NCBI taxonomy): domain Eukaryota; kingdom Metazoa; phylum Chordata; class Aves; order Passeriformes; family Corvidae; genus Oriolus; species Oriolus oriolus. The sequence continues at coordinate 1,431,043 of VXBT01007386.1, read as the reverse complement.
AATAAAAGCTCTCAACAAATCAGTCCTTGTCTAACATGAGGGTTCAAATGCTGCAAATCTCCACTCAATGCACACTGAATATTGTGCATTGTCCCAAGACCAGAGGAAAAGAGACCCTTAAGAACCTTAAAACTACAGCATCTGAGAGACTTTCCCAAAAAGCTGACATCATCAGTCAGGAGTCCTGAAAGCAACTGAACAGCTCAAATCTCATCACCCTCATCAAGGAACACGAGCTGCAATGAAACCCCCAGAGCTCCAAGGCAAGTGCAGAGTAACTGAATTTACACATGGGTGTACACTAAAGTTTTAATGAATATTTAGCTAGTGACAAATCGCTCTGTCTAAATTAAATTTTCATAACCACGAAATTTTCAAGAGGATTTCTTTCATTTTCAAGAAAATGAAAACTCCCAGCAAATGTTAAATGCCTTAGGATTTTGCAGTGGATACTTCAAATGGTTTTATTGGGTAGTGATTCAGTAATTAAAATCAAAAGATGATTTGTTTCTTTGTTTATTTCTTCTCCTTGGCTATCTTTTCTTCACACAGGTGCTTCAACCACTTTATATTTCCTGTCAAGGAACCAACTGGTTCCTCTTGTCCAAGGAAAAGAATTAAATGTTTGCTCTTATTTTCATGGGAGTTGTGCATGTGAAAAGCCAATAATTCAAGAAGCAGGATTAACAGACATGGGATTAAAAATATAACCTGAATCACATAATCAAATCTGAAGCCTTCCAGTTAAAACTTTATCTAAACTAGTGGACAGAACAGACTGCACTATTAAAATAAATAAATCTACATAGCATCCTATACAGCAAAATATACAACATAATGTAATTAAATGTTACCATTCTCATTCAAAGTGAGCCCATCAGTGATGAAAGCTGCAGCAGTGTCAGACCAAGCTGGTGGATGCAGAGAAATGCCCAAGATCCCACATCCCACTGGGTCAGGACGAGCCCCACCGTGGGTGAGAGAGGGGCACCTGCCCCAAGAGCTGCTCATCCTGCACAAGAGCTGTCACCATGCACCAGACGGGGTGCGTAGATTTGGGCTCAACAGAAACTGCTTTAATAAACAGCAAGACCTGGATGTTTCAGTCAAGTTGAAGGTCACTTGCTAGAACCAAGTAACAAGAGGGTCAGAAGCATCACAAAATTTTTGCTGAGGTGAAAAATAAGATACAAGTTACCATGACTGAGACACAGACTTCATCTGATTCTACAGGGATTGTCACCACCACAGCACACACTGAAATGTGACTTTGAGAACAAATGAGGCAGGAAGGCTCTTGGCTACTTCCACAGAAAGCCATTCTAAAACTGTGTTTCTCAAGCAGCTGTTAGAAAATGTTTATCCAAGAGTACTGCAAGAACTTCTTCAGGCAAGGGTGACCATTACATTGAACCCACTTTCTTGGCAGGGTGGGGAGCAGAAACAAAATATTTTCTTCCTTTCTGCTGCAGAATGTAAAACATATAGAAAATCTGGAGGTGAAATTTTAATTGCTGATTTAAGAATAGCTGATAATTAACTTACATTCTCTTCAAAATGTAGTTTTCTCTATGACCCGGTAACCAAGCAACAGGAAAAGTAACAATACAAAAGTGTGACAATAAAGCCTCTCTTTTTTTTAATACAGAAATTATATTTTCAAGCTAATCATTATTTCTTGTTCTAAGCATAAATTTATTTCTGTGTCATACTGGAAGAGTCTGGACCAAAAGAGGAAATGCAGTTAACATTAAATAAATGGAACAGCTGGGAACAGCATTAGGCTACATCTTAATGTGGCCTGCTGTTCAGTACTCACCAGCAAAATCTTGCCTGTGTTTTGCCAGGATGGAATACACACACGGAGGAGAAACTCTAGGAGCTGCATTACTCCTTTCCGAACAGAGATAATTGTGACCAAGCACCGAGAGGTTTGGAACTCAAGTCATACCCACTAATAGAGACTTAAGGGGAAAGTATGTACAACAATATTTTTCAGTGTAGCTATTAAGACTCTGGTCTAGTCTATTTTGCCAGCCTGCGTCCAACCCCTGCATCAGCACTCAGAGCACTCACAATCACCTTGTCCTTCAGGACACAGACAGGTGTGTTAAGGTGGGCTCAGGAAACAACTCCTCAACAGCCAGATCCAGAATTCTGATCTCCACTGAAAGACTGGGGAAGAAACCATTCTGGCACAGAAATATCTGCAAATACATTTCATACTGAGTGTGGGAAGGTTTACACAGCCCTTAGGAGATGTTTTCTACTCTTTAATTTGAGGAGTTCTTTCTCAAGAGCTTTGCCATTAAAGGAACCAATTCCCAGCTTTCATGTGCTACGTCTTTAACAAGATGAGCCTAATCAAGTCTTCAAACATAAGAAAGATCAAAGCCTTTATCTGTAATAAAACAAACGATATGTGTCCGGCATGTATTGACAAGGCTACATGGCTTCAGCTGTTCAGTCTCATTATTACTGACATTCATCATACAAAAATCTGGATGGCATACTAGAAGATCCCTAACTTTCTAGCAAAGATAATGTCAAACAGCAATAACACTTGACTTGACCTCAGCTTTACCTTCTTAATACCTGCAGTGATTTGCAAGCTCAAACAACGCAGCAGCAAGTAGCAAAAATTAAGCCTGTCATTAGCACATAGTAAATTTGAAGAACAATAATTTTATGGTAAAAACTTTAACTGTTCGTTGGCATGAACACAACACAGAAATGCTGTACGACTCCCCTGATGGACCCTTTCAAACGCCTGCTGAACATCACTTAAGCCTGACTCCCTGCCTTGAGGTACGTCGCAGTTACTGGGGCATTTCCTAGATAGGCCTGTCTGGGGTTTGAACTTAATTGAGCAGAATATTAGCTCAGAGATCTGATTCTCCTCTGATCCGACTAATCAACAACGCTGTGCCCCAATTAAAGGAGCGAGCACAATCTCCCGCATTGCCTGGCACATTCAGTCTCAATGATTTTATTCTTTCCCTTTCTTGTTGTAACTGCTCAGTCTCTGTTTGTGCAACAGTTCTTTGGACTTGCAGCACACAGAGTAGAAGCACCAGCCATCAACTTTTCTTAACTTTTAAATAATAGCTCTAATAGATCAGATTTTTAAAAATCCTTTATCAAATTGAAAATTAATAAAATCCATTTTTATCTACTTTAAAATGTTTGCCTTTTAAGGCACAAAATAAATATAAAATCTATACAAAATTTTTAAGAACCACACTTTCGTATCACAATCATCTGAAAAATTTGAGTCTCTATTTGGCACAATTGCATTTTACTTTAAAGGTCATCCTAGAGGACCTCAGTTATTTCCAGAAGTCTTTCACTGAAAATATGTCACCACTCTTCCCCCAAACATGATACAAACTAAGATCTACTACATTTATGTGACTAATGACACCAACAGGACAACCTGCTTTGTGAATGCAGGCCTTCCTTTGAAAACAGGAGAACCATGAAAACTAAAACCGCTCCCACCCAAAACACTCTCTCTGGTATTACAAGAAAGCCCTGCAGAGCTGAAGTGACTCTGCTGGTTGCTCGAGGTGACCACGGCAGCTGGGTTCCAATTACTGGTATTCAGCAAAAGTCCCACACTTCAGTGTCTCTCAAGACAGACCCTAAAGACAGGATTGCAAATTGCAGTATTTGTGCTCTGTATTTTGTCTACCACAGATCACAATATTAGTGTCAGGCAAATAAGAAAATAAATTAAGAAAACGCATTCAAGATAAAAGCTAACAGCAAATGATTCCACAGATCTCGCATTTAAGAATCTTTTAAGCTTTGCTGAAGGAAACAAACACTTCAATATGAGGTTTACTGGTGCTTTGCATTTCAATTGTGTCACTCTTTCCTAATTGTTCTAATGTCAACACTGTCCGATGCTGTTTCTGGATAGTCAGTCTTTTTCTTAGATAAAATAACAAGGTTACCACTTCATCCCACACACTGTGCAACTGCATAGCCATTTGTTAGGTCCTGCCTTAAAGCCAATTCAACCTTTTTCTATGATCTCTTTTCTGAAGTGTCAAAGTTCTAGCAATCTAACTTTTTGCAGTTTCTTTTAACAGCATAATCTGGCTTTTATGGCAAACTAGCTGTCCACAGGTTATAAGAGCCTTTGCTCCTCAAATGTACTGTATCTGCCCTGCTAATTATCTGTCAAAATCTATATGGAGTGGACAGAAACCAGACTGTCAAAGGGAATTGATGCAATCTATTATTTTCAAATTTCTTACTGTGTGTCATACATCAAGACATACCTTATTCTGGGACATCAAAAAGTGCTGGCACAGGAGCAATCCAATGCAATGCCTCGGAAAGGCTTTGAAAGCTTTTTATGCTGGACAGCCACCTATTTAGCCAGTGAGTGAGAATAATTCAATAGGAATTTTTGGGAACATCTATACAGTGTTTTCACACACCCTGGTATGTCTGTACCAGTGATTACTCCATTATTTGTCTATTTGCTTTTCCTTTCACACCACAGTTCCTTTTCAACCCTCAGTAAGAAGAGTTGTCCAGACAAGGCTCACCCATTTCTTACATAATAACAGCTCATCGAGATGCCAGCCAGAAACGAGGGGTAGCAGCCCTCAGTTTAGTGCAATTTCCAGGGAGCAAGCCAATTGGGAAGGAAAAATGGAACGGTAAAATTAAACATGTATTTTATCACAGATGAACTAAGTGTAATTTCCAACCAAGATTTTTTGTCACTTTTTAGTAGCAGATGCCAAGAGAATCCTGTCAGCACTGCAGACTCAAGGAAGAGAGGGAAGAGAGAAAACTTGGGTTACAAGACAATTGTGAATTTTTATACAAATTCTTTCACACCACCTAAATAGAGGATTCCAATTTGCCCACTCTCTGGCTCTTTGCAGAGTAAGCATTGTGCACTTCAGAAAATAAAGAAAGCCCCAAACCCCACCTGAATTGCAAGATGGCCCTAAATTCTGTTTTGGCCTAAGACAGGAACATAAATGAATCAATTTATAATAATAGCTAACTATAAATATTTACAAATAATTATAGATATATATGAATGTGAGCTAAATAAATCTAACATAAAATAAAAATACTATGATTAGGAGATGATGCAGCTGAATTTTCTCTTGAAGGAATCACTTTGTGCTATGCTACAGACGAGTGCATCTAATTATATTTAACAAACAATTCAGTGTAGAACCACAACAGCTCTAGGAAGTTCAGATCATAAGGGACAACAAGTATGAAATTCGAGTGCTCAGAAGGGCGGCGGTCTCAGTGTCTGTTTTTGAACTCTGGAATTCTTTAATGAAGCAGACAGGAGTCAAATTATTGTCTAAGGTAGTAAAACCATGATTACATATTTAAAGGGGACTTAAAAAAATGACTACGTAACTGGCAAATTTCGAAAGTGATAAATCATAGGGAATGAGGTCTTCCTGGGAAAGCTGGCTCACACACCAGAGCAGGAATAAGGCAGCCACGGTACAAATCCCATGGGCATCACATTGATAACAGTTTCCTGTCTCCCTCCACCACAGAAGTCATTATTTTCTAAGGAAAGTAATGATGGGGGTTTTGTTGGGGTTTTTTGGGGTGTTTTTGCTTTGTTTTGTTAAACTTCCCTGTAACGTCTAAATATCCAGTACAAACTATTTTAAACATCCCTCCTTAATATAAAAACTCCACCTACTTTACACTCTGAACGCAAACTCCCTTTTTGTTTGAGTTCAGTAAAGCAGAAGAGTATCAAGGACAGCCATCAATTTCAAACAGACCTCTTGGCTGTGGAATGCCTTGCTACCTGACTTGGAGCTTCACTGAGGAGCAGATCGGGTCTCTGCTCTCCCTAAAGCAGGCAATTTTCAGGATCTGGGCCACTCATGCATAGCTGAAATACGTATTCACTACTTCTCCTGCCTCATTTTGCTGTTTACTCTCACATCCTGAGAAGGTCTGAGAAAGGCATTTGGCATTTAAAAATGCTTTTATTTTTAAGCAAATTAAACAAATGTTACTTGAAGCGAATAAAGATCCTAATTTTCTTTGGCTTCAGAATATTGATGGTCACCTGGCCCCAAGACTCATTTCAGGAGTAATGATGAGAATTTGGTATAGGTAAGTAATTTGCTCTTCTTGCTAGAAGAGTCTACACAAACAACTTTCAAAACTTGACTGGAGAACTGGTCAGCATATCATTCTGGTCAATTATTTGCCATGCTAGAAATGCATCAGGATAATGACACGGGGAGGGATTGTAAGGCAATATTGTTCCCCAGAAGCCTTTGTCTAACAAGGTAATTTATGACCTGTTCTGGAATCCAGTCTTTACAAAACCATAAATTCACACTTGTATTCAACTTCAAAGGGACCATTATCAGTAAAGGTGGCAGAAGCATCAGACTGCTGCAAACTAGATAAACAGATAAGTGAGACTTTCATGGTTTTCTCCTCTAGGTCTGCTCTCAGGACAAAGGCACCTAAAGGTGTAGCTGCCCCTCGGCATTTGGCCCTGTTATTTGCAAAGTTCACCACTGAATGTGCTACTTCCCTTTTACAAGGTGAGGAAAACCTTACTCACTCAAGTGCAAAAACTCACAGCACTAGCAGAGCTTTGAAAGCCCTTTCAAGAGCCTGTCAACGCTTACCTGGAAGCTGGTGCTTTCCTATGAACACAATGACATGTAAAGCAAAAACAAAGAAGAAACAACAAAAACCCCAAGAATCAGTGCTTTGCATCCAAAATAAAAATAAAATGAAGGCTCTTCAGAGCAGCAAGGTTTAACTAATGTGTGTGTCCACAGGTGGAAAACCTCCCGAGGCTCTTGCAGTGGGCCCTCTCTGTTGCACTGCATGAGCAGTACATGTATTTGCACTGGTGCTCCCAAGTTGGGCTAAGCCCCTTCCCTGAAGGTGGGAGATCAGGGCCTCTAAAGGCAGTGCTACATGCAAAAAAAGGGCCAGATTTATACTCACTGCCTTTCAAACAAAAGCCTACCAATTTTGGACAGTCATTCTTGTCACACTGGAAATTCACAGCCCCATACGTTTGAAAACAATACTTGAATAATCCTATTTTACTGGAGCAACAAAAGGGTAATAGGGAAAGCAGGCAGCTGTCCCAGGTGATTAACTGTGCTGGGTGCAACCAATGTGCCTGATTAGGCACCCAGACAGCACGGGCTAAGGCAGGAGCCGTTGACAGAGAGCAGCACCTTAGAAACACTCCCTTGCTGACAGTGAAAACTCCCACCTACCTTTCCACCTATTCTGGAGAGATTAATTAGTTAATGTTTGCACAGTGCTGTGAAGATCTAAAGAGGCGAGTGTGAGCATGGGTGCTGACCAGAATTACTTCTAATTGATGTGCTGGAAGTGAACATGGCATTGCTGTGGAAAGGTGAGAGGGGACAGAACAAATGGCCTTTTTCTGGCCCAGCTCTCCAGCAGTGACAGTGCTCTCCAGCAGAGAACCTAGGACAGGGAACAGAAGCTGGGCAGTGCAGCCAGCAGAGGAGGTGAAGCACAGCACAAAAGGAGGGATTCAACTGAACACTGCCAACCCAATACAAACTAACCCAGGCAGAGGACTGCAGCTACTCTCGTGCTGAGGCCATTAATCTGTGTTTTGTTGGTGGGTTTTTTTGGTTTTTGTTTTGTTTGAAAAGCTTCCCTGTAATATCTAAAGATCCAGTATAAACTATTTCAAGCATCCCTCCTTAGTACAAAAACCCCACCTGCTTTACACTCTGAATGCAAACTCCCTTTTTGCTTGAGCTCAGTAAAGCAGAAGAGTATCAAGGACAGCCATCAATGAACATCCAGGTTCATGCAGAACTGTCTTCTGACTGAAATCCAGCTCTCCCTGGGATGAGACTGAAGGAGTTGTGCCCATTTAAGTTTTCTGTACTGAAAAAAATTTAGGCTACTAATTTTGTATCCCTGGCAGATAAAAATGCCTGGCAAACTTATTATACGTAGTAATAGTATTGATGGATCCTACCTGAAGTTCTGGATGACAGTTCAGTACAAGCAGAGTTAGCTAAGCTCTGTGGTCTAGAAACAAGCCCTTAACCCTATTACTGTCCATGCTCTAACCTGATCTTTTTAGTTGAAGTTATTAAGGCATCAGTGGCAGAATTAGCTGGTGTCCTTCAGGCCGGTGTCAAGGTTGAAGCCCAGCCAGCAGCCCAGGCCACACAGCCACTCGCTCACGCCCCCACCAGCTGGAATCAGAAGGGGGAAAGCTGGAAAACTCACGAGTGGAGATAGAGCTTAATAGGGAAAGCAAAAGCCATGCACACAAGCCAAGCAAGACAAGGAATCAGTTCACTGCTTCCCATGGTTGGGCAGGTGTTCAGCCATCCCCAGGACAGCAGAGCCCTGCCACAGTTAACCGTGACTTGGGAAGACAAACACCATCCCTCCAAACGTGTCCCCCCTCCTCCTTCATTGTTACCCAAGATAATATGCTGTCTTTAGGGGTTCAAAGTTTTCTGCAAAAGCATGGTAGCACTAATGTTTGATATGAGGGAAGAGAGAATTTGAAAAATGTGCACATGCAGGACCTGGTACTGTGCACAGTTCATCACCAGCCTGTGTGTCTGCGGTTACTCTCTTTCCTAACGCGGTCACACACTTCCCACTTGATAATTTATTAAATAAAGGAAAAGCAGTTGTACTTTAAGTTAGCCAAAAAATCTCTAGCATTAGAGAAAACATGAAGCGTTTGGTAGTTGAGAATGATGTCGAGTACAAGTATTCCAGCAAAAAATAGTAATTCCCTGCGTCACAAATAATGGCTAACTTTGGTTTCCCTCCGTGACTTCTATCTGTTTCTATACATACACCATTCAGGAGGAAATCACCGCTGCTCTCAGCAGCGTCCAAGAAGTTTTAATACCTCCACAGTAGCTGGTCTAAGCAAGACATAGTGACCTGACTCCTTAATTTACAGCAAAAATCCCTGATTCATGAATCCAGGAACTGATGGCTAATTAGCTGGAGAAAAAACTACAATCCAAGAACAAGAAAAGAAAACCAAGAAAGCCCAGCCCAACAAAGCCAAGACCATGAGCAGAGTCACATCCTCAGGATAAGGAATGTTTTCTGTCCCATCTCAGCGTGTGCCTCACACTTCTCTTTCTTGAAAGGCAAACTCCCCACCTGAGCCAACACTGATGAGGTGGGACACCACCACACTCAAAGCAAAGAATGGGCAGAGACAACTACAACAGCAGCACTCCCTCCGCCTTGGCAACCCCACTGCAACCCTGCTCTTCCTTTTCTTTCCCCTTGCTTTCTCCATCCCAGAACCCCAAGCAGCAGAAAAAACTCTATCACTCAGCCTTAACAGCAGCAAACCTTGTTACCTACTCTCAGTTCCCACTCCAGCAATGCAGAACACAGGGTCACAAAAAATAGGCCATTAGATAACAACCATCAAATCCCAGAAAAGTTCAATGACAATTGAATTTGCATGTCGTACCACAAGCCATGTAGTCTTTGCTTTTCTGACAGTAATTAGTTAACCTGATGTTTTCTTTTGCAGTTCAATACCCAGATGTGTTTTTTTAAACTGATACAGGTTAGCACCTTTAACTACACAACCCAAAACTATGCAGCAGTTTGCTCTTCTTTGCATCAAAAAGGTTACCATTAAACATGATTCCAGGGCAGACACTACCAGGGAAGTGAAAGGGAAAAACTTGCAAATGCTTTCAGGTTGTGAGCACGAAAAGCAGGGAGGAAAAAACCCAACAAAAGCCATGCTGGAAAATCTCCCAAACTGCAAGTTATAAATGCAAACAAACAGCATTCAAAAGGCATTAGTGAGGAAAACCCCAACCCTGAGAGCAGCACTGTTCTCATGGAAGGAGTTGGGAATCACAGAACTGAAGTTTGTTTCTCATGGTTAAAGAACAAGAAGTACATCCTCTCCCTGGGAGCGGCTGGGAGCTGATCCCCACCAGCAGATTTAACACCACCATCCACAGAACTCCATTAACCAGCCAACACATCCCTGCTCCCACATCTTGCCTGTCAGCTTATCCAGCACAGAGGCTGCACTCTGAGTGCCACAAATCACCAGCTAAAATAGTTCTGCCTCTTCAAAGGGGAAGGAAGGAGATTTGGGGGGTGGGGTGTATGTGTGTGTGTGTTGGGTGTTTAAACAAGAGGGAGAGATGCTCAAAGTGATTTACAACTCCCCTTTGAGGACAAGCCAGACCTGGGCAAAGTAATTTTTTTGCACCTGGACCATTATGAGGCAAAAAGGATGATCTCTCGAGGAGCAAAGGACATTCAAATGTACAAGTCAAAGACCAGGATGATTCAATCTTTTCTAGGATCAGCCTGGCTTAAAGAAAAACATTCTGGGAAAAATAGACATCTCTCTCTTCCACAGAGTAAAAGGGAAAGGAGATTAGGAAACAAGAGGTCTTGAGTATTCAAAGTGCTAATTCAGAACTTCTCTCTCTAAAGCACTCATGAAACATTTTAATTGTCTGACTTTGCATTCAAAAGCCTTGTTTGCAACTCTTAATTGCAGACAGCTTTGAACAAATAATTGAAATGCATGACTTGTGGGGCCTGCTTAAACAATTATAATGTGCTTTGCCAATAGGTACTTTGTCCCATTCTCCTCCCCCACCTTTTTCATAATGGAAATGAGCTAACATGATATTTGGAGCAAAGTTAAAACCTTGCTAATTTGCAGCACTGAGATCTGGGACTGTGACAGTGGTCGTACCTGTACAACTGCTTATATCAGCAAAAAATACACTAATAGTTCAACCAAATGCAAAAAAGACCTTTTCATTTTCTGCTGAGAACAACCCACTGGGAGATTCTTTTCTAAATACAAATCCTTCATATGCCTGTTAGTTTTGCATTTCCTAAGATTTATGTAGCTATTTTCCTGAAAATTCCCTTTGTATGATTTAAGCAGAGCCTCTCATAAATATAAACAATCTTTCCAAGTAGAGTTCAGAACATAAGTTGAATAAAACCACATCCTTCTCAGAAGACACGAATTATTTTGGCATGGTGTAGTCAAAACCATTCTAGGAAACTTACTGTGCTCCTCAAGCTGTAATAAACTGCAAAATCAAGAGCGTTTTATCCTTATTCAGAAAATAGTCAGTGGCTCATGCCTATCCCTGAAGGTAAAAGTGCCCTTGCAAGAAAAGTGAACTTGGTTCAGGTCAGCTTATTCAAAGTCCTGACTTCAAATGGTCTCCTTTTACCCTGCTCTGCTTTTACTCTGTTGGAAAGGATCTTCCCTGCTAATATCCAGACATGGAATGTGATTCCTATTTTGATGTCTGACATCTAATCCAAGCCTGGGGATGATTCAAGCATATTTCAAACACCATCTTACCTCAGACACTTGGTGCTGGGTGCAGACAGGACAGAGGCTCTAAAGCAGCTCTTAGAATGTAATTTGCAGTTCAGTCTGTTGAGCTGTTGGTGTGCTGATAAGCAGTGCTGAGTAACACACTCAGCAGTCAGTATTACTGTTTGCCCAAACCAGGACTGCCTGCGTTTCAAGGAGGGAGGAGAGCAACTAATGAGGCACTCACTCCCTGCTAACCCAATTTCCCCGCTACACTTAGACTCTCAGCTGGGCACAGGCAGCTTGGACACCTGATAATCAGAGTCACACAGCCTCCTCCACCTCCAGCACAGGCCCTGGCCTTGAGCAGAGAGATCTGCAAACTCAAGGATTTAAGTTAAGAACATAAAATCTAATTTAATGGAGAAATAAAACTGTAACTGTAAATCAAATTTAATCAAGATCTAAAAATATAATCAAATTAGGCTGCTAAGAGCTGTTCTAGATGAACTCTAGAAGCTGGAAAAGCCGCAAGAATTTTAAACAATGCAGAGATGTAGCATCCAATCATCTGCCACTGCAAGGTAAAGACCTTCTGTCGCTAGTGCTCCTGGCTAACTTGCTAAGAAAACAGGAAAGCAGTTTTCTGTAGGCCCAGTTTTGTATTGCTTGCTTTAAAATCCACTGTGCAAGATGACAACTGTCTTATTCTTCCAGTGGTACTAAAAAGCATGAAAAGGATTCAGAGCCCTGCAGGACTAGACCAATACTATTTTTGCAAGTAAACTTCACTGAGACTTCAGAAATGTAAGCAAGCTAGTTGGAGTTTTATTTCTAGAGCCAAATTCCAGTTTAAATAAATACCTTCTGAATATAGGAACCAACCCTATCTACAGGAAGCGTAGGTATAACTTTCTTCATAGGAGTGAAAAAAAATTCGCATATACGCATTAGCAGAATTTAAGCCTAAGTTTATAAATCACCATGCAAGTTTATGGGGCCACATAACAGTTTTGTGATAATTATAATAAATGCAAGCTCTGGAAGGAGTTTAATAACTCATTCTGAGAATGCTTCCCATGTTCACTACCCATTTCATTGGCTACTCCCATCAATAACCCCACTAACATAAAAACAAGGTCAGGCAAGCAACCGAAAGACTGAAAAAGAATGTTGAGAAGATCAGATTCTTACAAGCACACCAGGCCTGATAATTCAGTTTCAGAGAGTAGATGATAATAAACCCAGAAAATGGCACAACTGGAATGCATTGTGGGCCTCTCCATGTAGCATTTCATTTGTGGTTCAGTCAGCCAGTGTGGGGCACGCTATCCACAAAGTAGCAATCATCCCCCTTCCCAGTAAGTTCTGTAAGGGCATAATCTCCTCAACAAACTCATCCTCCACCAGCACAGGATCTGGGTGTTTGAGTCGTCTCTCCACACACAGCCAGTTCTCAGAGCCAGCTCCACGCGTGTGCACCTCCGCAGCAAGGAGTGAGAGACACTGGCACAGATTTTCGCCGTGAGTCGAGAGGCCAAGGACCGTGACTATTCCGTTCAGAGTTCTGTGGGGATGCAGGCTGCATCACTCAGTTCAAGCTGCCACTCAGAAAAAGAAACCAAGATTTAACAGACACGTTATGAGAGTCTGGGTGGTGTAAGCCTATTGAGATAAACAGGTGAACGCTAACAGAGGCCTTATCTCCATGCACTCAGTAAGGGAGTCTGGATGGTTTTACTCTCTGTATTTTAGTGTATCACACACAGATTGTATTTTAGCATGCACAAACTAAAATGGGAATTTCTCTGTCCCAAGACAGCAGGACAGCTGCACATACTAAAATATTAGTTAGAAAATGTATTTCCATGGTAGGAGAAAAGCTCACGCATGTGAACTGGACAAGTAAAGGGTTATATTACAGAGCTGGGATAGAAAACTACTTTGTACCACTGTATATTTTGTGAGAAGAATTGTGGCAATAATTGGAACTTTCAGATGCTCTTCCAAGGTCACTTCCCGATCCCATGAATCAAGCCCACTTGAGGAAATTCCTGCTGACACCTAGAGCTCTGCATTCAGAAAGTACAGGCTGTACAATCCCATGAACAGAACAAGAATTTTTTCACTTAATAAGAAAATTGTTTAAACGTTAAGCTGGCTAAATATATTAAGGTGAAAGCCCAAAGAGATTTACCATATGAATTGCTTGGTACAGACCCAAATTTTTAAAATTGTTTAGCAGACAATTTCCCATGAAATGACCCCAATTCCACACAGGTAATTTAGTCTCACGGTTATGTCTGTGCATGCAGCTTCTAGCATTTGGGCTCCCTGTTTCCTTTTCACTTCCTCCAAGCATCAATAAAGCACCTCTGCCAAAGTTCAGGAGCATAACAAGAGAAAGAGGGGACCACACTTGGGCAGACTTTACTGGCTGCCTTTATGGAGGAAAAAAATAAACAAAAAAGCCCTGAGAGCTGAGAAAGAAGAAAGAAAGGGACGGAATTCTGTCCTGCAGCTGCTCAGTGACACAAAGTCCCTGGCTGAGCTCAGAAGATGGGAGCACCAGAGTCAATAAGCACTGGAAAAACTCTCTTCTCCAGTCAGGATGCATCCTCCATCCTCATTCTGCAGTCTTATTTATGCAACTCAATGTTACCATCTCAGTGGAAATCTTGCCTGTCACAAATGCAACAACCCATCCATTGCAATCAGCAAGGCTTTTCTACCAGGTGACAGGTTGGGCCACCACTGCATTCAAAACAATTTTCAGTAGGATTAGCTTGATTTAGGTTCAATAAATGTAGAACAAAATTAGTTATTCCAAGAGAATCTGCATTGCTAATAAAACAGCCACTTCACTGATCTCTAATTACAATAAGACTCAAGAGCCTTCCTTTTGATTTGTAAGGTGCATATCAACAATACTTTTCTGTGCAAATATTTCACTTATATTTTGTGTTTTATCTAGTATTCCAGCTACCTATAGCCAAAATAGTTCCTCTGAGAAATGTTTGAAACCCTGGAAAGCTGGCAATTATAAATGAAAAAAAAGGAAGTATTTTTATGGTGCTGATGAAACATTGATCTAAAATAAATGCAAAACATTGAAAGAATTTTAAGGTCACCCAATATCTTAGAAGAAGAAGAAATAATATAAAACTGTTCTATTTAAGAATTTAAACTAAGTTCTCTTTCAAGTGAAATTTTCCATGCCCCACCAAAATAATTTTAGATGGTGAAAAAAATATAGATATCTTTAGAGCAAGATGTTTCAGCTAGAAATTTTCAGGAAGAAAAGTGGGGTGAGTTCACCCTGAGATTCATATTGCTGAACAGTGAATTTCAATCAGATCAGTTATATTACTGATTCATTTTGTTTATCTCCAAACAAAGAAAAATTCTTATATTGATTTGGATTTGGGCATGTAATGGACACAGCACATTCATGCCAAAGTAGTTTTCTAGCAGAATTTTACGCATGCAGCTGAGGAAAAAACCTCACTGTACCCTGCAAAATTACAGTAAGAGAGCAGAGAAGAGAAGCAGGATGGCAAGTGCAAGAAGAAAGCAAACACTGGGCAGCTGACAGGCCTAATTGCCAGCTTTCTGTCCCATTCATGCATGCTGTGGTTGTTTCAAAATGGCATGAATTGACAGTATTCTTTTAAATTTCTCCAAAAAAAAAAGTTTGGAATGAAAATGCCAACATTTATTACAGCTCAGGTGCCCGAAGCAAGAGAATTATTGCTGAGGTGTTTAAGTGGCGTGTGATTTTCTGTTTTATTTTCATAGAGAAGTAGGATTTTTGAAGTAACTGCTGTAATTGATGTGCAAATTTTGACACATTTTGTATGACAAGTGACTAGCCCAGTGGTACCTCTGCAGATCAATAATAGCACATCTCAGTTACCTGACTAGTGGGTGTTTGGAAGGAAAAGGGAAAGGTTTGCAATCATGCCCAGAAGCAAAGTGATTCCCAGAGGCTTTTGCTCTCTACATTACCGAACACCTGAGCTGTTTTTATGGAGCAAACTCAGACAGCATTGCCAATTCCCTGGTGTGAAAGGTTTGGATTCATAGAAGCAGAAGTCAGAAATATGTGGCTTCACTGATGTTAAAACATTCACAGATGACCTAATAGTTGACATATTCCAATGGGACATGAATTTCAATTTAATTTAATATGCTACCCAAAGTATATCACGGAAGTTCCACCAGAATTCTCTGGAGATGTAAAGACACTCACCTCAAACCAATTTTTCAAAGAACTGGCTACTTCAAAACAGAGGAATAGGTACCTCAGGGCCCCTTGGGCTTGTCAGGAAATAAAGTGCTGAAAAAATACACCACAAGCAAGTACAGCAAGATACACGAGTCTTCTGACATGAGTGCAAATAGTTCCCGTTTCTAGAGAAGCTTTCTGGAATATTGGAATGCCCGATATTTTGTATTACATAGTTTCTAATTTCTTATTCATGTGCATCTTCCCCTAAAAGGCCAAAAAGAATGTAGAAACTTAAAAAAAATTCTTAATGTCAAATACTTTGTTTTGTTTTGTTTTTAATTTTTCCTCTCCGAAGGGAAGGAGGTAAAACTCTATGGAGACTGCAATGGGCTTCCTATGTAAAATGCTATGCAACCATCTCTCTGCTAACATTTTTTAAACACAGAAATTTACTGATAAATCTTGGCATGCCTCTGTGAAAAACAGATACACATGACAAATGCAAAGCAGTTATAAAAAATACCACATCTAGTGTGATTGTTTTTCATAGAAATGTTCCCTTTCAAAATATAAGTTTAATAAAATTGAAGCATTTAAAATAAATATATTCATCTCAACAATACATTTTGTGAAACCTAATCTAATTATGTTGTTAAAATGAGAAATGGTACACATGCCAAAATATCAGCAGAATAAAATATTTCTTTCTTACTTAATCATCTAGTGCAATTTCATATCACTCACAAGAGGAAAAAAGCCAGGTGAATCAGGTTGGCTGGTGAAGAAGGTTTGAATACAAGTGAGAGGTGATCTCTGCAAATCTCATCAAGTTCAACAATGCCAAATGCAAGGGCCTGTGCGTGGTCAGGGCAGTCCCAAGCACAGTCAGAGGCTGGACAGGACATGGAGTGAGAGCAGCCCCAAGAAGGACTCGGGGGTGTTGGTGGATGAGAACCTTGACTTGACCCAGCAGCATCAAGAAATCAGCCGTGTCCTGGGCTGTGTCCAAAGGAGCGTGGCCAGCAGGTCAGGGGAGGGCACTGTCCCCATCTGCTCCATCCCCTTGTGACTGGCCCTTGTCAGAGCCACCTGCAGTGCTGCACCCAGCTCTGGGACACTCAGCACACCAAGGACATGGATTGGAGCCACTCTAGAGGAGGCCATGAAGATGATCTGAGAGGTGGAGCAGCTCTGCTACGAAGACAGGGTGAGAGAGCTGGGGCTGTTCAGCCTGGAGAAGAAAAGGCTGTGAGGAGACCTTAGAGCCCCTTTCAGTGTCTAAAAGGGCTTCAAAAGAGAAGCTGTGTCTGCCCCAACCCTGGAAGTGTCCAAGGCCAGGTTGGATGGGGCTTGGAGCAACCTGGTCTAGTGGAAAGTGTCCCTGCTTGTGGCAGGGGGGTTGGAAAGAGATGATCTTTAAAGCTCCTTCCAACCCAAACCATTCTAGGATTTTTGGGGAACTGCTGGCAAATGACTGCTAAGTCATGAGAGGAACAATGACCTGGTGCTTTAGTCAAGGTTATCGCACACAAGGGATAAAAGGAGTCCAGTGACTTCTGACTCCGGCGATGCAGTGTTTATTGACTTCCTAGAGATGATGAACACAAACACAGCTGAATCACATCTTTTTAATTTACCACGATCCCTCTGACACAACAGAGGCAGGGACAGAGCTGACCTGAAGGACAACTGGAGGAGCTTAAATGTTAGAAGTCAAAATTTATTTGTCCCTAATTATAGTTCTATCCTGCCTGGAAGCAGCACAATAAATTCTCTTACCTTCCAATTCAATAAAATGCTTTGTAGAAGGGTTTTATAACATCACCTTCTAAGCCTGTTCATTTTTGTTGCTCCTGTCTCTTCAGCCTTTCTAGCACAACCTTTCCATATAAATTCATTAGAAAACAATTTATAGTATTACCATCAATGATTCTTCCTGCAGCATTGTAAATATGCACAAAGGTTTACAAAACTGGTAAGGCATGCTCCTGCCCCAAGGGCCTGTGTTAGTTATTAAAGTCTTTATACTTTTTACATTAATATACTTCAACACAAATTTTAAAAGGAATTATTAAGAAAGATCAAAGTGAAACAATGAAAAATAAAATACCAAGAGTACCTACTTACAGATCCTAAAAAAGAATAAAAGAACAGTTTGACAATACTGACCAAAAATTCTTAATGTTCAAGGAATATCTAAAGCATTATTGCCTCCAGTTCAGTTACAACTTACTGATATCAAACTTCACAGCACCTGAAGCAAAATGTACAGTGCAATACAACTAAAACAAAGAGTTTCAAACTATTCACAGAGAGAATGGCCTTCTGTTGTTTCAGCACTGGAAAGAAAGAAAAAGGGTTTCTCAAATTTACTGTTATGAATAAGCCTGTCTTAACCCCCTGCAATTCTTTAGCTCCTTGTATGCAGGCAAGACTCTGGGCCAGCACATGAAAAACAGCAGGCTGGCACATCCTTCATGCTCCTTCTTTTCAATTTACTATTTCACTTAAAAACAAAGTCATGACAGTTGATGTGACAGCCTCAAAAACATGAGCCAAGAGCAAAACTCGGTTAGATCTGCCAGCTTCTGGCAAAGTCTGACACATGGCTCTGAGAGGAGAGGCCTGCACAGACATTCTCTAAGGGTAGAAAAAACTGAACATGGAAGACAAAGAGGAAGATCCACATCACAGAAAATTCCACAGGAGAGCCTGAGCAAATGCAGTAATGCTGTGAACCTGCAATCACCCCACTTGACTGGAATGTACATGAGTGGAGTTCATCTTGTGGGACAAAGATGAGGAGGAAGCCTGGGGATGGGACAGACAGAGAATGAAACTGGGGCAAAAGGAGCTAAGGAGGCAGTGAGATGGGACAGGGACAGACCAGAGAGGCCAGAAAGGAGGCAGCAACCCTCAAGATGTGGGTGAAAGAAACTACCAGAATTCTCACCATCTCCACCTTGTCATGGAATCCAAGGTTCCTCAAACATTATCACTGCTCTGTTTTGCTTTGGCAGCAGCGCCTCCCACCCACCTGCCGCAGGGAGACTGTTTGCTCCCACAGCAGCTGCTGCCGTATCACAGTCAGCAGAGTCCTGGTCATGGGCACAAACATGACAATTGGGTGACAGTAGGACCAGGGGGGAGAAGGCCAAAAGTATTTCTGTTATCAGAATGCCGCTAGAGAAAAAGTAGTAGAATTGGACAGGACATAAAAAAAATGGTGCTGGGGGAAATCTTCCAGGCTTACAAACACAAACCTTCAGAGGCTGTTTAGCATTGGGAAAAAGACTGCTTCTTTGGAAAATTGGAATCTATCCCAAACCACCACTGAGTTCCTTATCTAAGTAAGATTGAACCACAAGTAAGATTCAACCATTTGAAACTTTTCATAGCACACCCTTCATTTCTAGATTCATAATTGATATCATAAAATCTTATTTGACGAAACCTTAATTTGTGCACCGAATCAATAGGATTTGTGTCTGATTATAAACAAGGTATTTGATGCTAAGAGGATAAAAAATGCTGCATCTTGAAAAAAAAATTGCACACAAGCTTAGAGATTACTTTTTAACAGTGTATCACAACTAGTAATCTCTATAATGGGAATAATCCTATTCATTCACTTCACAAAGGTGAAAAAAATTTCATTAATGTCTGAAAAACTGAACAGACCCCTGGGTAAATTAGTCATTTGCTCTTCAAAGCAAAGTTTGAAAAGCACGTATTAAATGAATGTGTCATGTTTGAATAAGGGGAAAAAAATGTACTAAAAGACAAACATCATGTTCTGGGCCCTGAAAATGATCAGGATCTTGTAGAAAAAGAAATACTGCCATAATATTCATGCCCATATAAAGCTAGCATTACCTGTCATACAGGTAAGTGAGGTCAGCATTCAGGGTTTGACTTGGAAGCTTGGTCACAGGCTTGTAATGTGGCTTCCTGAGTGTAAGCAGATATAGAGCAAAAACCTACATTTTGCTAATCATGGTTCTACCAATTTTCCTTCTGTATTCTCAGAAAAAAGATTAGAAAGTGAGTAATGCCTTATGAACCAGGAAAAATCATCTGGTGTGACACACCTTTTTCTTCCATGTCTATTTAATACAATTTCCTGTTTGGTCAGCATCCTTTAAACCCTTTCTCTGTATGTGTCCCTAAAATGCTGTGGTGTCTTAATATCATTTAAACCAGCTACTTACTTGTCTTTGCTTCTGAACTCCTCCCCAGCATTCACCACTCTGCTTTAAGCAGTTCTTCCTAAATCCTGCACATATTTTATGTCATCCTTTCAGACATCCTTAACCTTAAACTTCTATTCAACAGGAGCACTCAGCAAATCACAGTTTCTTATGCTCTGTGGCTGTCAGCTCTAGCCAAAGCCCTGCCACCAAACCAAAGCTCACTGAACATTCCAATGCTCCCCCAAAAAGAAAGAAAAATATGTGACATGACAGGGTTAGCCAAACCCTTGATGTCTACAAGGTAGGTTTTGCTCAAGTTTCTTTCTGAGATATAAGAGATACATAAAACAAATCAGGGAAAAATTTAAATTAGTAAGAAGCTATTTCTGTTCATTATCTCATCAAGACTGGGATGTGGATGGCATCCATCCGTCACACCAAGAGGCACCACAGCAGCAGTCAGAGCACGCAGGGCTCATCTCTTGGCACACAGGGACAGCCTGTCCTGCACCTTTGAATTTTCCTTCTTGCGGGGGAAGGAAACCAATACTAAATGGAATAGGAACTTACTAATCTGTTAGGTCAGAAGGCAACAGTGATTTCCAAGCTATGTATCTGTATGGCTGCCACAGATGGACTTGCAAGCAGCTGGCACAGAGATTGCCCCACTTCACATCTTTGTGAAGGAGAGAGGGCAGCCCCAGTGCTAGTGGTGTACACGAGGCCGTGCTGGTTTGTACATACCAGCGCCCACAAGGGGATTGTACAGCTCCAGTGGGGCTCGCTACAGACTGCGGCAATGACAACCTAAATGGATACCAGGGAAATACTAAATTCAGCAACTAATGTTGAGATAAACATGAAAAGTCTCATTAAAAGTGACTACAAATCCATCTGCAGATTCCAGCAAGCTTCGAATCAGGCCATATTAGAGCAACTCCCAAGCTCTGACTGTGGTGACCAGTTTCAAGGCTCCTGCCCTTCATTTTATCAGTTACATTTTTCTCTGGCTCCTGACCTCACTGACAAAAGCCAATGTCCCTATGTGAGACCCCCCCCCCTTCTTCAGAAACACACAACGTGACTGATTTAGAATGATAAGCAAAACACAAGACCCAAGTTGTAATAGTCACACTTACTACCATGTAAGACACTTCAGTTAATAATGAGCCTAAAACTAAGTGCAGACAAGAATAATTTTTGTATCAGAAGACTAATATCACTGGTATAATAATAATGTAAAATTAAAATATTAGAATCAGCTAAACTTAGAAGATAGATAGTAAAATGAATAATATATGCAAGTACAATCCAGAGTTCTGTTTTATGCATACAAGGGGAATAATTAACTGATCTGGAAACATGTAAATGAGGGCTTAAAAGCATTTTCAAAACAGCACATCCAATTTCAGTTACACACACAGAAGTTGCTACATTATAATAATTAGATTTTTTTTCACAAAAGATTTATTTATTTTGAATAGGAGTATTAAATATTATACTAATTACTAGTTATTTTACTTTGTACCCAGGGAAAAGGAATGAATATTCATTAATTCCTCAAGCTACCAAACCCCAACAGACCAGATGATTCCAGCATAGCTACTGATAAGTAAGGAAAAAATTTTGGTACAAAATCAGCCTCATTCCACAAATTGCAGCTCTTTTTCACATGTTAAATGCACTACAAGAAGCAACAGACGACAAATAAAATCACAATGTATCAGTGTTTTTCCTTTAATTCATAAGTCTTTTTGTATAATGTCCTCAAGTAAGGTTTTTATTAGTATTATTTTGGGAGTATCATCTCGATTTTGCTGTGGTAGCAAAGGTAAGACTCAGTATATTCTGGAGTAAATAATAATCGAAACATCGTACGCATATTCATCTGTCCATTATTTTTTATAATGGGAGAAGCTCTGCTGGTTTTCCATCATTGCTATAGCAAGTGTGGGAAAACCCCTTGTCCCTCAGATCCAAAGCGGCCAAGAACAACCCCACTCTGTGGGGGGCTTACCCCTGTCTACCACAGAGACCAGAGCCAGGCACCAGAGTCACAGCACCCCTCAGGCTCAGTCCCTGCACAGCTCCAGCCAGGGGCTGGACACTCTCCAGCTGTGCACGGAGAACCCATCCCCGGCTCCTCGAAAGACCAACCATGCCTGTCTAAAGATCTTAGATGGTCAGAGACAGAGAGGAGGTATCTGTCTGTAAGTTAATTTGATATTTATGTTGTAATTCCCATTTGTGTCATTTCATTCAAATCCAGAATATTTGAAGACCAACTCAATTTATTTCTCAAACTAGACCTAAAACTTACTGGAATTAGATAGACCCTCTTGACAGTGTCTCAGTGGAAGATACGAATTCTGTATGAGCCTGGATGCTTTCTGTTACACTAACACTATTTCACTCTTCATTTTAAATTGTCTTTATTTTACAGTTATTGACAGCATGAGATGAATTTTAACAAGCAAGTTCAGAATCTAATCACTGACATCATAGCCAACTCATTACTTTATAATTTTTTTTATTAAAACATTACTCTTTATTAAAACATCATTGCAAAAAACCCCCTCCAAATTCATGAATTGCTTCCACATACTTCTAAGAGGCCAAAATTTAAAAAATAAATAAAATAAGCCTTAAGAGAATTTTCACTTTAGCTGAAATTTAAGTATTTACACTTTGCACTTTGAAATCCGTCTACAGTTTCACATTTAGATATTCTCAAGGAAGGTTAAAACCTCTTATTTGGACACTCAAAATGATCCAAACAGACACATGAAAAACCCCCTCTAGTCCCTATACGCACGATCTACGTCTGATCTAGTGACTGAGATGCAAGATTCCCATGGCTTTGAAGAGAGTCCAATAATATACCCAAAAATTTACTTTGAGCAGCACAGGTCTCCTATTGATTCTCTCATTTTACAATAACCTGAAGTTTTTTCTCTCTTAAAGACCCCTCACAGTGCCTCATAGTGGCAGTGTAAAACAGCTTTTCTTGGACTGACTGTTTGCACTTGGCTTTCCTTGCACAGGCACAACACATCACCTCTCCCGAGTTTAAAGGATGAACTCCGCATCATCTGCTGAGGAACTCAGCCGTGTCATTCCATGCATCCCACTGAGAAAGGGTGTGCTGGAAGAACATACGCACTAAAGCTAAGATGACATCGAGTCCCTTCCAAACCCCAGCATTCTGAGAACTGAGTATGCCTCTTCTGCGTGCAGAACTGGACTAACTCTTAGCACAATGGGAAGAACGAGGAGGGTTCTCTTGTTTGTTTGTCTTGCCTCAACTAAAATCCAGAAATACAAACACCTGAAACCCCAGGCACTCCTCTCACATCTCACATGCAGTTACCAATATACTGGAAGGAAGTCTAGTTCCGAGCAAACCGTGGAAATGCATAATGTAGTATCAAAATTGTCCCAGGG
This sequence comes from Oriolus oriolus, assembly GCA_013400235.1. Classification (NCBI taxonomy): domain Eukaryota; kingdom Metazoa; phylum Chordata; class Aves; order Passeriformes; family Corvidae; genus Oriolus; species Oriolus oriolus. Next base: position 1,407,828 of record VXBT01007386.1, on the reverse strand, counting down.
TCTGATGACAGATGTGCAGGAAAAGTATGTAAACTGAAACCAAATTCTTTTAAACTTGGCATTAAGCCCTCAAAGACTAACACTCTAATTCAGGGAACATGCTGTAGTCCTAAACATTTGAACGAATGTTGAAGTTCTTTCCTGGACGAGAGGATATGGGAAGAATTGTATCCAGAAGTTAACCAACTATGTGAATTTTTCTATTATTCTTTTTTTTTTTTTTTTTAACTTCCCTTTTTCTTTTATACTCATGAGGACAATTTATGGCATGCCATGATCGGTAGAGAATAATACTGTGACATGAAGCATGTCACTGTTTTTTCAAAAACCTGTATAGATAAATAACATTTAAAAAAATAGCTAAAACAAAGACATTAAAGTATAAATAATATAAAACCCATCATTTAACAAGCTACTGAAATAAACTAGTAATTAAGGTATTTACTATCAGTCTAACCCAATGCAGTCGCAATTAGGTTAAGTGAGCTCTGTGCATGTAGGGGTGATACATTGGTCAGAATTACCCTCTGTTAATTTGAGATGCTGCTATAAAACATGCAGTGAAATATTTCAAAGAAAATGTTACCATATTAAATGTTACCTTTTTTTGCTATTCAAGTAATTAATTATTCAAACTGTTATGAGAAAGAGAGTCTAGATTCACACACTCATAATGACTAGGAAGATATTTAAAATTCATTACAGTACATTAAACTTCCACTGATTAGTTAGCATCACTGCAAAATAAATAAATAGCCAATTTGCTTTGATCAGCAGAAATTCTGATAAAATCAGCAAAACACCAATTAAAATGTGAAAAATGTCACCTACTGTCATTATTCTAATGGAATTAAGACATATAGAAGAAACTGATTCAATGTTTATTTTCATATCAGCTGTATCTTCAAACTGTAAATCATTACAGCTTTTACTTGCATCTCTTCCTCACAAGCCCAGAATTAATTTGGTAGATGGATTTACTATGAACTGCATTGTACTGGAATAGACCATCCTATCATAAACAGAATAATAAGGTCTTGCTGCACTTCTGTGAACTCCTGTTGGGAGGGGCAGTGGGGAACAGCAATTCACTCAGAAATATGGCAACAGATATGAAACTTGACATGAGGGATTTTTGCCTGAAACTTTGTTCTTTGGAAGCAGGTGGAAGGGAATGAAATGATTAAGTAGAGGTGCCATATTTAGTTATACACATTTCTTATTTATTGGGTTCCTCAGCTTTGAGGCCCTGAGCCTGCAAATAACCATGCAGTTGCCTGTAAATTGGCTGGAATGCTCTGAAGACATCGAAGGCAACATCACAGTAGCCGGCCTGCAGTTTTTAGCAACTCGAACTTCAATCAAACAAGGGGATTTCATACAAATGAACAATTCTTATACCTACACAAGCTTCTGACAATGCCAGTGCCCCTAATTTCATATATATAATCTCCAGATGAAGTGATTGCTGGGTATCCAGTTAAGACAATCTGGGTAAATCCCTGGAGCTCCTGGCTGCTTCAACTGAACACAGGCTGAACCTTTTGAGCACAGCTACACATTCTGGGGTGACCTGACTGCAGCCTTCCAGTACCTGCAGGGAACCGACAGGAAAGATGGAGAAAGAATACTTACTAGAGCATGGAGTGACAGGATAAGGGAGAATGGCTTCAAACTGACACAGGGTTAGATTAGATACTGGGAAGAAATTGTTCACTGAGAGGGTGATGAGGCCTGGGCACAGGTTGCCCCGAGAAGCTGTGGCTGCCCCATCCCTGGCAGTGTTCCAGGCCAGGCTGGATGGGGCTTGCAGCAACCTGGGATAGTGGAAGGTGTCCCTGCCCGTGGACCTAGATGGTCTTTTATGTCCCTTTCAACCCCGGCCAGTCTGTGATGCTATGATGACTACGACTGATACGAACATTCTTCTTCTCATCTGAGAGTCTTGCCAGCTCTCAGAAAAGAGAACCACACCATGTATCCTACATACCAGCTGCCTGTAGTGCAGCCTGGGGAACACAAAAGGAAAAGCTGTGGCCCACCAGAGACTAATAATTAGTGTTTACTCTTGCCCTACGGGAAGTCATTTCAGTCAGACATCCTCTACATGAACCAGTGCCCACCATGAAGTGTTTCTTTATGTACACAAGCCAGCTTCTTCATGGTTTATTTGCCTGTTTAAACTCCAAATTGGGAAAATTTCATAGTACCTGGCATGGAAACTGAGCAAAGACTTCAGCACTTGATCCACTGTGGTCACTCAGTCCCTTACTGACAGTCAGCAGCAGCTGGCACTTTATTTAGAGATAAATCATGGACTTGAAACCACAGGAAGACAGAGTTCTGGAATAAAATACCAACTAACAGAGAATTAAAAAGCTCAATCACAAACACATTCTTCTCTTGGAGTAGAGTTCCTGTGAGAGATTAAGTCTGAGTGCCCTTGCAAAACAGGATTTGATATCGGAAGGACTTCAATAGAGGGAAACTAATGATCTGGCACACAGGAGGAAAAGAACCCCAAACTATCACAGGTATGGGGAAGTCAGCACAAAGATAAGAAGAGCTGGCATGTCAGCTAGAGACATGAAGAGGGAAAAGCCAGAGTGTGCATGCCAGTGCAAAACAAGACTGAGTGCACAGCACCTTGAAAAAAAATGGAAAAACTAACCTTGAAGTCAGTGAAGGAATTCAACAGTAAAGACCTGTCAGTTATAGGGTAAAGCTCTTGAAACAAACTCACCAGGTAACTTCTCTTTTCCCAGCTCTCATTACCCTTCCCTTGCTGACAAAATATGTTCAGATGGCAGAGTAGCAAAAAATCCCACCACACAGCTCCCTAAGAAAGAAGCTTTGGCCCAAGGCTTGTTTTCTCTCACCACCTGCAGCTGTGGCAGCAAAAATGGGAGCAAGCTGACTAAATGGATGGCTAAACAGATACAAAGTGCCTGCTACAGTCAGTGTCAGGCTGCCCTGAGACTCTTACAAAGTTCACTAATTCTGGTCTCATGAAAAACCAATAGATGCCATAAAAGTTTACTATAATTGGTATTTTGATTTCTACTGAGGAATCATAGCCTAAGAACAGACAGCCTGTATTCATGCTGCAAACCCAGGTGCTGACCAGAATAAGTAGCAATCAAGTAGATAATTTTGTTTCATTTTTTTTTTTTCTGTTTAAGCAGAAAGGAAAGTAGGGTTTATTTGCTCAAATGCTTATTAACCCACACACTCTAATGTCTGAACTAGTTCTTCATGAGGGCCCTGGTCTATTTGAACATGAACAAGTGCACAAGAAAACATAAAAATTTAAAAAAGGAGAAAAATTAATATATGCATCTGTCTTTCTCACAGTCAGTCCTCATGCTCAATTTCAAGCCATAAGGCAGGTCAAGTACAGACACTGCTCCAAAATGCACACCACATCAGAGTCCTGTCACCAGCACATAATGCAGCTTTGAGTCACATGCAACTCCTTATTAAGAGGTTTTGGGTACAGTCAGGAAAACATGAGAAAGATTACACAGTTTTTGCTACCTACTTTTTCAGTGGCCAGCACCTATAAGCCAGCATTTATGACATAAACAGGCTTATGATTTCCATCTCCAGTTCATGCTAGCAAGAAATTTTGTAAATTATTATGTTAACAAGAAGGAAGGAACTCAGCGTGTAGTCTCAGCCATCACAAGAAAACACCATTCTGTGAGGTGAAGACAATTTCATGCCAGATCCACAAAGCAGGTAACAAAACCAAACAGAACGTGAGACCTGGCCTGACAGCTCTCCCTGTGCCTGCAGATAGGATGTGCAAAGAAGACATTAAAGTTGATGGTTCTGGGCAATCAAGGAACCCTCACAGCCTGTTTATCTCTGTTTCTCCAAGAAAGCCCTGTTTTAAGATAAAAGAAGAATGCAAAATGCAGCACAGACTCTTAGTTACCTTACTTGCAGTCCTAGGGTTTAAGTCAGCCTTTAACAAAATTTCCCTGCAGAACCAGACATTTATTGATTCACATCCTCTGATGTTCATTGCTTATGAAACCTGCATCTTTCACAACTACTTTTTCAACTATTGTAGCGCTTTCTAATACTCAGGAAAAATAGGTACTCAAAATGAAATGTTACTCTGAAGCTCAGTAATTTGGAAGGAAAGTTACAGATACATCTGCAATCGTAAATGGTCTGAGGTTTGAATGATTTTTGCACTTCAGTTAAATATACTGAGAACTATATTCAAATAATTAAAAAGTGCTGGAAATAAGCAGTATTTGGAATTAATGGAAGCCATATATTCACCCTGTTGCATTCATTATTTTTAAATTATAGTTCCCACAGATTAAGCAACGCAGTGAAGTTAAAATGAAACAATTTTGTTGCTAAATATTGTCATTTAGATTAAAATTTATGTGTCTGTTGAATCCAAAAGTGAAACATTACTACTGCAACTGCTTTTATATTTGCAAAATCTAAAATAAACTGCCAACAAGCAATGAACAACAACTGCGAAAACATTTAAAAAGAGAGAATAAAAGCCCCAATATCCTCATCTCCCTAGGTAACTATTTTCTTACATGGTATGGGTTGTCAATCATATTGTGTAGACAGCAAGAAAGTCATGTTATATTAATTACACATTTCTAAATAGTCTAATGAGGGATATATACATTATAGATGCTGTAGTATGTGGTTGAGAGCCCAAAAGGCTGCTCATAACCCTCTCCTACCCAGTTACTGGCTAACACTCTATATTTAAAATGTACCACCTTCACCACACTGGTAACACAGAAAATAATTAAAAACCTTTGATAAGCCATTTTTTAAGTGACTATGACTGATTGGAAGCAACAGTGAAAGGAAGAATGGAAATTCTTGTCCTGCCAAGAGTCTCACAGGAACTGGCTCACACAAATGCACAGGTCTACAAACTCAAATATCATTCTTCCAAATCATCAAATCTCTATGCATCTCTGAAATTTTCAAGATGGATCCTTCGTCTGGGGGAACAGTCATTTGAAGCAAACTACCAGACAATTTTACACGCATCCTTTCAGAATATTGGTAAAACATTGAATGCTAGTAGCCTGTGTTCACTGACCATGGAAGAAAGGGTCTTCCACACCACAGTGGAAAAAAGAAATTTTTAAATACATTGTCACCACACAAATTAACACAAAAATGCACATTCATGGCTGAAGTTTTACTTACATTAAAGACCCTACTGGTTTCTTTCGAGGCACAATTTCATCCCAACAACTCAAGAGAGAGGGTAAAGATCTGTTGTGACCCATTTTCTATTTCAAAAACTTCAGTGTATTTTAAAGGGAAACATATAAAATGCATTTTACATTTATTTCCTTCACACTTGTACAGAACTTACAGAAATGTCACCAACCAGGCCCTACACATTTCTGTGGTTCCATAGAGACTTTATCAATGTCTTTTTTCCCCATTCCATTCAATAAGCTATGACACTTTATAACAGATTTAAACAAACCAGCCAAGGCAAATACTTTTATGGGGCAAGGACATATCTCCTAAATGATTTGGCTAAATAGGTCACCATTATTAGCATTTTCCTACACTCCTTCCATGCAGTCCTACATAGGCATAATCATCAGCAGAAGTAACACAAAAATACTTTAGAATAAACTCTCTTCTCCACTGTTTGATGCAAAAAGTGAATATGAAATTCTAGAAGCTGCTTGAAAATATATGTTTCAAGAACCTCACCAGTGGAACAAAGTGAAATGACATCAGAAGAATTCAACTATAAGGAAATTGAGGTGCTTACCTGGTTCAAGACTTCTGGGCTGAATTGTAGCTGCAGTATTTTCCATTAGTTGCCACTCCTCGTTCTCCTCACAGCAGCTCCAAAACCAATAAGCCATTCATTAGCTAGAAGAGAAAAGAGAAAACATAACTAAACAAAAATTAGATAGAAAGAAAGACAGAAGGAAAATGAGAAAAATCACCTATGTGTTTTACAAGTGAGAAGAATTTGTTATAGCATCGAAAAAGAAATCATTTCCAGTAAGTACATACTTGGAACACTACGAAATCTTTAGGGGTGTATGCCTAACCAGTCAAGGAAACAAGTTTTGTCTTTACACTACTTGGTTATCCTGTTTATTTCCTAATAGTTCTACATCCATAAAAGGCCAAAGGACTCTGACCTTGGTAAGCTAACTAAGCAAGAAAAGGCAATCATGTGTGCAAGGTTGTCACCTACACTACAAATTATGATAAAATATATCTCAGTATTGGAAAAAATAGCTGTATGTCTTCAGTGACATCCACTGTAGTACATTTAAGGATTTGAATAGGACAGCAATTTATTTTGCACTAAAATGTTTTATGGTTATCATAAAACATTATGTCTTCAGAGAATGAAAGGAGATGTTTTTATGGACTGTTGCTTCTTGTTGCATTATCTTTGTAGATCAAAAATTATCCCTCTATTTTTTTCTTTTTTTTTTTCAAGTGCCCCCCATTGCCCCACTAATAATAGGTGTCGTACAGTGGTTCTGTCTGATAAAAAGGAAACTGTTAAACAAAGTGTACAAGGAACATATTTCTAACACTGAAGAGTTTTACAATGAATGATTATCCAGCTAATTAGTGAAATAAATAACAATAATTGCCTGTCCCTCCTCATTAGACTCTTAGAAAGAAAATGTAGCCCCAAAGAGAGTCTAGCTTTTGATTTGAAAAACTGGACTTTGTTACAATTTTACCATCACTTTGCCAAAAAGCCAGTCCTCTTGTGCAATGGGAGGTGGAAAAAATGACGGGCAGATTGACTGATGGGCAAGATGGCCATATTCAGCTTAAGAGTAGTTTTGAGGTGGTAACTGAGTAACCTGATGTGGTTACTTTCTCCTGATTTATCCCTTCTGAAGAGCCTGGACTACCGGTGAGGATTAGGTGGAAGAAATACCCAGTGTGTGCTTTTGACAGGGTAATCTGATGGATTTCAGGCTTATCTAAGTCCATGTAAATTGTAGATAGTGTACAAATTGTTTATGCTTGAATGCTACTAATATATCAAAGCCTCTTCCCCTTCATGACATGTTCTTCAGCCTTTGACCAATATTCTGCTTGTGCATGGCTGACACTGGTCTATGTTTCTGCCACCTTTGGATTGTTGCCTTGTAGTACACTGTTTTCCAGACTTTTTTGAAAATTCTACACTTTACACAGAAATAGAGTGTGTGCAAAACAAAACACATCTAAACATGTTACTTGATGCTGAAGGAATTCCACTGGCTTCTAATGGGGCAGCGAATTAGCCTGGAGGGGTCTGGTTCCACTGTGATGTTGGCATTAAACAGAGTTATGCACATCACACAACCAATCAACCTCTCTAGACTTGAATATAGCTCTCAACACCATCTCTCCAAAACAGAGGCCTTCAGAGGATTAGCACAAGAACCTTTTGTTCACTAACATGATATTATACATTACCCCCAAGTACCAGCAAGATCTTTGAATGCTGTTGTCAGATACCAATAAACAGAAAAATCAAGATGCCCTACATAGCCCAAAAGAGATGAGGCTAAAATATGGATAGGCTTTTAAGAAAAAACATGGAATGGTTGTTTACTTATTTTAACATCACTCCTTGTCATAATCCCAGTGTGATCTATATAAAATGTCCTATACATCCTTACGCAAAGCTGTGCTCCCAATCCTGGATGCCAGTTTAGGTGCAGAGTGTGTTCAAGACAGTTAAGAGGACATCCGAGTTTTAAAAAGCCTCCTTCAGGCTGCAGCATTACAACTCCGAAGCCTTTCCAAACATTTCCTTGTATTGCTTTACCATTTTAGTCATTCAGATATTAACCTTCAACTTCCAATCTAAAAAATATACAACCCCACCACCAAACTAGAAAACCCCTCGAGATAATCTTCTAATTTTTCCATCATTTTTGACTTAAAATGCTGTATAAAGCTGCCGACTTTCATAAGTGCTAGGTAAGGAAGCTTACTTGCTGGTGGTGTTCCAAAGTCTTTCCCACCACAGGGTTAAAAATGGCATTTTTGACTAACATAGGGAAGCATCATTTCAGGTTATATTACCAGAAGAACATTTACACTTCTCTAACTCCTTTGTTTCTTTGGCTGTGCTTCCCAGTAGAGTAAGAATTCATAATTTTTCCCATCTTTGTATTGTACATAGCACAGAAGTTCTTTTGTCATTATAAAACAGTCCCAGAGCAAATTCCATTGACAAACTCTAAATAACTTTCATTTCCCAAACAGAAAAGTGTGATTCATAGCACATAAACAACTGCCCCTCTCTAACTCCTACCTTATATCTCCACATTAATAAATGCTTTTTCAAGTCATAAACAGCTGCATATTTTTCCAGGGTTTTTGTTTAATTCGTGAATAACACATCCCACAGATTATAAGTAATGTGCTGTATGGAACTGGGAACAGCTACAGTGGAGGGAAACAACTCTTCAACAAAAACTAAACTCTCTGGAAACACATACAGAAATGGAACCCTTAACATAGGGTTGCTAGGGTGCCCACACGAAAAGCATGTCTCCCACATTTATGTCATGTTCTTCAAACTATATCTGGATAAAACATCAATATTTCTCGTTCTCATGCCAGAAGAAGTGGATTTGAATTAAGCAAATAACACTTTATATACCTGGAAGCTCAGATGAAAACATTGAAAAAAACTCAGAGCTGTTCAGAAAGGCATCAGTGTTCTTATTCCCTACATGTTCAACTTGGGCTCATTTCCAATCCAAGCTTGTGAGATCAAACTAAACTATAAATTTCTGTTTGTTAAATAATTATATTACTTTAATCTCCCCGTTCCTAGATAATTTAGTGCCAGCAGGACCAACTGTATCATCACACCACAGTACCCCAGAAAGCCAATCATTTAAAGAGTTCAAAACCAGAGCTTGCTGCAATCAGTTTGAGGTCCTTCTCAAGAGCAAGAATTTAGTTATGAAGGCAAGTCAGCTCAGCTGCTGAGGCCTTCAGATCACACTCTGAATTACAAATGCAAAGAGCTGCCTGTGTCCCTCACCTGCCAGGCAGTGATGGGTCTCTACTCTTCACTCCATGAGACCACACCAACTCTTCCTTTGTCACATCCACATCATGCTAGCATGAAACATAATGGGAGATTGTGTCCACACATCTCTACACAAAGATAAGAACTGTCAAAACAAAAACTTCTTGCAATGCTACTTATCAGAGGGTGAGCCAAAGCCCATTAAAATCAGTGGAAGTCTTTCTTGTTCACTGCAGCAGGGAAGAGGCTTTTTCTCTCTGAAAAGTGTATGAAAAATGTACCACACAAATATGTGCATCCCAAGAAGAAAATGTTGCATTGAGGGAGTCACAACCTACCCAAAACTGGACAAGCCAGGTTCATTTTTAAGCATAGTTTTGAAGGAAAGTCACGTTGCACACAAGCATCTATTTATTATATCAGTTGTAATCACACATCTAAAATGAAAACTGAAAAAACTCACAACATGCATCAACCTGTTTAGCCTGGGAGAAGGGCAGGTAATTTGCCTGGATCTTGAATAAAAAGGAAACAGACCCCTCTCTCTGAACAGTAACCATTTCAAAAGGTCTCATTAGAAGGTTCTTCTGTTTTCATTGATTATTTTGTTGCGACAAGAACACTTATAAATCTGATTGAATTAGGTTTTTAGACCTTTATTCCAGATAATTTCTTCTACTCATGTGGACTTTCTCAGGAAATGAGATTTAATGAGTCATAGTCCTTACTGATAATCACAGGAGAGCTCATTAGCTTTCTGTTGGATTTGTACCCACTATTTGCCCTCAATATGCTTGCGACTTACTAGAGCTAAATAGGACACAACAGAGAAAGCAGAGGTACGCAGATGAAGCAATACAGTGGATCTGAAATACTATAGAGATAAATATTTCTCCTTAATTTATTTTGAGAACTTAAAGGAAAAAAAACCCCATTGCCTTCTCTCCTTTTTTGGCCTACTTTCTCTATTGTGTTGGCATAGCTGACAGCAAGACACGTAGAAATAGAGAAAATTAAGAATGACATTTGAAGACTCCTTGAAGATACTGTAGCAGAGAACCAGCCTAAACAGTCCAAAATGCAAGGCACTGGGGACCAGAACACATTTCTGCTCTAGAGGACAAAATTGTGGTTTACCACAATCCTACAAAAACTTCAGGCTATCAACGACAGATTGATGTACGAGGCAGGGCAGCTGAACCTGCTTTTTGACCTGCCCCCATCACATTTACAGCTCTTTATCTCCATTTCAGACACTGCCGGTGGGGTTCTTGCCGCTCAGCCCCTCACCTGCACAGCCTCTGCTGCTGCCGCCTGCAGGGCCTGGCTCTGAGCTGGGCTGTGCAAGGAACTCCTGAGCCCCGTGGCTGCAGCACTGGGAAAGATGTTTCTGCTCTCCACACAGTGCTCGGTGGAACAGCAGGGTTCCTCTGGGAGACGGGAACTGTAGGTGGAGAAACGGTAAGGCCATACACATCTCCTGAAAGGACAGGCCGAGGGAAGCTGTGATCCTTGTTTCCCTGGTTGTTCCCAGCTTTACTGACAGAATGCTGTTGGTTCCTGTGAGGTGCTCGTCCCAGCCAACTTCACAACTGGTCACTTGCTTAGACAGAGTTTGCTTTTATCTCTCTCTACAGCTTTCACAGAACATTATTTCTGAGCTGAAAGGGAAAACTTATTCTGCTTCCTAGAAAACTGAGGATCACCCCGCACTCTCACAGTCTGCTTTCACAAAATACCCTCTTTTCCAAATGTATCTGAAGGAGAGCCCAATAAGCAGGTGCCAAACCCAGGAAGATATTTTACCAGATTGTACTACTGTAAGTACTCAACTTTTCCAAGAAATCATCCATACCAGAAGAAAAAAAACAGCTAGAAAAAACCAGCTGTCTCACACAATTCACTGTAGTTCCAATCCCCAAAGCAACAGGTACTCTTCTCAGCTTAATAGACAATAATATTTTGTTTTAACCCTCTCCCCTCAGCCATCCTTTTTACAGCTTCTACTCTTCTTCACTCTATCTTCTCTCCCTATCATGCCCTCACACTTTACACAGAGAACAGCAGCGGTGGCAAAGGGACAGATCAGGCTGGAAGGGGTGACATACAAGAGTTGTCAAAGCAAAGGGAATTTTAAATTTCCTATTGCCAGGGCTCATCAGAGCTGACACAAGTCTCTTCTCCATAAAATTTGGCCAATCTCCACATATTATAATGTTAGTAAAGTTTATATAAATCATGGGAAAAGTGTGACGATGTGTGTTTTTAAATGTATTGGTAGGTCTGGTGAAGTAAAGGAATTATCAGCAGCAATGAATGCGACTACAACTTTCTAGCATGTTTATTTTAGCACCATTAACACCACCCCAGATGGACCCAAATTGAATTCCATCAGACAGGATGAAGGTAAAACATAAAAACATATATTTTGCTACTTATTTTCCAACAATTTAAATGACCTGCTTATTCCCTATAAAGAGGGTTGTTAGAAAGCAGAAACTTTCAGTGAATAATGGCTTAAAAAAAATCAGAGGTCAGTGGGGAAAACAGAATTAAATGGGATCAAAGCCTTAATCAACCTCCTTTTTCAATTAGAATTGTCTGTTCAGATCTATCCTTTAATTTCACACTTGCGCTCTTCAGCACATACTTCCTTTGTACCCACAGCACCCATAGAAGCACATAATCTTCATTTTACATATGGGAAATAGGTGTGCAAATGATTATTTTTGATGCATCAGAAAGAAAAGTCAAACACGCACAGCACCAGCTACTGCTTCAGAAATGAGACCTTGTTAGACTTTCACAAGGCTTCCATTCCAGCAATGTCTGAACAGTTCCATTACTGTAATATTTAGCAGTTGTTTTCACAAGGTTCCCTTAAGGTAGGAAATATTTTTAGTTTCTTTCTTCAGATGAAGAAGCAAGGCAGAGCAATCTCCCAAGGTTCCCAAAGGAAGTTCGGAAAGAAAAAGGGGCACAAGTGTTTTAGGTCCCATGCTAGCTTACTTTATCACGAACCAGCCCTGCAAGGTCACCTGGTCACTTGACTGTACATGCAACCACTCAATTCTCCAACCAGAAATATGACTGAAAGCAAAGAGCTCAAATAATCCAAATCCTTTCCACGCCTTAGAGTTTATGGTGTTCTGCACCAAATCCCACTTCTCTCCAGCTTGAATAAACTTTTGATAAAAGTTTAAGTGATAATGAGATATACACCCCTCAAAGAAAAATGCTTTTTAAAGAAAATGACCTTGGTCATGATGTAGATTGATGGGCAGAGTAACTGACTGAGACCAGGAATTACTATTCTGTCACTGCCTCAGGTCAGAGCTCTGAGCGAAACAATCCACCTGTTTCATGATTTTCCTTACTATAAATGCAGGAAGGGAACCAACCTGTAAGAGTTTGAGATCACCCAGTGCAAACTTGTATTTAGACAAGCTATAACAGCTCTGCATTTTCAAGGAGTAATGTAGCTTTTAATTACCAGTTCAATAGGTTTAATGTATAAGTAGCTGTTTTACATATCTGCTCTTTCCTGTACTTGGCATCTCTCACCTCCTCAGAAACTCCAGGTTGAGACGGTCTTTTCTTCCCATTAAGAGTCTTTCCTGTGGGGCTGGTGGTGGCCACTGAAGGTGGAAGCTCCCTAGCCCAGCACGGGGAGGGGAGCAGGAGCAGAGGCTCACAGGGTGCACAGGAGCAGGCTGTACTGACATCAGGTCTTCAGGAGGATCCCAGACCATTTGCCTAATCAGACCAGTTGCACATTTATGTATTTTTCATCTGTCATTTTCACAGCAACTGCCAGCTTTTTATGCCATTACACGAGCTTTTTTTTTCTCCAGGAAGCTAATGGTTTTAAAGTCTGAGACACTGCAAATAAGGATTGCAGGTGTAACTCCAGCTCAGAATGACTTCAGGGTTCCAGTGCCAGTCATTAATCACCTGACCTGCACTTTCTGGGTTTATGATTTTGACAAAATCCCTTCATCTGAATTATGGCCTTGTATGTAGGGCATGTATTCTTCTATATAAAATTTTTAAATATTAAGTGAAAGAGCATGGAAAAATTAGGATCTATGACTTAAAAAAATCTTGTCCTTTTATGGCATAGGCAAACAGAATGCTCTTGACTTCAGCCAATGGGTTCCACTTCATATGTGGTGTATTTTTCATACATCATGGGGTTTTATAAATTTGCTGTATAAAGCACCAGAGCTACGTTACCAGCAAAATAGAAGGAAAACAAATATGTCAGGGTAATGATGCCAGGACAATTCCTTATTGAAAAAAAACAGTTTATTAATACCTTATTGCTACAAGCTAGATCTTATTATCATCTTGGGTCATTTAGAATCTTATTAGGTATTCTGATGGCGGATGAATAATCCTGTGATAAATTCTTTGCCATGTCCTTCACAGTTGTCATAGCAGGATCATAAACAGCATTTATAACAATCTAGCCTGGAGGAAAAGGCTTACAATGGTCTGTTTAACATGCAGGAAATATTCAGATCGGCCATGTCTGGTTAAATTTGAGACCCACAGGAGAGATAGCAAAGTTAAATGTAGCATGGGTTTCTCTGAAGATTAGCTTTAAAAAAGGCTTTGGGTCGGGGACAGGGGGACTAATGCCAATGATACTGCCCCAAGCAGCCTTCTTTCAAGAAAGTAAACTTGAACAAAATTGGTGGCTACAAGTTACCTTCTTACTGAAAAATCACCATGCCAAGTTACTTGAGCTGCTACTTAAGGAGTATGGTTGAAGTTATTTGAAATTGGATGTCTTGGAGCTCAGTCATCTACTTCAGTGATTATTAGATAAAAAAATAGTGTAGGCACTCACATACTGAAAAATATGCAGATTTTTGCAGAGCTATAGGATATCTTGCCTACACTGTATAACTTCTTGAACTCCTGCAAGCTCAGAACTGAAAGCTTCAGAACAACTACAAAAGTAACACGGGTAAAGTAAACTCTAGGAAAAAAAATAAATGTACAGTGCTTTGAATGGGTACTTAAAAAAAATAAACCCCAAATAGTCCACACATATAAACACACTGAACACATTGAATCACTTATATCTGTTGTCAGTCACTGTCACATTCAAAGGTACAATACCAGTTCTCCAAGCGTAAGAGCAGCAAGTGCCTCTCAAACCACTAGAATTTTTCAGAACTGACATTAATTTTAAACACTTACCATGGTGCAAATTAAAGCTCAGCCAAAACTAATCCTGCAGGACCTGCCAGGCACATTTTCAGGAGAGCGATAATAGAAAAGGGTGGCTCAGTAGAAGAAATTGTGGTGGCACATATCTCAGATTCTCACATCTCTAAAGCAATGGCAGGTAGGATATTAGTATCTTTCTATAAATGCGCAAAATCCCTCCAAGGCAGCTCTCTTGGCATAGTCACCTAACACACGGAATTTACAAAAATCTTTCCCATGTCAACACATTTCAAATTCTAGGTTCTAGTTAGTCTTGTACTAAAAAACTTAACTGTGATGAAAGAATCTCTTTTACAAGCTAAAAATCCTTTTCCTTTTGTCTCTACACTTAAAATAAGTAAAACATGCTTATCTTAAAATAAGATAATGTCTCTATGCCTACAGAATACATCCCTGCAGCTGTTTCAGGCTGAGGTGAGATCTCAACACCATGCAGTTTCTTTCCCCTCCCCTGCTCATGTACAATCCCTTTTCCTCCTGAAATCAATGGGAATTCTGCCTCTGATCTGGCCTCATCTGAATCATACCAACCAATTTCCTGTCAGTTTTATTGCTAGCAGGAAAGCACATGTGGGCCAGCAAGACCATTTCTGATTTAATACCATTTTTACAGTGCTATGCAATGAAGTACTCTAGTTTCTACAGATATGACCCAAACTAACATTATTTGACAGAACTTGTAGGTAGCTCTTTAACTGACATAATCCAGCTATTGACATAATCCAGCTATTGACATAATCCAGCTATTGACATAATCCAGCTATTGACATAATCTAGCTCCACTGGGCTGCTTTTAATACTAAACTCATATGAATTTATTCTTATTTTTTTAAATGCACATTACTGTATTCAAAATTTTTAGCCCTTGCTCAGTGTTTTCATTCAGCTTACAAAGCCCACCAAGGTAAGTGTCCAGACAGCTTTCACAAACAATCCTCTACAAATCTGTCTGGGGAGGCTGATTTCTGTGGTTGCCCACAGCTTCTTGAAGTGCTCCTGGTCAAAGGTGCAGATATAACCCATGGCCAAAGGCAAGATACAACCCAGTATGAGCCTATTCAGACAGAAGAGAGCTTGCTTAATTTTCCTGGCACAGTTCCTCAACTGTCTAAGCTGAGTTAGGCAGCCTGCTCTAGGGGAGGGTGATGATTATGACACAAGCATCTTCCCTCTAACCTACTAATTCCCCTCAAACCCAGCTCTCTGGAGTAACTAGAAAAGTGCTATGAGGCTCAGCAGGAACCACGAGAAGAAAGGTCTTTAAAGATCAGGCACTGTCAACTCCCAGTTCAGAGGCTAAATACCCTCAGAAATTTCGTGACTTTGAGAAGTTAATTTTCAATTGGTACCTGTGACAGAGCCTTGAACAGCAACACTGCAGAAAGAAATTAACATTCAACATTCATCTCATTGCCAAGGACCCTCTCCTTCTGTATACAGAAGCAGCACACAATCCTGATTACAAGAAAGGAATTGAATAAGCTTGCCAAGTGTGCTGGTTAAAGTATGAGCTCCAGCAGCTAAAGGTTACATTTCTTTCCCAGGTGCTAAGGAGAAAGAGAGTGGGTCAGTGGCTCAGGGAAAAGAGGCTGAGTAGGGCTGTCCCACTTTCTGGTGCAGTGGGTCCCAGCCAGAGGTCCCTGCTGTGGCTGCAGGCCAGGTGTAACTATGGTTTGTGGAGTGAAGCTCAGCCAGCTGAGCCTGCCTTGCCGCAGCCACAGCTTCAGGTGCCTTGAGTGGAATCAGCATTTTTAGGGATGTGAAACCAACCCTGGTTCCTGAGCAACTGAAGTCAGTTCTAGTTTCAGTGGGGAAAATACCTTAGAATTCTCTCTTGGATGTGAAAACCCTGTAACACACCAGCAGGGAAGTTGATGCCTAGGTCAAATCAGCTCAGAGGTTCAGCAATACAAGCACCAAGATTACAGGTCAGACTTGCACCTCACTGCCGAGATGCCATTGCTACTGCTCCACAATGGATATGTGAGAGCAGTGTATAATGCTGCAGAATATTCTACATAGACACTGCACTAGCTCCCAGGGAATTGAAGTGACAGATAAACAGTGTGCAAGACTGGCTTCCAAATGACTTGGAGCAAAACAAAGATGGTAAATACTACTGAAGAAAAAACAGTATTTCAGTAATTCCAAAGGGAAGAGATTTTTCAAAATTACCCTTCTTTTTCTAAATTAACTTGCATTTGATTTTATGCCCTCAAGTCTGAATGAATCTCCCCCTCCTCACTTACTCCCCAGAAAACAGAAGTATTCGTGAAGAGGTTTCCTAGGACCTGGCTTGGCACTCTCAGTGAAACACCCCTTCTATCTTCCTCATGCACTGAGATCCATTTACAGAACCATTTCCACTGAGTATGTAGATGTACACTATAACTCAAAGTGTGCCCACATACATATTTCCCACCATAAACCAGCCAGATGTCCAAATAGTAGCCGGGGTCTTCTGCACCTTACTTTCCCTGAGTACCTAAACCAGTTGTCCTTTGGTCTCAGAGCCACTCAGCTGTGAACAAGTAAATGCTTCTGGAGTACAAACCATTGATTAGATCAACTGCTGACACAATTCCTGGTGAGTGAATGCTCTGTACACTCCCTGTCTTAAGTGTTGCCAATTAGAGCTTAATTGTCTAATTAACAAGAAATAGACAGACTTCTCCACTGTTGACTTTGGAGGACTATGACCAATAACTACCTGCATAACACAATGAGATGAAGAGAATGAGAAAGTGAAAATTAAATGAATTTAGTGATGTCTGGACAGCCTTAATGTGTATATATATACACACACAAACACACATATATAAGTGTATATATATTTCCTGGGAGGCATTCCAAACCCACCTGAATGCGTTCCTGTGTCACGTGCTCCAGGTTACCCGGCCTGGGCAGGGGGGTTGAACTGGATAATCTCCAGAGGTCCCTTCCAGCCCGGACTATTTTTGATTATATGAAATGATGTGGGTTTAAATTTTCTTGGCTTATTTCTCAATACACAGTTTCTTTTAGAATATACCATCACTGGTTTCTACTGATTTCCGCTTGATTTCTCTTGGCTTCTCCTAGAAAATACAATAATTTTTGAATATAAAGTAACTGTAAAATAAGAACCTATAGCACAGTTAATTTGGCTGTAATAATAGTCATGATCCTGGAATTTAAGTATTTGAAAGCATCCTTGTAAGCAAATAATGTATGGACCAGACTATATCTTTCCTTTAAAAACCATATTATTCATTATTGTCATTACTCTTACAACAAATGAAACAGAGAAAAGGCAGAATAACAAACTCTACAATGAAAACTTAGTGCATTCATTGCAAGGCTGAGCAGTTCATCAATACAGATTATGAGCTACTCTGGTTGGTTTAGAGCCAGTTTCTCAATATGCTGATAAATACCTTGCTCATGAACAGCACCAGCATTATTCCACATGGTTCAAAGCAATTTTCCCCTCTTGACCAGGATTAGACTATACAACTGCCCAGAGATATACAAATAAATGCAGTTTGGTGCTACCTAGAACAGAAACCTACTGAGAAAGACATTTGAAACGGGCAATAGATGCAGGCACGGCAAATAATTTTTCTGCATAGATGGATGATGCATCAGAGACCAGCTCTTATAATAAAAAACTACAATAGCAGATGTCAGTGAAATAATATTTAGCAATGACATGGACATCCTACAAAAGTCAACGAGGAAAAAAATCTTCTCAGATAGATGTGTATGTTGTTAATCATAATTAAGGCAAGTGTGACAGTTTCTTGGCAACAGACACTGAGTTCCCTTCCCTGACAAATCCTGCAGGAATACTCTCTCTTTCATTACATCAAGCCTGCAGTTCTTTACACTAATATCATCCACTTGGAACACCCCAAGTCATAGGGAAACTTTTCTTTTGTCAGTTGTTTTTTGCTGGATAATCCCATGATGACCGCCACCAAAGAAAGGAGCAAGTTTCTCATTAGTAAAGTTAAAAAAGCTTTAAATGCAGTACTATAAACAAGCATGTATTACACTGTTGTAGGCAGAGGTGGGAGAGCAGGGACAAAAGAGATTCACAGCATCCAAGTTAGGGAAATGTCAACCATACCCTACAAGGAAATTCAGAGCAGCACGTGGAACAGCAAAGCATGACTAACCCAGAAGCAGCAAGGGGATGGCAGCCACTCTGAAATGTATTTTCACTTGCATGATACAGTACCTGTAACACCTAAGTATCAGTACCTATGTGTAAACATTGTCAAGAAAGCAATTTATAGTGTATCTTTAAAGTATGCATACACACTTATTACTGACCTTCCAGTAATCAGGGGATTACTGATTCTTCAACAACAAAAAACTGATGATCTGGAGGGAAGCAAGCATTTTCAAAGAACTTCCATTACTCTCTCTCCTTTAAAAAATTCTTTTTGATGGCAAGATTTTGGTCAGCTGAAAGTTTTTTAGGCACATTTTACCATGATTCATTAAATTTTTTTATAAAAGGAAAAAAGATTGAATAAAGAATGCTGAACCATTTAAAGAATAAGCTATAAATGCATGTATTAGCTAAAAGGCTTGCATAGAAACATGGTTATGATTCTAAAAGACAGTGTAAATACCACAGAGAGAAAAGAAATCCCTTACAGTATATATAATTACATTACTGATAATTATATCTCGGTAATGAGGAAATTACAGTAGAACACTAGTAAAGCATCTCACAATAAATTGCACAAGTTTATGGAACAATCTCTTCAGGGAAGTGTGGAAACTCCCTACATCATCTCAAAGCCATAAAACACAGGAGACAAAACACATTCACAATGCGCTGTGGGGACAATACTGAGCAGGAAGAGAGATGGACTGGCCTTTTCCATTCCTCAGTACTGTGCCATAAGCCTGGCAGTGGGGTTTAAAATCACCACGTCTGCTATCTTCCGATTTTGTTGTCTGTTCCTGGCTGTATCTCACGTTAGTGAGATCCCACCGGGTTTAGCAATTAGCATGAGGAAAGCAGTATGATAATCAGAAGAAATTAATGGTTTAAAAACATAATCTTCCCCCGAGACTTGTTCCATACAACTGGATTCTCAAAAAAAAAAAAAAAAAAAAAAAAAAAAAAAAAAAGAAAAAAAGAACAGGTAATTGATTCTTATTAAGAGAATGATCTGCCACAAAATGCTATCCATGTGAAAAAGATGTTAATTTTAAGTGCTCTCAGAGTCAGTGTGAACCTCTTCTCTGACTGGCTTTCTAAGGAAGAGAAGGATCCTCAATGCCACCTTTGCTTTTGCACTTAGTCAGAACAGCTGAGCACAATTAGTTTTCAGGTGCAAACAACCAGCAGCTGGAAAAAGGATCATGATGTGACAGTGAAATAGAAATCTCTAAACAATTTCAATAAGAAAAGATCATTTCTCCACCTTTCTCAGTCAATTGTGTGGAGAAGGTAGGAGAGCTCATGAGTCATGGATAAGCTATATATTGTATTTGACCATGTCCATTGCTGAATCTTTACACACCTCTTGCAAAAACTGAGTTACAGACTTTATTCCCATGGTTAACTACACTATTAAACAGGTGTGTTATTTATTCAGGCTTAATTTCCTGTATCACTGTACTGTTTAATAATGTAAAAAAGCAGTTAAGCAAAGCAGAAAACTCCCAGTCAATGCCTTGTCCTACTTCCAAAAGTGTAGGACCTAAGTGAACCTCTTAGGGACTTTAAAAAAAAAGTAGAAAGAAATGCTCAACCACTTCACTCCAAAATAATGCTTCCTATACTCAATAAGTCAACCAGCTCTTGATTAAAATAATTTTTCAAGACTGCTATTCTGGGGGGAAAAGAAGTTTTTCACATAAAGCTTTTTGACAAGACAGTAGAGGTGCTTCAACTGCATGTTTTCTTTATGCAGTTTTCTCTATAACTTGTGAGCAGCATTTTTTCTGTGAACCTTTTCATTAGCAGTGCCCGAGCTGAATCACACAGAGCAGCCATGCCTCAAACATTTGCTGAAGTCAAAGGGAAAGGCTGCGTGCAAACTTTTGGTGCTGCAGCAAACCCAGCCCCGCGGTGCATCCGCCCACAACTGCCCAGCAGCTCACACGGCACAAAGCAGGCTGGAAGTCTGTGTGATTCAACGCCACCTGGTGATCCCTGTCCCCTCTCACAGGGGGACTTAAAGTTACATTTTCCTCTTTCAACACGGTAAGCTAAAAAGGTTTTTTTAAAAAAAAAAGTTGATAACATTCCCAATCCCAAAAAGTTGTAATTAAAATTTCTAAGTATCTATAAAATGTAAAAAAGTTACTGTTAACTCTAAATCTCAAGACCCCAAAAGTTGGTTTTGGTTTTGAGGTTTTAAAAAATGTTTTCTTTTGTTTGTTTTTAAAAAAACCACTTTGTATTGTAGCATGGCAAGAACAAGTCACGTGGGGAAGGCAGATCGGGAGACTGACCCCAGCAGGAGGCGACTCAAACAAAACTGAAATCAGCCACCATCAAGACACCAATTTATCCTTAGCCACAACCCCACCCGTTTCATAGCAGGGAGGCAGCAGAGCCCTCCCTGCAGCAGAGCCCTCCCTGCAGCAGAGCCCTCCCTGCAGCAGAGGTGGCTGCTGGCGCCTCCTCACACTGCCCTTCCTTCTGCCTGGGACACGAGGCCACAAACTCCACACTCACATCCCAGCGCATCCCCGTTTTACCTGGGAAAGCTGCAGCACATTAACCTAAGGAGGCCTGAGTTGAAGGAGTATCTGTTCCAGACGTCAGGAATCTCTACATTTCTGAATAACAACTGATTTTTAACACACATAGCTTGTGTTCTTCACAGACCTGGAGCTCCCTTCAGACCCAGACACCAGCTTGCAGCATCATGCCCTTAGCGGCTCTAAACACAGCATTTGTAATATCAGTCCAGGAAAAAACCAGGAGAAATACTGTACTCAGACAGATGTCAAAACAGTTCTTTTCCCTCAGGGACAGTCTGCCTGACTGCCCTGCTGGTTTTGTCATTCTGAGAGCTCAACACAACTCTATTACGATAAATTTTGTCCTAAGATAAATTGCATGCTCAAAATGCCTCCTGAAGTTTCAAAATCCACAATTAACAATTTCATATTCATAATGGTAAACATCAATACATCTTCCTTGGAAAGAAACTACCATCTGCATAAATTTAATGAGTACTTTATTACAGTGCTATTGTGGCAGCAGACTCATGCCACTATCTCTCTTGTGAAGACTGAAAACATGTGCTAGAAAAATATTGATGACATTGTGGTTTCTTAGGTTGTTTTCACAGGCTTCACAAAACAAGGTATGTTTATGCCTACAGGACAGAAACAGACCTGACCCTCAGAGAGTGGTAACAGACACCACTTTTTTATGTTTTTTAAGGCTGGACATCCAAGGCCAATGGAAGCTCACCATTAACTGGGTTGATTTTTTGTTTAATTTATACTCTGCAGCAGAATATCCACCTGTAGAAAAACTACTGAAGGAGCCAACGTTTTTCCTATTAAAAAGGCATTATCTTCTAAAATTCAATATATTTAAAAGGATGAATATTTGTCAAGTATCTTTCCCTGCTGTTCAGTGCCATCTTTTGCACTTTTGCAAAAATATGACATAGAAATATATTCTCCTTGGTTTTCTTTAATTTCTCAGTACTGGAACCTTGTTCTATCTGCTTGAACTACGTTAATTTACTAGAAAGCTCCCGAGGAGCCAGACACCTTTTCCAAGCATTGGATGCTGCGTGTCACAGTCAGTCCTTTGGCATTAGGAGTAGATTCCATAACAGATATATAATAGCACATGATTGTGTTCTTGGGTGGAAATAAAGGAGAAGGTTGTAGAGAACTCGGAGCCTGCAGAGGATGTTACTTATGCTTTTTCTTTCAGAAAATACACTAAATCTGCATGAAAGATTGCCAAAAGGATTTGATAGAGGATGCCCAAGCAGGAAGAAAAAGAAAAATTTCCCATGAACTTTTTTGAAACTGGAGGTGGCCGGTCAGACCAGATGATAAAGGTGCACATGGAGTAGCAGAGCTGGCAGTTCGATCCATTTTGCTCCAGGTCTTCATGGTTATACAATTACACTCATGGCATACAGTAAATAAGTCTGATCTGTGGCACAGATACATGGCCCCCTTATTTGTAAGAACAACTCACAGCAGAGACGTTCCAACAAGTCCAACTAATGCTATTAGAAATATTAATACTTGCTATTTCCTTTTACAAATGAAGGATTAACACCACTATCAAAGAAGGATCAGCAAAGAGCAGTTAAAATAAAAGTCTTTGATCCTCTGTCATAGGATTCACCAGGCCTAACTCCGTAACGCTCTTCTCTGAATCTATTAAACAATTCCACAATTTACAGACTCAAAGTCATACCAAAGTGTACAGAGCTGACCACAAATAAGAATTAGTCAGAACTGTGACCCACAACAGAAAATATTAGGAAAGGCTTCTTGTTTTTCTGAATTTCTAAGAAAAATGTTGTGGTGAGAAGAGGTACAGAATTTCAAAGCAGCTGTTTCACTGGTAGAGGTAGGATTTGTACACACTGCATAAAATAGCAAATTTTCCGTAACTGTATAAATGAACAGCACCCACCCTCCGAAGAGCAATGTGCTGCTGGTTTCTGATGCATTGATGCTTTATTGTTATTGAGGACTTACGGAAGTTGTGGTAACAGTAAGCAGCAATTTTCCAACTTCAAAATTAGAGACAGGCTGTTAAACACCCACTGTTCTCCAGCATTCTTTTCTTACCATCTAGTTTGTATTTTTATTGTGAATACTGTGTTCAACTTGTAATTTTCTAATCAACTGAAACTGCAAAATACTGATTAATCTAAATGATAACATAATTATAATGAAATCAGATGCACCAGTGATTGAAGGCAGATGCTATCTGAAGAGAGTGATTGGTGCCTTAAAAATGGCATCTTGGAATAACAACTGGGAATCTAAAAGGATTTTTAATGCTAATGTTACAGTTCCTAAGTAAATCCTATGACATACAGCTATTAGAAAGATAGAAGGAAACAAGATTAGGGTGGAGATTTTTTGTCACAGAATCTCCTAATTCTTTGTCTAAGAAGTGTCATTGGTGAAGGAAAAATAATTCATTAAAGGATGTTAATTATTAAAATGTTTCATCTACCTCTCCTTCCAAATCACTCCAGCTACATGTTCTGTCAAGATCATTTGAAATTTCTGGTTTATTTGCTGATCTGGTAAAGGAACTCTAGTTCCTCCCAGTCCCCTAGAAAAAGAAACATTCTATTTCATTTTCCTTTTCTGTTCCATATATCTCTGGTAGCTTCTGACTGACCTGGAAATCGTAAGACTAAGTTAAAAATGGTGAGGATGGCTTTTTAATTTTTAAGCAGTCTTTAAGTTGGATTTAAGTGATTTAAGTTGGACTTTCACAATTCCAGCATTTCTCCTCATTCCAGGTATCTAATCAATTTTTCTCCCCAAATAATTTTTAAATAGGCAGTGATGTACTTGGATGACTATTTAGGAAACCATAGCATTCTATTAAAAAGCCCAACCAAACTAAAGAAACCAAGAATTATGCGGCAATAAAATCACTAAACCTATCACCATTGTAAAGTTCTACCTCATGTCCTGTTATTTAATTCCCACTGTCTGAATTCCTTTTTTGGTAGCTGAACATCATATTAGTGTCCACTACCTTACTCCAAAATGCAGAGTAAGTCACAGTGCAGTCACAGAAATAAGAACGGGACCACAGTTACAACTGTGTGAGCACCTGAATATTGCAACAGGCTTTTGATCCACCCCGTTATGTTGGTCATTACTCAAACTCCCTTAAAGCTGACCCTATTTTTTGTTTGTTTTTTTACTTAGGCTTCCATGCAGGTGTGAGATTGAGATTCCTAAGTTTCTATAATATCACTTCAGCTCTGATTCAACAGTTTCTTATCCGATCATACAAAAGACAGAAGCAATTTTAAATTTAACTTCTTTACGCCTTACTACAGATTGGTCTATAAGAAGTAAAGGTAGGTCATTTTTCTAATATGAATTTTTCAAGTCAGAAAACTGAGTACAGTGATGACGCATTTGGAATTTGCTGCTCAAGCACACTTTCTGGTGCTTTCTGATGCTGGAAGGACCTGAAGAATTTTGACTGGTGAAGCAGAACAAACCAAATAACGTCCATCTGCCTACGTCATTTGCTTTTACAGCAAATAATCTTCAAGGTACAGACAATTTGGAAGCCATTGAATACACTCAAATGTGTTTTATTACAAGAAAGGAAATCCCATGATATTTCTTCAGAACAATCAGTGTCTGTAGCATTTGTTATCACTCGCCAAAGTTCCACACAAAACTTTCAGCCCACTCCCATTTTCTTTTTAGAGCATCTCTTAGCATTCCTAGAACAACCTGTGATCAAATACAGGCTAACCATTCTGACACAAATCCCTCATATTGGAGATTGCCTGAGTGAAACCTGAGTTTTCCAAACTTGTGTCTTCCCTAACATGAAACAACTGAAGATGCATTGAATTAATTTTACCAATCCTTAATAGATGATAATTGGAATTAGGTTCTCCAAAGGGAGGCTTGGAGTGTGTGTTTACCAGTAGAAGAGTGACAATGATTGATCAGGAATAAAACCAGAAAGTTTAGTCTAATTAATTTCCTGGTTATTTGAATATAACTCACTTTTTATTTAAAGCTGTTTGTCTAGAAAAACAAGATTGCCACTGGAAACAAGAAATCCCTTAGCTTTCTTCTTTCCACTGGCAATCTGCTAACAGCAGCAAATTACATTCAAATTGCACATCAACTAGTATTAGTATTAATTGTAAACTAACCTCAGTTCACTTAATTGTGGGCATAATGAAGTATTACAATTAGCCATAATTTATTATTTAAATAAGAAATATCAATATTATTTAGAGCAGGTGCCAATTACAGCAGGCAGTGAAATATGTGGCCAAAAAGGATTTCAATTAGAAATTCAATTTCAGCAAAGACAAAAGTCCCCATTACCTTGTAAAAGATGCATGACCTCCACAGGGAAGGCAGGAACCTGGAGCCCACCTGCTCAGTGCACCAGAGGTATCAGGGGAGTTCTGGAGAGGTGGTTACAGACACCCTGTGCAGAACAGTTTAATACAGCACTGCACAGGAGAGACAATTCACTACACAAATCCACCACATTCAACATTAATGTACCGGTGTTGGACCTTAAAATTCCTTGGGTCAAAGCCACATTTCATATCTCTATAGTCACTGCTGCTTGAAATTCTCTTTGCTTAATACAGTGATAAATACAAAATCTAGTTTTCAAAGGATTTGGATGCAAAAAGTCTAGAGCTGAATATGTGTCCCTTTTTCAGTATTTTAAAACTTTCAAGATTCCTTTCTGGCTTCTTATTCCAGTTCTCTGCAGTTTTGAGCAAAGTAGTAAATGCTGAAGTTTAAATCCCCCCTGACATAAATTTGGATTGAAGATCCTTAGCTCTCCTATTAAAAAAGAATGTATCTATTTTAGTGTTTCTACACACAGTTCTCTATAAGGATGAGGGCACTGAGTCAAAAAACTCCTGTCAAACTTATTATCAGATAGAGTAACCAATGTTTTTCTCAGAAAATGTTTGTCTTTGCAGTAAAGAAACTGCATCCACCAGAACAGTATCTGCCAAAGCAGAAACAAGAAGTATCTATAAAACAACCTAGACTAATTTATACTAATTAAACTTTATACTAAAGATGACATGATTTTAGTGCTGCTAAAATCTAAATTTCTCAGCTTTCATACATACTCACTGTTTCCTACCTCAGTTTGTATAATTATAAATTAAATGTAGCAACTCCAGGTTAGCAAAGCATGAAACAACTCAGGGGGAAAAGCCAAAACAACAAACAGGTTTTGTGTATTCCGTGCTTCCCTAGAAGTGCTCCTGGGTTATGTTGGACACTAAAACTGGGGCTGTCAAATGAACGTTGCTAACAACAAAACATAGCATCAGCGATTCTTTCAATTTTTCTGGTATCTGAAAGCATTAGTCAGTTCCTGACTTCATGTTGCAATAACACAAAGCAAGGAAAAGATTTTGATTAGCTAGGAAAAGTTGAAGAGAAAAATTGCAAGCTGAAATACGCTGCAAGTATGCTCAAGTTTCAGCCACAGGCCCATGGTGATAGAACTTTTCTTTCTGTACATTAAGATAATTTCAGTATACTACAATTATGTGCCTAATTAAAATTAAGAAATTAGAACACAGTTAAAAGGAATGATATTTTGCTCACAGCTAATTTCATTAAAGTATTAATGAACAGGACTCATTTTATTGCTAGAGGGCAACTACTTTCTGCAAAGTACTTCCATGCTAGCTAATTTATTCATGCATGAAAAACAATCCAATGAGAAATGAGTGAGCCGGGAACTGCTGGTCCTAATTAAAATATTTAAAACACCATGTCTATTCTGTTCCATCCAGCCAAAGACCTAAGCTAGGAGCCAGCACGATACCAATTAACATGGAACAAGCAAACACACAACACCCACAGATTCTGATTAAAGTGCATATTATTGCACCATACAATATATTGTTCTACACATGTATGTAAATGTTTAATTAACCCATGTCTAAATCTCTGTAATGCTCAGAAATGGATACTTTAAATCCTAAACGAGTGACAATCAGACTGCATGATGTTCACTTTTATTTATAACAATGCTTTCTTCGCACACTCATTGGAGTCATCCTGCAATTACGCAGTGAATTTCTTAAGGGAGGGAGGCGAGGCAGGAGCAGAGGAGGAAAAAGAAACAGGCAAAA
This sequence comes from Oriolus oriolus, assembly GCA_013400235.1. Lineage (NCBI taxonomy): Eukaryota > Metazoa > Chordata > Aves > Passeriformes > Corvidae > Oriolus > Oriolus oriolus. Next base: position 1,380,699 of record VXBT01007386.1, on the reverse strand, counting down.
GATTTTCTTCTCTGCATTTTAGACAGCAATGAGATTGCTGGTTGCCAAAGGCTTGGAAATGGAACGAAATGGTGGGTTAGCCCCAGGTAATACAATATTTTTCATTAATAATTGAAAGAAGAGCCTGGGACTAAACCCATTTGTCAGTCTTGGACGTCAGCAACAAAAACAAAATAAAAGCGCTTCCTTTATAAACCAAAGAACTGTTTGTGGGGGAAGAACCCAAGGGATGGCTCCCACTAGAGAAGAACACTGCAAAGGCTCAGAGAGAACTTGGAGACTTGCAAACTTACTAGAAAGCAGGATCAGAAAAACAGAAAATTCTCTAAACTTTACTTCATACACAGATGAGAAAAATCTGAGTTCAAGGAGACTTGAAAAAGCAGAAATTTGCCTCAGTTTGCACCATTGTAGGTCTTCCTTTTTGAAAAGTTTCTAGGGTCGTCCCTCTCCCCTCAGTTAATCTTAAAGCATTTCAGGAGAAATCTGGCTCCCCATAGAGGTTTTTCTTCCCCTTTACTATGTCATTCCCCTACAAAACTCATACACCAGTTTCTTTATTAAATGCAGCAAGTGAAAGAAATTAAATAGCCTTTCCTTGCTTTTTCTGGCCGATTGGGCAGACTATTTTCTACCCTTCCCTAAATGACAAGCTTTGCAACATATTGATGGAAGTGTCCAAAAGAACCCAGAGTTGCCAGAAAATTCACCAGAGCAGCTCTTATGAAAATTTTCCTATTATCAAACCATGGAAATCTGTTATCACAGTCAGTACTGATGCAAACTGGCATGTGCCCAGTTTTCATCCACTGGCTGTGGAGCGGTGAGAGAGGAGTGAGCCCACACCTACTCTGACTCTTCCCAGGCTCAGGTATTTTGTACCGTGGGCTTGCTCCTCACCCTTCTCTGGCTCAGTGGCAGACACTGAGTTCTGTAATGCTTCAGAGACCAGGGATTCAGAGATGGCCAAAAGGGAAAGAGGCAGGAAGAGACAGGGAGCTCAGAAAGACTAAACATTTGGGAGGCAGGTGAAGTCTGGATGCACAGGACAGTGAAAGGCTGCAAGGAGCTTATAAGGAAGACACACAGGCCAAGAACAGTTAAAGTTCCTGGCAGAGGGAGCAAAGAGAAGTGTTTGTAGGGGAAAAGAGCAAATAGAAGATCTGAGAAACAGAGAAGAACTGAAAGAGGGTAAAGAAAACACAGGTGCAAACCCAGTGAAAGGAGACATCCTTATGGCCAAGAGACATGAGCACATCTTCTCAGGTCAGGTGAACCCAAAGAACAGAAAAACTAACACGAGAGCAAAGTAATTATCCAGAAGTACTGAAATGAACAGTTTGTGTTACAGTGCTGGGATAGAACTGGCAGCTGAAATTCACTCGTGCCTTTGCCATACAGCATTAAACACAGCTAAACTACTCCAGAGAAAGGCCACCTTGCTTTGGTAGCATTAGGTTGTAACCAGGAAGTTATAATTTCCCATGAAACAGATTCGCACCAAAATCAATTTCAACACCACTGCTGCTGCCATTTACTGAAAGTAAATGTAGACTGTAGTGTCTTCTAGGACAAAATAATCCTACAGCCTCCTATAATGTCTTCAGTCTCCACATGTATATTCTGGTCTTTTCTACCAGTTTAAGCAATGAGCTACACTCTATGTCCCACTCCAGTTCCTATTCCCTTCTCAGTCTCTCTGCTGCCATAATAGCAGCAGATTCAGGATCCAGCTTGGGGTACAAGACAGAAAGGTGACTTAAGGCTACTTTAGTCCATCCTCACCCGCTGTTGTTCTTGCACCCAGCACAATTACCTGACCGAGTCCATGTCTCAGGACCAATGGATAATCATTTTCAGACATCATGGTTGTTTATTGCCAGCTAATGTTGTTTCTCTTCATCAATATTTTTAGTGCTGAACTGGAAAAATATACAGAAAGGTTCTCTAGTTGCATATTCTAAAGCCTGGAAAGCACTTTCAGAGCCCATACAAGACTAAAAGTTGTGGTTCGCCCCCACTCCCCAGACTCTTAAAACATCGGCTGCACATCACTGAGTGATAATACATTTGTGACCCTTGTAACTCTATACATTTAAGGTAAAATCATGTCTCATGCTAAATAATTCTGCTGCCTGTCCATCCCAACAGATGCCCTTAAATATCTTGTGTCCAATGGTAACCACTGAGGGAATTTTGCTACAAACTACTCCACCTGGAAACAAGTTTCTGCTCACTCAGCATGACTGGCAAGATCAGGACCTAAGAGACCTCTGGGTTGCTGGGTTGATTTTTTTTTTTTCATTTTCTGGTTCATCCCATACGTGCAAGAGTGGGTAAAAGTACAATATGTAATTGGTTTAATCAGTGTTGAAGATCCTCCTTGCTTACAAAACAGCCAATATTCAAAGAGCTTTCACCTTTCCTCAAACTCTGGTTGAAGAGAAGGAAGGTCTTCCAAAAAATCTGTGGATATTTTCTCAGTAAGGTATTGTCTCTTTGCAAAAACCTAATCTTTTCCTTGAGATCTGCCAATGAAATTTGAATAGCCTCTGTATGCTGCATACAAAGATAGAAGCTACCGTTCAAAATTACTGGTAACAGACAAACCTCTAAACAATATAGCCCTATGGATTTTGGTATTTTTAAAAGCCAGTGCTTATCTGAGATACCTGATTTCCTGTATTCTCTAAAAGGAGACTGTGCTTTCACTTGCATTCTAAATTATGCGGCATAGGTTAATTTCAATGTTCTCAAGTAGCAGGAGCAAAGAGCAAACTTCAAAGAAGACAATACATTTTTATGCATCTTTAGCCAGACAAACATTAGTCCTTTCCCCTAACTGAAGCAGCTATTCTAAAGAACATTAACTGTTTTCTAAATATTCAGATGTTCTGTTGTCATAGTTTCATAAAGTAATGAACAGCTTCTTAATATTTAATAAACCTTGCCTGCTGTCCCCAGGCAGGGAGCACAGACTGTTGATAGCCAGCTACTAAATGTCTATTAAAATACAGCATCTCTCCTTAAAATGTACTTAACAAACAGGTTTTATCACCTGCAATGAAATGTTAATTGCTTCAGCCACAAGACTGAAATAGTCTTATCCTACAAGAAACGGATGGGGAGCAGGGAAAGCTGGTACTTCCTGCACTCTCTTCTGGCTTTGATGGAACCCTTATCCTGTGACAAATGCTTGTTACTGGTGCCACTGAACTCCGCTGTGTGGCAAAGTGACAGACCAAAGGAACTGGGACAGTGAAGGAATGCTGCAGAGAAGCTATTTTTAAACCTGCTTCTTGGGAATCTTGTTTATTGTCTCCTGTGTGCAATGCAAGTCAGAACGTATTGCAGTAATGATCTTCACTAATTGGATACAGAAGTCATTAATACAGAACAATAATATTTGTACACTTTAGTTCTGGCTTTTTATGCTCTCAAAGCAAAAACTAATACTAATGGGATGTGAAAGAAACAAGGAAAAACATAAATGCAGCTAGGACTAGATATTGCCCTTTATGGTGCAAATTCAAGGTCCATCAGTGCACTGGACCCTGGCTGAACTGATGGCCAGGTGGTCTGAAGATGTGTCAAAGCTCTGAGAAAGAAAATGCCACCAAAAAGTGAAGGACATTCCCAACTCTTCCCGCCTGATCCACACAGGTGTGCAAAAAGCCACATCCAAAGAACTGATCTGTATCTGCAGCTGTCCAGTGATATCTTTGTCACCTAACTGTCCTCACAAATACCCTACACAGCCAACACGGATGTCATCAGTTTGAAATAAAAGAAGTATGTTAATATCAAAAGACTTATTTGACACAATCAGAAATAAATACGAGAGCTAACTATTCCGCCAAAGCCTCGTTTAGCTGACAGGGAGTTTGGCTCTGGCTTTACAGGAAACACAGAAATAGGAAAAGTATAAATATGCTGCTTTAAACTGAAAAATTTAGAGTCTTTAAAACTTTTTTCAACCAACTCTGTAAGAATTTTGTGCAATGAACTTTGCCTTTTTAGACTATATTTCTTGATGTCTAATTGTTTTGATGGCTGAAGAGAAGGAACAAACATGATTAGAGAAACACAATCTGCCTTTTGAAATCAAGAACCTCTTAGAATCTTGAATACCCCTTAAAAACAAATTGGCTTCAGCTGGTTACTCCAGTGCTTTTGAGCTACTGGAGCCTAACTGGGCTACAGTTCATAACTTAAAAGGTTGTAGAAATTATAGGGTCAATCTTCTCTAGATAAATACATGTGGAATACAAAAACTCTCATGTGTTCCCTGCATGAATGCAAATATAAAAAGGGGAAAAGTTAGTACAAGACATCACTGATTTATTCTTCCACTGGTCAACATACGCTGGTCCTTGGCTGCAGCAGCCTGGGATCATATGAACCTGGGTTCATATCTATCCCTAACTGACCAGGAAGCAAACTGGAAATAAAATTGTTCTAAAAGGCTTTTATTTCTACATATCCATGAAACAGGCAAGCATCATGCCTTGCAAAGAAAGGGCACCTGCTAAAAGAATCTAAAATAATAATAAAATATTGTATTTTATATTATCAAAGTACCACCATCCCTTATTTCTCACTAAGATTTTCACATATCTGTTTGTATAACCAAAAAAGTAACTACAACTGTATATTCTAAAACCACTCCTACTCTAACCAGCTGTATGGAACCTGCGGAGCTTTCAAAGTTTTTAAAAGGTGCACAACAGTAGCTTCCCTGGGATATTCTCAGAGACAGTTTTGAAATCAGAATGCCATCTTTGCTCCTGGTCTTTTCCTGATCAGGTGAATTAGAAATACAGTAATTTGATTTATCCATAAGTGTTACATGGCACGAGAATGGACATGGAGAGAGTTTGCATGCTCCTGGGAAGAAGGTAAAAGAGAACAAATTAACATCTTTTTTTTCCCATAAGCACGGACAGTTGTTCCATATCTTTCAAGTGAGAGGTCTAGTTTGAGACCTTACAGAGTAGCTTGAGTTGGATGAGCCAAAAGCCAGTGAACTTCAGGCACTGCGTGGAAATAATGGGATAAGGCATGTTAAACTCAAAGCACAGAATTGTGATGTAATTTTGGTAATTTTGTTCTCAAAACCTCTCAAAAGCATTAGAAAGATAAGGAACATTTTTAAGAACTCAGTTTTTATCAGATACACTATGTCTGCTGTGGTGGCATTGAATGTCAGCCACAAACTACAAAACATGGATACATCCAGAAAAAAATGTGATGGCAAAAATGCTTATACAGAGAGACTGGCTTTTCCTTAAGTTAAAGAAAACATAGAATTAGACATCTCAAAGTACATCAGACCTTGGACATTTCCTGCTAAGAGACACAGAGACAGTAAATAACTAATAACTCCTACACTTTTCTTGAGTTCAAGCCTCAGTTTTCCCCATCTGTGACCTTGCAGCAGCTGCTGGATGCAGATGCCCAGTGAGCCAGGTTTGGTAAGCTGAGGTGTGGCTCTCCATGTGATCAATCAGCTGCTGGAATCAGTAGCTCTATCCTGTTATAATCCTTGGGTAAGTCTCCTTATAAATAAGTAGGCATGGATAGTATGGCTCCCCTCAGCTTAAAGCTGAGGTCTAGAACCAGAAGATGTACCCACAATCAGAACCAAGAATTAGAACACAAGCCCAGGGTCTGGGAAGGTGTGCCATATCCCTGGGCTCTGGGCACTGCCCAGCCAAGTAGGAAGGGCAGAGGCTGCTGCTCTTGGCAGCCCATGAAAAGTGACACCCTCAGTGTTTAATACAGATTGATCAGGGGGAACGTAGATAAGCAGCTTCTCATTCCCTGTAAATGAACGGAAGGCAGAACACAGCACTGCTATAGAGTAAAAAGGTTTTGTTTCTCAGACAATTCACCAACTCACAATTCAAAATCTCATTTGGAGTTCCTCAGAAGTTGAACCGAGTTCCTGACGAGAGATTGCCTCCTGTGAGGCTGCTGTTGAGCCTTACTGCCAGCAGCCTGCAGTTTTCAAAGGGAATTCCTGCCACATGGACAACTAAATGTACTGCCTTTATACACTACAGTTGACTGTTGCATATTATGGAGGAAAGTAGTTTCAGCCTTTGAACTTTAGAAAACAAATACCACATAACAAAACATTTCCTTTGTAATTCAGAGACCTTGACACCTTGAGATTGAAAGACTCCCAGTCTGAGTAGATACTGTAATTGACATAAATAATCAAGAAATAGGTACTGTGTAAATGTTATACCTTACAGTAGTAGGCAGAAAAAAACCCTGAAGCATCGAATTTTGCTGGGTTGATAACTTAATACTCATTTAACTTAATAATGATCTGCAACTTCTTCAAGACAAACTCATTTGAAAGTTTCTGGCACTAGGTACCTCTCCATCCTACATTTGGATTTTTTAAAATCATAACATGGCTCAAAAAACCCTCCACTTACACAAAAAGGCTTGTACAGCACCTATTGTGCTGTACACACACCTAATTGTGTGTCCTAATAGTGGATTTCTGTGACACTTCACTTTCAGCTGTTTCAATAGTCATGGAGGCAGTTAGGGAACATCTGTGAAAAGGAGTCTTTAAGGCAAAGAAAATAAAGCCTAAACAGTCTGAATTGAATAATGAATGAGAAGATTTGAAGCTTCCAAACAAATAGAATGGCTGACTGCCTGTGGAATACAGAATCTTGAACAAAGATGCCATTGGTGCAGCAGTCAGAACCTGTCATTTAAAGACCGTCCACAGCACTCATTACACCCACGAATGTTTATTGAAATGATATTGCTCAAGCCTACAGGAGTTCTGAGTAAGGAATGCTGGACAGGGCTTGATCTTGCCCTTGTGTTGTGATTGAGCTTGATTTTAAGTCTATAAATAGTTTTGCTGATACCAATACATTTATTCTGGCTAATAGTCAAAGACTGGCCCATCAGATTTTAGGAATTTTCACACCAACATCTTCGACATATTTCTTAAAGATGCCTATGTTAACACTCTGCTACCTGTGCCGTGGCTGCAATCAAATTTTGAGAGGTCAGTATTTGTATCCCACATGACTGGATGCACCAACAATTGAAATAGGAGCCCATCTCTAAAAGAAAAATAATCCAAACTTCTAAAAGCATTTTGTCACCTGTCTGGTTGTGATTTGGTAGCTTTGAGAATTTTTAAAAATACAAAACCCACTTTGTTTTAACCTTGAGCTTAAAGTTCTGTAATGATTGGTATTTGACTCTACCAACACTCTTAAATCAAGAACATATTCCCTTTTCATAAGAGCCCATAAAAGGCAGTTTCATTTTCCTACCACAACGCTACAGCTAATAAGCTCTTTCTGTCTAGGAACGTTCTGGAGATTATCATCTTCCAAAGCAGAAGATGTCTCAGACAATTAAAATATTGCAAGTGCTGATTGCTGTTGATAATATTAGTTCTCAATAGTTACTTTGTTTAAGAAGATATCTAATACTTTATTTAGAAAATAATTATTCCTATAAACAATCATTAAAAATATACACATGCTGCATAAACTGGAGATGCCCTGAGCAATGATCCAAAGAGAAACCTATCAGAGGAACACGTCAACAAGCCTGTCATCAAAATAGCCCCTTCCACCAGCCACAGATGCTGCACTCTTATTATAACTTGGATTAACTTTAAAATATATATAACTGCTGCTAGAATTTTAAGTAGAAAACAGCCCTTTTTTATTATTTTGATATCACAAAAACCATTACAGACAACCTTCTCCCTCTGAACAAAAGGACTTTACGTATGTACTGTAACTCTTTTCTCTGTGGGTTTGAAATTACACACAGTAGTGCCAAAGGTAAGTCATTTCTAGAGGTTTAATACATTTCTGACTTTTTTTTCCCTCCCTCTTGTGAAATATATTTGTGGCCCACAGCAATCACTTTAGACTTTTTAGACACGTCCGGATAGAGATAGATGACACAAGTAATCTACTTATCTTCCTTTCCCATCACCAATAAAAGTGACAGCCTGCCTAATTAGGCCTAATAAAGCAGCAGCCGAGAGAGTGGCTCCGCAGCGATCTAAGGAGGAATGGCATTGACCCACAGATACAGGTGCCGCCTTGAGGCAGTACTGGTATTGCTTTATCTTCAACACATTACAGCCAGCTCATACCATATTCAAATGCAAGTAGCATGTTTTTCTCCTCAATTCTTAGATCAAGAACAAAAAAAAAAAAATCTCATCTAATCAAAAAAGGCACTGACAATTTTTCAGCCTCACATTAAAAGCAAAGAGTCATTCAGAACAGTGCACTCCATATTCTATTTTATAATATCACTTTAAGCTATTTCTTTGAATCACAGACATTTCTTTGTTAGGAAGGAAAATCAAAAATTCATCAGAAGAAGTTCTCAGGTTTTTTTCTTTTTTTTCCCCACCCCTTTTTTCCTTTCCCACTCCCCCTCCCCCTTTCCTTCAAACAGGGCTATTGCATGGGGTTTTTAGCTGGAACCAACATTTATAGAAGTTAGGGATCCTTAAGCAATTATTACTGGTGAGACTTTGGCACGCCTGAGAGTTGTCAACAACTGACTTTAAATAAAGTAGAAGGAAAGGGAAATAAACGGTACTCAGCACAATTAATACACAGCCTTGCAAATTAAAGATGTAGAGTTTTTTAAACAAGGAAAAAAGTGAACTTTGCATGAAATAGCATTTTAAGTATATCTTTGTAATAATTATCAGATTGTCAAATGGCATGAAAGTAAATCAAATCTGCAGCTATGTGTGATATTTCTGCATTTGCTCAAAACAAAACAAAAAAATCATCTTTTTTCCTATCTGCAATTGTTCTTCATTCTTATTAGTCCAGACAGCCACAGGCTGTTTTTGTTCAACTGGTACTGGAATACCACCACTTTCAGTACATTCCTTGCTAGTGGAGGGTTTGTATCAGGAGAGTCGAATACACAAAGGACTTTATTTAAAATTATTATTCAAGTTTCTATCTTTTCTGAATGGTGTGGAAAGGCTACAGTTCTGTGGTCCAGAAAGGTTGTCAATGTTTTGCATAAGAACACCCAGTACCCCACATCAAATGCCAGCTTGTACATTAGTCAGTAACCCCTGTCAGTGATACCTGTGTTGGCAGAATTTGGATGTGCAGTTCAAAATGGATGCAGATGAAGCAATCTCCTTCCATTAGAGAACTATTGCTTTGAGAATGCGCGGTACCAGTCTGTCCACAAGCTATCATCAAGACTAAGGCCACTGGAGGAGAAAAATAAAAGAATATATCATTACCTAACTAACAAATTTTGGAAGGAAGCAGACCTCCCAGTTCAAGGCATTAACTCATCTATGAGCACCAGGAATTACTGAAAAACACCCTGACTTTTGTCATTGTTGTTCCTTAATAATGTACGAACTGAAACACACATTCGCTGACTAGGAATCCAAAACATTTTAATCAAAAGATTTCAGTTTATGTCAATGCCCTTGATTCAGATTTTTTTATGACTGCAGGAGAAGACTGTTGTAGAAAATTAGAACACAGCAAAAGCTGACTGTTTGTGGATGAGAATAGAAGTTACCACAGCGACATTGTCTATTCTTTCTCCACCATATAAAAATGACCCTTCACACACAAGGCACTGGATAATGACACACTAGTGGGTGCCAAAGAATAGTTTTACTTTTAACTAAGCTTATCTTGTTAAAAGAGTCCTTCAGAAGAAAGGTTTAACTAGTCCCATAGTCATTCTTGAAATTAAATTCCTACTTACCATAAAATTAAGCAAAATAATATTTTTCATGCAATCACAGCACAAAGGAAACATGGAAGATATAAATGAGAAATCTGTGAAAAGCTTCTTCAGGTATATGAAATAAACGTAAACCTACAGTTCAGGGGATGATGTGTCAACATGCACAAATTGCAAAAGGAGATAAAGAATGGAGATCCATTATTCTGATCTGATTCTAAAGAAATCCCATGTTCAGCCTAAAAGTGTTAATATTCCACTTCTCATTCATCAGTATGATACCTTCACAACAGTTGATATCTTGTCATTGTTTGAGGAAGTTTCTTTTAAAGGAAAGAGGTTTTCCCAGTTCATTATGACAAAAAATTCAGAACTCAGACATCACTAAAATGTTAACTACCTTAGGGGCCACAGAAAAGGCAGAAGAACCACTGCTAGCTTAACAGCTTTTCTTCTCCCAGTTCTATTGAAAACAGAATTCAGTTTTAAAAAATTTAGCTGTCTTAATAAGCCAAATGATGTGCAAATTATGCCGAGCTCTAACATTAATGGATTTGTAATTAGAAACTAGAGCTAAGTACGGGACAACAGACTGCTGACACCTTTTTTAGTGACAATATGGGCCTACTACCAGAACCATTCACACAGACTGAGAAAACACAGCTGCCACCAAAAAAGAATGCAACACAATGTACACAGAAAAAACATGTGAACGACAAAACACACTACTCTAACTGGTTAACACCAAGAAACCACTGCAAGGTACTCAATATATTCACCTTTGAAATCACTCAGGGAGGGATGGAACTTATGTTAGGCTCAACTATCAGAATCAGTCAAGCTATTGCTATTATCAGCTCTAGTGCACCAAGTACTTGGAAACCTCTGACTCCAGCCTCAAAATGTTCAGTGTATTACCAAAAATGAGTATCTGGGCTGAGCAAAAGCCAGATGATCTGCTTAAAGAAAGCTCTCTGCAAAAATAAGAGCATCTTTGGTCTGTTTGCGTATTTATCTTTTGTTTTTAGTTACCACTGTTATCTGTTTCCTGTCTTAAAACAGCCACTTGGCACAGAAGCTCTGGAAGGTTATCTAAACGGGAGGAGTGAAGTAGGTTTGGTGGCTCAGCAGCATAAATTCAGATGGGTTTAAGAGACAGGGAAAATAATCCCTCACCATTAAATTCAAACTACCTCAAGAGTCAACCTATCATCCCATAATGAATCTCACTGGTTTAGTATTCTTGGCAAAAGATGAAGGTTGAGGAAAAGGAGGTGCTGCTCACAGGTAACATCTCCACCTAATCACAGGGAATAGTAATTAGTTTACTATATTTGTTGCTTCTGTTTTCTCCACATTGTGGAGGAAAAGAGTTATTCCTGCTCCTCTTACATGATGCTGATTTTTTTTACTAAGGGGAGCCAGGACTGCCGTAAGAATGTGGAAACAACCCAGAGTAGGCAAGCACAAAGTCAACATTGGCAGCTCCACAGGACTGGAAGAGCTGGCAAAGGTAAATGAACCAACAGCAATCAGAAGGCTGAGGGGTTTGGATTAGGAAGGGACAATTTTGGGTCACTTACTCTAAGAATCAACGATCTGTGGAATGGAATCAGTTTTATATTTCTTACTAGCTGCATGGCAGCTGTCCTTTCTGAAGTCACTGGTTTATAACACAAACCCCAAGCCCTTTCCCAGTCAGACCCCCCCCCAGCACTGAGGGTGGTTGTGCTGGGAGCAGAGGACATCCACCTCTGTGCCAGCCCTCAGTACTGTGGCATGTGCTGGCTCAGCACTGCTATCTCAGCCTGAATTGGTAATAGACTGACATAAAACCCTTAACCCTTAATGAAGTGAAATAATGTGATTTGCTGAAAATGCTGGGCCTTCTTTTTATTGGTATTATTTGAAAGGAAGTAATGGATGTAGGTCAGCTTATGAACATAACAGATGAACGGCATTTCACTGCCTCGTGCTGGTCAAAGCTAAAATACTCTGCTGGGACTCTGCTACCTGCAAGTTTACAACGTGCAACATCTTACTCATTTCAGACTATGGTTTCCACTTCAGTACATTCCTGATAGAAGGCTTGTCATTATATAAATTTATGGGTCAACTGGGCATGAAAAACCCATGTACATTGTCTTAGGTGTTTCAAGATTTGAAAGTTTCAGTTCTCACTAACAAGCCCAATTTAAATGAATCAGATCTTATTAGCAATTTTGTGCTGCGGTGATATCCCCTTGTGAACAAGGCTGTAGCTCCAGAAGTGCAGGGAAGTTCACTGCGAGATCCTGCATTAAGAAATGGAATTTTCCTGCATCAGCTTTCACAGACACTACAAAGCTTCTTGACTTGATTGAAACCTGATGATCTGCTGTTTCGAAGACTTAACCCAAAAGACATCTCTTAGCTAATTCCAAGACAAAGTCACCATATCGAGCCTAAAGTTAAAAGCATTTTGTTTGCTGATACCTATCAAAGACACAACACTAATTTTAGCTGAAAATATTCCTCAGCCTCTTCAGGAAGCTGTTGCTGCTTTCAGTCTGGATTTTCAGTCCAATGATTTATTCAAATAAGAAAAGTCTTGACATTTCTGTTATGGACTTCTGTAAGTAGGAAGAGAAAAAAACATTTTCTCTAGTTAATCCATTGCATGATTTTTTTATCTGGGTCTCAGAATCATACTCCTTGGTACCTAGGCAGCAAATTGCTATGGCTTTACCCTCAGTAAGACCTGGTTAAGAATCCAAAGTCCTTCTATAAAATCCTGAAAGTACATGTTTATGGTTGAACAAGTTAGTTGTTGCACCCATGGCAAAGACTTGTCCACCCAAAGTGAAGCCAGTGTGCTTTGTTAGATTGGATTTCTGGTCATATATTGTAATCGGGAACAAATGATGAAGACAGAGGTTTAAATGGAACTGATGAGCAATGCCAAGTGGTTTTCTAGACATCTGTCTCACCTACATCTTTTCTTAGTCTGTTTCTACATCACTTCACCTCAAGCTGAGAAAGTACATAAGAGATTGACAAAGTTTAAGACAAGCTACTGTAGAAAGCATTCTAAAAATTGTCCTGTGTTTGGTATCAAACACATCAAAATCCGACTTCCTGCCCACAGAAATATACAGTCTTCAAAAGCCCTGTACACTTACCCATGCTTTATGACCCTGTACCTCAGAGATCAAGGGCATAAGAGGATACAAAGCTATATATTTATGAATCCATCATGTGTCAGCTTTTTTTTCCCTCCTTTTTCTCCTCTCTTTTTGTGAAGGATTGGGCAGGTTTTCTAGAGAGAGAGATATTTGTAACAATGCCCTGAGGGTTAAATAATGATGTCGAGGGGGAAAAGTTGGGTCAACCTGCATAGTTTCATATGGCCTTAGTGACCAGTATGGAGCTGATCACCACAGCTAATGATTACACAGAGAAAAAAATTCCCTCGGTGCTCCATAAGTAAATAGAAAATGCTAACCTTAGCATATTCAAAGGAGCATTTTAGCATGCAGTCATTAAGTTATCTCTTGGTTATTTATTTCTTCTGCTTGTTATTAGCTGTGTGAAGAATATTATTCTAATTATGTCAGCCCAATCAGCAGTATTGCATGTCCAGGCTCATTTCCATTAGTTTGAGCTTTGTCTTTCACACTGTGATACTAATTCAATGAGACATCAAACATTTAAATCGACCCAGGATGCCGAGGTCAGGCAGTTTTGCCCTTCCACTCTATTAGCACTCGAGTGTAATTGTGTTTGTCACTCCCCGCATGACTAATAGTATCAGGGTGACTATCAGAGCACAAATGAGCAATGCACTAATAAATTATTTTGTTCTATAATATCAATATGTGTTTATTCAGTGGTTGTGTTAGCCAAGTTGAAATGTTCACTTTAATACAGTAACCATAAACTGTTCACTTAAACAGGAGCACTCACTCATACAATTACTTTACAGCAATAGAATTTTGCTTAAGTGGGAAAAATGAAAAAAACGCCTCACTTTAAAAATAAGCTTTCAGAGATGAAGCAAACCTCAATTTGGCCTGAAAGCATCAGGAAAACTAGGCATAGTTCATACACAGACCATATAAAACAATTTGCAGTGTATAAATATAAATGTGTTATGAGCTATATATAATCAGAGAGTGCATATACTACTGAAGCAATTTAAAAGCAGTTTGCATCTTTAAGAACAATTGCTAAAAACTTTAAAGCACCAGGCCTTGAACCAGAATATTTAGACACCCAAAGAAAAGGAAACCAAGGGATTTCCTTTGCATCACTGCAATGACGCAATCCACTATGGAATTTCAGCATGTGGCTTACTTGAAAGACTCAGGTAATCACCAGCTGATGCTGTTCATGTACTTAAAGCTATAAATTTGCCTTAATAAATTCCTGAAAGGGAAACACAATTAATTCCCTCAAAACTTACATAAATAGGGGAAAAAGAAGGGGAAAAAACCTAACTATGAATTCAACACATCTGATAATTATCAAATCTGATAATTTCAGGAAAAAAAGAAATTCTCTCTTCTCAGTGCAAAAAAGCCTCTGAGTATTTTAAATGCTGCATCATTAACAAATGGTTTCAGAATAATTAAAACTATCAATGTCCTTATGCATTTTCTTTTCTTGTTTATGTTTCAAAACAAGCTAAAATTTATTCTTCATACTTTCTAGGGAAGAACTTGCTCCAGCTCCAGGGAAGGTTAGTTTTCACCTACAGCATTTGTGCTTTTGCACTTTCCTTCTCTACTGCTGAGGAAAGAACACATGACACCTTTTGTGTCAGCTTTAAAAATGCCAACAGTAAAAAGTATTACTTCACACCAGCATGACAGAATTAGCTCTTTCAAGGTTAGAAATGGAGAGGGGAGCTTCATTTCTTCGTTGAACAAATATGATTTGCTTCTCAATATTATACAGTACCTTTCAACATTTGTAATGCACAAATAAACCTCATAAAAATAATCCAAACTTTTCTCATCTTAAATGCCATCCATTAAAATAAAAACAGAACCACAAAACACACACAACCAGTCAACTCTGAGAGCCATCTGCCAGAGTTCTGGGATGCCTTCCTGCCTGTCACCATATATGTGCAACCCTTCCTCTAGGCAAGGTTTCAATATTTGTTGAACTTAAAAATATGTTGTTTGGATTCATTAGAGGTAACATGCTAAAATCTCCCAGATTTGAACACAGACTCTGAATATTAAGATGAATGATACCACCATCATTGTCTGCCTCCCCCAGGAGTGTACACTGTGTTTACTCACAGTTGCTTGCTTCACTCACACGACTTGAAGTACAGGTAAGGCTCTTGCACGAAAAAGCATTCCAGCTCACGTCACAAATTGTTTTAGAAGGAAATCCTTGCCCTGTGACATTAGCTAGACCTAAGTAACTTCTGAAATTTCAGACTGAATAAAACCCACTCAGTAAAATTCACTTCAGCATGACACGCTAGAACTAACAAAGCAAACCTACACAATACACCTGACCCAATCCTTTTTCTTACCAAGTGGATTTACACCTGACTTTTCTTCAGAAGGAGATACAAGACCTTCAGCAAACCCCACCACAATTTCTTCTGACTTCAGGCCAGAGTACAGAGATTTAGAAACGGCTTCAAGCTCCAGGAATGGTACCTGAGCTGAACTTTTAAAGGTTTATACATCACTGAGCATTAGCAATCTGCACTCTCTTTACATTGTCAGCTTGTGATGAATCTGCAGCAGATCAAATTTGGCATCCTGCCCAGTCTAACTTATATATCTTCTCCAAATCATAAACTTCCTAAACTAATGCTTCCCTGTGCAAAGATATTGGGAAGAGGATAAATCTTCAGCCATAGCAGGCTGTTAAAATTCATTGAATTTGCATGGGTTAACTGAAAAAAAATGGTCCTTATAAATACAGACCAAAGAAAAAGTACATTTTAACAGTTTTTTATTGACCTTTCCCTATTTGAACAATCTCTTGAGAGCAAACACATCTAACTTCATATCATATCACATATTTATTAACTTCTCTAATTTGTGCAGCAATATTCCATCTCATTTACCTCAGACAAGAATTACATTTTTGTTTAATCTTCACAAGTTTCCCAAATGAAAAAACAAACAAACAAACAAACAAAAAACCACCCCCCACTCTCCCCTACCTTTTATGGAATACGTAATAGATGGGACAACTGCTTTCTGGCCTTCCTAAGAGTAGAAACCCTGAAGTATTATTCCTCTCAACAATGATTTACAACACAGCCTTGGACAAATTACTGAAAAGTGTCTTTGTATGTCCCTGAGCCCTGTGTGTTGAAGATATGCTATAAGCTACCAAGCAAAACTCAAGAGATGTATTTGTCTACAGTACGCTTATTCCTCTACCATGCAGCAAATGCTTGTGTTCCTTTCTGTGCCCTTCCCAATTAGAGTTTTATGTATTTCTAATGAGTAAAATTAGCTTTCTTTGCTTTGAGTTTAACTTCAAAGTTTTCTTGTTTTAAATCTTTGTCTGTGACAAGTAATTACTATATATGGTAGAGTTGGTGCATGTTTTTGTATCAAAATATTTATTTTGATAAAAAAACCAGGAAACTGTGGGTGGCAGGAAAAAAAACATTTTCTGCCCAACTCTAATTATATATGAATATACACACATATGTGAAGAGTAAATGTACTGTTTTGCATACTTTGTTTTTTGCCTACCCATCCATGGTAATTAAGCCCATGTGTATTATATTTATTCCCCTGAGTTCAACCCTCCCTTTTGACAAATCAAATAATTAAACATATACTTTACTTCTAACAAGATTCTGTGCAATGCTAAACTACTGCCACTTCGTTGCAAGAGCTTTGCTTTTTATAAAAAACACATTGCTTTCTTTAAAACAAACAAATGTCTCTATTCCCCACCCCCTTTCACTCATGCTTTGATAAGCAGCAGCCCTAAACTGACAATATTTTGCTTCCTCTGGGGAGGACATTACCCTTGATTCTGCAATGTAACTGCTATGTGGCAGCCCATGGACAACTGGCTGCTTCTAAGGAAGTCACACCAGTGTTTGCAGGGTGATGCAGATTCCCCAAACTACATCCAGAGAAGTTGTGACCTCATATGTAGTAAAATCAGAGCACAAAAGAAATGGTTGCCATTGGAAAGGCCTTACCATACCAGAGAAGGCAGCTCTGCAGATTCCCCACCGCAGACAGCACAGGCAGCCTAGGCAGCTCCTGCCAAAGCACAGTGGAAGGTTAATAACAGAACTTCCTGCTCAGGCCTCAGTATACTTTTGTTGATTTCAGTTTCCGTAACATTGGTTACTAATTCCTTAACTTTTTGGAAAAGAAGATGCTTAGCTCAAGAAGCCATTTGACTGCTAGATCAGCTAGAGTACTTGGATTCCGAACTGTGGTGCTTCTGTAAGTTCTGCAAATGGATTATGCAAGTACTTCATGTTTGGAAACAGGCTTTTAAAGAAAACTCACCATGATTCTAGAGAGAAACAAAAGAGTCTCAATGCCACTTCAGACTAAACCAACATGGCCCATGGGATCAAGCTTACGGGCTGATACTTCAGCTAACAATGAGGACTCTGTGAGCAACCAATACAAGTGCCAGCAGGAGTGTGATGGTGCAGCTCTTGTCCACCAAAAAAACCAAGGAGATATTTGCTCCCATCACAGATAACCAAAGCTACAGTTAAAACAAAGCCTTGAGTTTCTTTGAAAATTCTTCATAAAGACAACAGCGGTTATAACAAAGTATCCAAAAATCTGTATATTCTTCCTGCTGATTGGTAAGACAGGCTGTGTGTGGAGGGAGCTCACACACTTTAAACACTGCAAATTGGAAGATTTTTTAATTATTTTTATGGTTTTATTATTTATATATTTTGCTAGCCGAAGAATGAAAACATAGCTTCAGGCACTCATCCTGTAAGACCTTTCCTTCCAAGAACAGAATAAATGAGGGGGGTGGGGGCAGCTGGATAGAACAGACAATTTAAACATTCAAATTCCCTGCACTTCCTATTTTATTGGGAAGAGAAGTAGCCCTCCTCCTTTCTATGCTTTCTCTCATTTTCACATAGGGTCAAGGTTTGCAGATTCTTTATAACTTATTCATGACATGTAAAATATTGGCAGTCCAGTTGACCAAGAAATTCATAAGAGCAAAGCAGTAGTACTACACCCAAGCCCAAGCAGAACTCAACTTCTGTCAATCCTGGAATCCATCAGTATCCCATAGCAGGCTTGGGAGAGGTTTATATGTGATCCATTCCCAAATTCCACACCTTTTACAAGAGGACATATTTCAGATTTGGAGAAGATTACAGTTCATTTGAAGGATAAACACAGGTACAATTTAGATGAAAGCCAATGTAATACAGAAAAAAAATGGCAGGTGCTTTTGAAGTAGTAACACAGGAATTTAAAAGTCAGAAGTCTCAGATAATTTCCTTATTACAGTCTGCTGAAAATATTCACGTTTTAAATCCTTTACTAATAGTTTTCTGGTTAGTTTCTAACACAGATCAGAATGTATTACTATAAAATGCCACTAACTACAGCTTTGAAACTCAATATCCATAAATTTATATATATACATCTGTAAGACAGGATAGGTTTATCTCCTTAAAGTGAAACACACAGGTGTGACACTTCAAAAGGATCTGCCTTTATTTACCAGACAAAAATTACAGACCCATCACATTTGCAGTAGTGACCCTGATTCCACTTTATGTGAGATATGTTGTCCCTTTGTTTGCTGCTGACAAGCGTAAAGAGCCACTTTCACTGCAGATAATAATGGTTAATTTATCACACAGAGCAGTGGCTGACCTCTGTGCGTCCCTGGCCCTCCATCACCTTCACACCTGCTCAAGCTAATTGTTAGAGCCAAGTGTAAATGAAAATCAACTGGGCTAATAATGAATGGAGGCCATTACTCGCAACAGCACATTGCTTTACAAAGGTTTATCAAGCTCCGATATAACCAGTCCCTTAGTCACAGCTCCCTGTTTTATAAATGACAATAAGGCAAATTCTTCAAGCCAGGAGAGAAAAGCAGGCAGCAGGCAAAACACCTACCTTTGCCACTGGTTTTCTAGAACCTTAGCACAGCAAATAATACACTGACATTAGAAAATGCAAGCCAGAAATCCTGGTTCATAAAGCAACAGAAGTATTTTTTAAATTCTGGAACAGGATAAAGTGTTTACCCATTCAACCTGATACTGCTCCCTTAAGATTCATGGGTGCAAGTATACAAACTAATGAACAGGCAAAAATCCATAGGTGAATAGGAAGGAGCAGGTGAAAATCCAACCTGTAAGTCACACCAGAGTCTTTCCTTGTAAAGAGCACAAGACAATCCACCACTTCAAAAACTAAAATCTCAAGGAACTTTACCTCGCTCAAAACAAAACATAGAACTCACTATTTGTTAGTGAATCCTATATTTTCATCCATTTATCTTCAGACAGTAAGGACAGAAATAATGAAAATATCACAAACACTCATCCCACACAATTTAAAAATTGTAGAATTTGTGGGGTGAAAGGTTGTCTATCACTTCAAAGCTGAGAATCTAAAAGATATATACAAAGATGTAAGAGCTACTAAATTCTCTTTAAGATCCCACCTCTGTAATTGTTTTCTCATACAAAAAGAATTGTGAGGCCATCAGTGCATTTTATGTATCTCCTCCAACCCCCCCAAGAGAAAAAAAGACAGCAGTTACATTCAGAATCATGCAACAGATAAATAAACAGCTTGATAAAGATTAAAACAAAAACCCAAACCAAATAAAATTCCACTCCCAGCTTCTTATCCACGTTCAGATTATTTTTGAAGCAAAAACTCAGGACCTACAGACAGTGAGCACTGTGTAAACAAGCTTTAAACACATCTGAACTGGGTCCTGCTGTCTTCAGTGATTAAGACTCTCATTACTCCTCTGTACACATCACCACAATTTTGACTTTCGCTCATTTGACAGGAACAAAGAGTATGTATTAAAATTGCCCATAATCTGATAAAATAATTTTATTTACCCAACGGAATCATTTTTATTAAAAGCAAATCCATACTCATCCTTCCCACAGAGTATCACAAAAGCAGAACTTCTGATCAATTCAAAAGTATTTTTTCATAAAAAGTTAATAAAAAGAATGAAAAGAGGCATAATGTTTTCTACCATGTATACTGTATTAATAATCTTCTAGATGCCTTCAAATTAGTAAAATGAAGTGCTTTCTTGCATGGATCTACAAGACAGAATCCAACATCTATACAAATAAATAAAAGAGCTGCGAAGAGTTACTGAACATCAGATTGCTTGTGGCAGGGCAAAGGCTTAAAAAAATGGAAATGAAAACTTGAAGTTGTGACACAGGCTTTGGACAACAAGGTCAGTAATAGCACTGAAATTTCAGGCACACAATGTGGAAGAAAACTGTATATGTACATATGTCACAGGTTCACACTGCTATCCTGGTACTCCAGAATAATTTAGTAAATTTGCTTGACTTACACTTTCGGTCCCTATTATTTTTTCTCTTGTTTTTACATCCTCATCAATATGGAGCCAGCATAGAATTGTGCAGTATGAACG
Organism: Oriolus oriolus; assembly: GCA_013400235.1. Classification (NCBI taxonomy): domain Eukaryota; kingdom Metazoa; phylum Chordata; class Aves; order Passeriformes; family Corvidae; genus Oriolus; species Oriolus oriolus. The sequence goes on along the minus strand of VXBT01007386.1, from coordinate 1,360,317 downwards.
GGGCTCTCTATTGCATTGCGATGCAAGGATAAGAGAGAAAATTCCTCCAGTCTAACCGGGACACAGCCAGAGCATGTCCAGTCTGAACAGAGATCCTGGGACCTCATCACACTTAGCAACACCTCAATGACATGCAAAGCAAAAGCCCAAACTGATGTTCCATTTTCCTTAATGGGAAAATATTTTTCCATATGTGCCAGTCTTATGAAAAAACTGTAATTAATTTTGCCCTTCTCATGGTCAGACTTGTTTTACGGCACAACATTGTACACTACACTAGCTAGTGGTGGTTATCCCACTGTTTAGGGTCCAAAATCTTATTGGATGGGAAGGTGTGTGGTGCCACACATTCCCAGAGCTGTACCTTTTACCCCAGAATACGTGTGTGTATATTGGAATAAGTACCGAACTATCTTCAGTCCTTTGCAAGAGTACACTAAAAGACTAAAGAAATGTAAGCACATGGAACTGTTGCTGCTTTTCACAGAAGGTTCTTTGCCATTTCATATTAGTTACATATGGGAGAGGCTTTCAGAGCCACTTTATCTGTTCCCCAAGTCATCACCAGAAAGAGGTAATTATCTTTTTTAAAAAGTGGTAACAGATTGCTACCCAGGCTACTCTAAGTATTCTCCATCAAATATCCTTAGACATCCCATTCCATTCCCACACATTGTCACAGCTGCACATGCTCTGACTGTAATATCTAACACATTTTTTATAATTCAGTTTAAACTTGGTAATTCTTTGTTCAGTTTTAGCTGACAATTGAAAAAATTGCTATAAAAATATTGAAGTAAAAAAAATTCTGCAGCAAGTTGTCAACAAACTTTATTCCAAGCGAGCAGTAAATAGTGCCCCATCACCCTGGTGACCAGACCTAAGGATTTTCCCCATATGTTAAAAGTGCTGAATCAGAATGCAAAGCAGTCACTTGTGTACAAGCAAAAGACACATTTCCTTCCAATATGTAGATCTCAAAACATTTTTCAGAGTAAGAACAGGTCTTTGTAAAGAGCATATAAGCAGCTGTCTCATGATAGACTTACTCTCCTGGTTGAGCCTATTTAGAGGTAAATCCATGGACTTCAACCAGTCTATAAATCACATACTGTAAAATACGAACTCCAGCACCATTTTCCTTGTAACTGGCATACGGACTGACTGATGACATATTTGGCTCAGAAGTGGTACACTCCCTTCCCATCCTCTCCCACCCCTCAAGGTACAGATATTGCTATCTGAAAGGGCATTCTGAAGTAAAAAGTGCTCAGGGTCATCTCAGCATCTCTATCTCCCCTCACCTCCTCCCAAGCTCTGTTCAAAAAGAGAGTCTCTCCTCAGCATTCTCTACCTCCTCTGCTCATGCTCTGGCAGCAGTGCTGAGCATGGAGGAAAACTCCAAGTTCATCCATGGAAGTAATATTCCAAACATTTTTCCAGGAAGACACCCAGGCTAGAGGAGGATCTGTGAGTAGAGCAATTCTAGTAGAAAAATTCTTCTGCACAAGTGCCCAGGGCACTTCAAATGCTACAGCAAGCATTCCATCTGTCCATGACTTAGGAAAAGAAAATATATGTGCCAGAGTAAAGGAATCTGATAAAGCAAGTACGATGCTCATGCTAGCAAACATCTTGTATTATACTCCAAGAGCAAGATCATTCTGAATATATAATCTGATTGTATTTTTAACTTTTATACCCATTAAAACTTCAAAGTATTTTATGAATAGAAAATTTATGCTACATGTCCCATGAAGCTGTGCTAACCCTTTGGAGAACTAATCATCCCACTAAACAGAATTTTCCCTCTCAGTAATATTTAATACAGTAGAGAGGCTGATTGTGATAGCAAAAATATGTTTTAGTTTCCTGAAAGGAAAAACCCTTAAAAAATCCAGGCTTGAGCAATTGTTTTCCTACACAATCAAATTAAAAAGACAGAGAATAAAGCTTAGAGCAAGGTTCTATTTAAATAGCATTGCATACTCTCATATTAGTGAAAAAATGTATACTTGGAAGAGGGGAGGAAACCAATCATTTAGAATATATAGTTCATGGAGAGCATGTGATTCATTTATGGTAGGGGTATTCAGCAAATCCAGTTAAGAAAGGCAGCCAAAACCAGTGGATGCGATCAGAATGCTTTCCCCATCTATTAGGCATACAACATTTAAGAAAATTTACAAGCAGCAACATTAACTACTGTTCCCAGCCTTTACAATCTGTACAATGAACTCAGTCTTCAACAGACAGAATAATTATGCTAATAGAAGAAAAACTTTCCAAAAAAAAGGCAGCCAAATCTAAGAGACCTGTCAATGCCAGTGTCATCAGTGGAGTGATAACTAGTAAAGAGCAGATATCAAAGGCTGTCTTTTTCTTCCCCTCCATGCTCTGTTCTGTTTGAGCTCATGGTGGTCACAGCTCCTTTAACAATATTTATAATGAAGGAACAACGTTGGAGATGTCAACCCTGATTATTCATAAAGGCTCCTCCTGCCCAGCTCTCCCCTTAGGCTAACTGTAAAAGTACCTGATTCCCAATTCTCAAACACAAAAGCGCACAGAGCTTGAAAGCTGAGCTGACTAATAAAGTTTGCATATCCCTAAGAACAAGAGCACACAATGAAGAAGAAAAGGAATGGCAAGATTAAACAAAAACAGTAAGCTTGGATGGGAAATAATAAAAATTTAAAGAGGTAAGAACTTAGATACCCCTCTACCCCCCCATACTCCTGTTCATTTACATTTCAGCATGTCCTAAGAAGCATCTGTTTTATCTCCTGACTGCTGCATCAAGGTATAACATACACCACAAAACTTAAATCACAGTTTGGAGTTGGAATGATGAGAGGTTGTGAGCAATGTAACTTCTGGGTCATGGAACTTCAACTCAGGAGGAATCTAGAACAAGGGGTAAGACTGACCAGCAAACAACTCTGACTCACTGTTTCACTTTGGACCTTTACTGGTACATAAAACACACATAAATATGGGAAATGCCTTCAAACAAACAGCAGCCTCACCATAGTACCATGAGCTGGATTTGTCTGCTGTAGAGCTTCAATGCATCTCTGAGCCCTTGTCAAACAATAATAGCTCGGGGCTAGTCTGTCAGAGATATTTTCTTATTCACACTCAGGACTAAAAGAAAACAAGGCCATCTTTGTCCTTTTCTACTCTGCCTTGCTTACACTGTGACTGACTGCTGGCAAGGGCAGGGGCCTCCTGCCCAGGACAGGCAAGTGGGAAAGAAGGAAAATTGGGGCGAGGGGTCCATGCTACTCCAAGCAGCCAGCGAGCTGCAGGAAGAGAAGCCTCTTGACTGCTCCTTTCTGAAGGCTGCCTGACACCACAGCATTGCCTCACATTCTGAGAGGCCTGCCCAGTCAAAAGAGATATGGGAATCTCAGAGGCTACCACCTCCTCCTGAGAAGGAGCATGAAGCTGTTGGACTGCACTCTAAGCTGCCTAAGGCAGAAAGCCATAACAAAACCACCATATCTCAAGAAAGCTACAGGGGCATTTTGAGGCGGGAATAACAAAAATACAGAATCATCCAATAGAGAGTTTGAAGGGGACACTGGGAAGAACTTTCTAAATTGGAGGAATTGACATGACATTATCTCCGCAGAGCTTCCTTCCTGCTGGTTACTTCCACGGCAGACTGGTTTCAGGGCTCAGCAGGCACAGGCTGCCCACATGCATCCACAGAACTGCTGACACACTCCTCTGGCTGGCAGAGCCACATGGAACAATATCTGAGACAATGTGTCCCTTCTAAGTGAGGCCAGTGGACTACATACATCCTATCCATCCGCAACTGCTAATGAAAAGTGTACCTGTAAATGACAAATGGGAATAAAATTTATTTTATTTACTCTTTAATAAAAATTTACTTGCTTTCACCTCAGTTTCACAGACTGGAACAGTAATGGATGATGACAGCAAACTATATTAGCAGCATAACCTTTTCAAACAACCTTCAAAACTATTTAAAAGTGTGAACAAAATGGAAACAATGAAGCAGAAGAAAAGATACATTCAAGCAGTAACATTTTAAAACAACTGTTTCTGTACAAGTCCACTAGTGGTGATTTTTTTTTTTTTTTAAATCACACATGCACTACACAACCCTTTATAAAGCAGTGACATAGGGCTAGCATAGCTAATCACACAGGATACCACAGAAGGCAACAGAGAAACAGCTGGTCCATGTATTTCCTTCAGAGCATTTGAAAGCAGCTACCCCCTCAGCAGACAGGCTGTACTTACAGACCATCCCTAGCAACTGATCTATGGACAGAGGTGCTGTCCCAGTGGGAGTGGCAGAATGCGTGTTACCACCAGTCAGGTTACACCTTGCTGAGAAAAGCATCTGAGCTTTACAAATAAAAGAGATTGTAGTGACAAATTAAGCTGAGTTAAAACTTGTAGCAGCAGTGTAGGCTCTAGACAGACTGAAAAAACCCACATTTTCATTAAGAAATACACATTATCCATAACAACTTTTGTAGACTGTAATAGTCTTTCTAGAACAACTGGAATAGTCCTTCTTAGCACCAACAAAGGACCAGCTCTCTTGGTGTAACTGCAGACATTTTCCTTTTTGTGAAAGGATCTTCTATGCTGTCACAGGAAACGGGCTAGGTCTATCTCAACTGATTTTGCCGACACACACATGTCCTTACATACCTTTTCTTGGAAGGATTAAAAATGGGTGAAATTTCAAACTCCCACAGCCTAGACTAGGTTTTCTCTTACCCTTACAGCAAAAGTTATGCCACATCAGATGACAGGAAAGTCATAGTACTGTCTCTGGGACTCAGCAGTTTTGCCTTTACACCAGCACTGTCCTGCTTTGGTTTACTGTAAATCCCACAAGGAGAAGGATGATACTGTGGGTGGTTTACCCACAGAGGGCATATTCTCTACTAGGATATGCAAGGCAGCATCACAAAAGGTTGAACAGAACCTTCCTCAGAAACGTGGTTCACTTAAATCATTGTTTGCAAATATGTCAAGTAACTTGGCTTTCACTCTAACATATTGAAAAGTTTTGTGCCTTTGAAATGATATAGCTACATAATCTCAGCCTTTCAAATTCTGCCAGTTGATTCCCCTACATATAATGAAAGACATAAAAGAAAGCATTTCATTTTCTATCACATCCATGCTAACCTGATCTAAATGAGAGATGGCTCCAAGAACAACTTAAGCATTGAGAAGTACGTAGAGTTTAGAAACTGGTGAAGCATTTTAATTATACATGATCAAAATGAAAATATTTCTGCTCAAGGATCAAAATAGTCCATTTAAAAAAATCCCAGCTCTATCACTCCAGAAATTTTTCTTGAATTACAAGGGTCTTCCATACTTAGTTGCTGCAGGAGTTATGGACCTTTGTCTAGCTAGATAAACAGCTGTCATTACTCAGCGACGTGCATGTGTTTGTAATGTCACTGTCCTCCAGAAGAGTTACCTCTGCTGAATTTTATTCATGTACCTTTGTCATCTGGAAACATAACAGAACACATTCATCCCACCTGCCACCCCGACGACCTCGGTGTGATTCTAGGAAGGATGTGTTTAGCCCACTATTCATGATACACATCTCACATCTCTAGCAAGAGGGCAGTGCATGGAGTGCTGAGGGAGATGAGGAACAATACCTGACTCAGCTCAGTAGCCGTAAGGCCATGGCCTCTTTACTAATTAGCATGATTTCAAAAATAATTGGCCTTCTTGACTATGCCACAGTGCATCAGATGAAGTTGAGTGCTTAGAAAGTGGCACAGTAAACTCATTACTGTTTACTCATTCGCTGCCAAATTGTTAAAAGAGGTCATTTAAAAGGTCAAGAGTGATACTACACTACATGAGAGCTTTAATCTGAACATATAAAAACAGACAGCACCTAATTATGAAACCAGAATTAATAGGGAGATGGTTCAGAACAAGAAGATAAGCACACTGCAGTCAGAGAGGAGTATTTAACCAAAACAGTCATGTATCTTGGAACAAGCCAGCCTTACCTTTCTAGCCACTGTAGAGTACTGCACATCAATTTTATAGTGTGCCTCACTAGTCATTCACTGCACTGCTACCTGGAGCTATTCACTGTTTTAAACCTCTGCAACCTAAGCAGAGAGAAGGATGCTAAACCCCTCTTCTGACATTCTGAGGCACCCTACTTTAGGGCAGTATGAACTCACAGCCCAGCTCTCCCGACTTGAGTCTTTAGGCTCCCTCCATAGCTCTCAACAATCCTTGACAAATCTCTGTCAGCAGCTCTTGGTTTGCAAATGAGCTTTTTAGGAGAACTGTGGTAGAAGTAAACACCTCATGCTTGCTCCAGCTTTTAAACATATGAAATAAACCTTCCACTTGTAAAACAAACTTACAAATCTCTTGCCCTTTTGCAGCTTTCCATCGCTCTTTACCGGGAGTGTCCTTAAGAAGGCACTATCCAGTGAAAGCAGGAGCTGCCTTTGGTGAATAGGAGCCAGGTGGTTTGTGTTTGAGTAGGTAGCCCTTCCTATCGAAAGTTTTCAGTGTTAGATTCACACCCATCCCAGCTGCCTGGTCTCTGCACTGACTTGAAGACAGAAAGAGTTAGAAAAGAGTTTGCAGCTCACTAAAGGCACACACATCTATGCTATCATAAACAGGACAAATCTTGCTCAATCTCTCTTCTTGGTACATGGCCTTCTCTGTGAAAACACTGTGCCTTAGGAAAACAGGGAGTGGGGAGTGAAGGAAGAATCACATAAGCAAACTTCCACACACCACCACCACCTGAAAAAAACCTTAACTTTACCCCTCCCTGTCCCAGCTGCCAGGAGTTACTGCCTGCCTTCAACATTCCAGCAAAGCAGTGGCATGTTTGCAAGACTGCCCATTAACCATCACACTGGAATTTCCCATTCCACCAGCAAAGTTGCACTTTGCATCTGACCATCTAGAACATTTAATCAAACTCCCACTAGGAGCCAAGTACAGATCCAGAAACTCATGGCAAACTTCAGCTGGGAAATGAAGTAAATTTTTTAAAAACATTAATTTCCCAGCCAGTCACTGTTGGTAAACTTAGCTTTAAAGCATCTGCAGCCAAATATGCAGACATATGTGACTGGAGAAGCCAGCTCTCCATTTCCTAAACCACACATTCAATTTAGATTTAATAAGACACTAATTGCCCATTAAGTACTCATTGATTACCTAAAATACATTTATTAAGAAATAACAGCTACGTAATGCATCTCTTAGATACTCACATATCTATTACAAAGCTGTTAAACAGCAATAAATGTTTATCTAAAAAATTAGCATTCAGCCAACATAAAATACACATCCTATTAAATCCAAGAGAAACACACACTGAAGACAATTAAAGCCCTTGTCTAGTGGCCTCAATTCTTCTGAGAAACACTGTTCTCCCAATGTCTAAAGTTGCAGCACCAAACTTCTGAATAACAGTCTTCTTTTTGAAAGGATTCAAGAAATTTTCAAGAAGAAATCTCCAACCTTTCAATAAATCCTTCTTAGAGCTTCATTTACTTGGTGAGAGAGCATCACCCTCCACAGCTCTGACTCAGGGGTACAGAGGAAGGCTCTTTCTACCACACTCCATCCTTCAGTGCAGACAGGTTTCCAGGAAACTCATTTCCATGGGGTCTCAGAATGGTAGCTTCAGATGGAAAAGAAATTTGTGTATTGCATCCTTATTTCTGCATCAGTGAGGAAGGTATACATCTCTGCTGAACAAGTGCACACCAATGAGATAAGCAAGGGAAGTGACATTCAATGAAGTCAAGAACATTGCAGTCCCATGGGATACATCTCACAGAACTAAACATAACACTCCGGCTATATCTGGCCTGGACCAAAGACCTCTGACGAAGAGTTGGCAGGAGTCTGGAGAAAGATGCCAAGACAAGCACCAGAAGGAAGAGGCTGTGAAAATGGAGAGTGTGGGCCTTAGGGATAAGGACTCTACACAAATACGAGGCACTGAACAAACACATACAAAATGGAAGCTGCGCTATGAACAGTTCCTTTAAGTCCAGAGAATTGCCTTTTAGAGAGAAAAAAGCTGCTGGAACACAATGAGGTACATTCTGCCCAGTGGGCACTCCCTGGAATCAGATCTGAAGCACCTATGTAGGGCAGCATAATGAAACTTTATTTCTGCTGCTCACAATTCATCAATTTTCTGGGTAAGTCCAAAACTCCTACAGATTCACTGGCCTCCTGCTGCAGCAATTAACTCACTTTTCCTACTAACTTATTAATTAATTTTAAAAAGCCCTTGTTATTGAGCAATGCATATACATCATTAACATCAGAGAACTCTTTTATTGCATTATTGTTTATTAAAACACAAACTCAGAAAAAGGAAATTGGAAAGAATGAAGGTTATAAAGCAAAAATCCCAGAGATGGGTCTGGAACATAGGCATACTCAGTCATGGAAATTCTGTTTGAAGCTTCACTGTCTGTTTTATTATGGATTCCATAGGCAGCTTCTAATTTAGTGCAGCTGTTAACACTCCTGCTACATCAAAAATTCCCTCTGCTGAACTTTTGTAGAGGTTTTTGTATTAGACAAGAACCAGTCCTTTCCAATTTCACAGTTTCCTAATTATGGTATTGCAGTTCTCATTTGTACTATAAACGTGATCAGATTAAAAAAAAAAAAGTAGTAATTTACAAGTGTTGGTAGCACTGTTTTTCCCAGCTGCTGCATTTGCCCAGTGATACACACAAGGTGAGCAATAGCTGGTCAGTAACCAGCTTAGCAAATCGTGTCTAAGGATATTGCTGTGAAACGTGTATTACAGCACCTTCTGTGACAAACCACCATGTAAAAGCTTTGATCTTCAATTGCTATTCAAAGCCTTAATACTCATCTCTTTTAACGACATACTTTAAGAAAATTAATATAAACAAATACCTCAATTACCAACAAATGAAGGGTAAAAACCTACAAGAAGGATTAACCTACTAATTGAACATTTAAAGCTTTAAATAGCAAACTAACTCTAAATGACTAACAAAGAAACTGTCACTGTTAAAACATGTCTGTTAAACTAGACAGATTTGTTTTTCTTCTTCTGTGTTTACAATAGTCACTTTTCTTTCCAATCACATCCGCAGAGGTATTCCCTTTTCTTTAACATATTGAGTTTATTGTAGACAACACAATTCATGCCTCTTTCCAGCAAAAGTGGTTCAGGGCCCCTCTGAAACATTTGTTCTGCAAAGTGACATATTGTGACAAATACAATGATAATGGGGAAATATGGAAATCTGACAGAAATATTTTACTCTTCATTTTCACTAATGAGAATAAAAACAATGAGAGACACCTATCAAAAAAATTGCAGTAAGCAATTTATTTGGTTGAACCACAAGCAGTGCTTTTTCTTTCCTTACTCTCCTTTCTCCTACTTTGCTTAGAGCAGGCTTTTCATTTTTTTCTTCATTTTGCTTTATATTGTCAACCAAGAACAGAGTTCCTGAGGAGACAAACAGGGGGTAAAGAAGACAAATCTGTCTCCTTTGTGTGAGAGCTGTAGGCCAGAGTTATCAACTCCTCTGCTATTCAAGACAGATTTGCATATCCAAGGCCACCCGAGGCAGAGAAGGCATTTGGAGTCTGATTTTTTTTCAACAAGAACACATCAGGGAGCTAAGAAAAATAAGGAAACTCCAAAAAAATACAAGTAACTACTAAAAAAAAGCCCAACCAAACCACCACAAAACTTAGCGGAAGGAAAAAACCTTCTGTTCAAGAATTCATTTCTTGAAAAAAAGACATTTTATACATAATTTGCAAATATCATTTTTAAAGAAACTTCACAGACAAAACTTGGCACAAGAACTGCAGACTGGCATCCATGCTGCTTCTGTCTATATCTTAATATGACACGACTTCTCTGGGTTTGGGAATCAAGGATGATGGAGCAGCCAGTTTGCAAAGAGGTCAGTCACTTTCCCAGCAGTCTTGTCCCAAACACACAGACATCAAGCCCCTGTGGTGGGTACACTGTGCATCAACTCCATCATTAATACCTACTCTTTGGTAGTATTGCAGAAATGCCACTGCTAAGGGGTCAGGCTCCAGTACAGTCCATGCCTAATCACAGTGCTTGTCTTCCTGCAGCTGTAACACTGGAATTACTGGATCTCATGATAGCAATGCAGTGCCCGAGGAAATTACTTTTAGAAATGTTCTCAGGAAAATCACAATTAATACAAATACATTTAAATTAAATTAATTATACTTTATGTATATCACATATATATCAGGAATGTGCCCGTGATCTACAGGATGCTCTGGACACAGTGTATACATTCAGTACTTCTATTAACCACAACTGCCAGCTAATTGGCTGCCAAGCTCTGCTGCTGCCACGTTACCCGTTGTCACACACGCACTTGCTTTAGTCCAAGACAGAGCTACTTTGTTACTTCGGAGAATTTCATTCCTCAATACACAGCTCAAAGACTCTAAAATCCCCATTCTTGCCTACTGTCCACACTGAACTGCTGTTAAAAAAAATCATCTTGACTTCCACAGAAGATGATGTGTAATTGGTTCTTGATATAATGAGTATTATAAACAACTCTCTTAACTACACCTGAAACACTACTCAACTGCCCAAAGACAAATAATATATATATATAGGTATATATATCTATACCATGCTACAGAATAGTACTTAGCAAAAAGTAATACACAAAGACAAAATTTGTTTCAGCAATTAAAATCGATGTTCTGAGTCTAAAGCTTTCAACCTGTGATTTGTTTGGTTTAAAAAGAATGGTTGTGGATGCAACATTTTCATAAACATTTATCAGTAGCATGAGAAACTAAACACTTCCTAGAAACCGTTAGACCTAGTCATATCCATATTGCACGTTAGAGAATTCTTATGACATTAATTATTTATTAATTTATTTATGCATATTTTCCAAAGAAAGTGAGGAATGTAAGTTTGCTGAAGTAGAATCTGAATTTAATTTGTATTAATTTATCAAATATGAAAACAGAGGTTATTGTAGTGAAAAACAGTATGTGGTTGAGGGACAAGGCAAAACAGACAAGTCAGAACAGTAGAGTCATGTGAGTCAATCCCCAAACCATGATTTTTTGGTTTGGAGCTTTTGTGTGTGTGGTTTTTTTAAACCAAATATTGTTGTTTCTTTTTATGTGTATTTTGGATTATGGGGTTTTATAGAGTAGTAGGACACATTTTTCGAGTGTTTCTCTATAACAGGATTTCTGAAGGAGTGTATTAAAACTATCTCCCACACAAAATCAAACCAACCCCCCCAAAGACTCGCAAAATCATTGATCCACACGGTGCAGAAGTTGAAGAAAAGGAAGAAAGCCACCACCAAATACTCAAAGATCCATTGAAATACAAGTCACAGGTATTGATAGCCCGACACATGATTTCCATGCTTTCTTATATGCTGAGAAATATTAGTACAAGTTATCAACGCCAGCATAAGAGGAGAGTTTTGCTGTGTGAGACACTGACTGGTAGCCAGTAAAGCATCAGAGCTCCCTGTTTAACTTTTCCAGTTGCCTGTTGGCACAAAGAGTTAAAGGCTGGCAGATGCAAAAGGATGAGAAACTGCAGCAGAACAGAGTAGAAACTTGGATCAGCTCAAGCTTTTCCTCACCTATTTATACATCACCACATTTCTTCTCATAATGGCCTTTCTCACATGGCACATTAACTATTAATGTAGTACTAAAATGAACTGTTCTCTTTTAGAAGCTTCCCAGAACTGGTGTGACTGAAGTGAGATTCCTCCCTCAGTGCCCAGGCTGGATACCTCTAATCAATTTCCTGTCTTCAGGACAGCAGTTGCTAGAAGTAAAGAATATGGCCTGTAGCTCCTGTAACTAATTGGAGGGCAAGGCAGAAATGAAAATCTGATGGCACTACTTTGCAATCTTACAATCCATCAAGAGAAGCAAAACTAAAATTCATATAATTATCATAACTGGTTTTTAAACCTATGAAATTACTTCAAAGTGAGGAAAGGTCTAAGTTCTATTCTTACTCCATCTGTTTCATAAGCATTATGACTTTCCAGGTATTAAAAGACTCATTTTAAATGGCAGAGAAAAATTACTCAGCAGGGAATTTTCAACAAGAATATGCAAGTCACATGTCAGGCTATTCTGCAGGAAGAGGATAAGCAAAGAGCACATATATATAAAACACTCTTGTTTCTTTTTATGTTCTTTCAGGATAAAGAATACACCGTAGTGCCAGATGGTAAAACTGTGCAAGTGCCACAAGCCACACCCTTGGAAATAGAATGTCACAAACCAGACAATATTTAAGGACAATTTGGATCAGTTTCAAGTAACTCAGTACTCACTCTACAACAAACCACTTTATAGGTATAATAATTAGATCTCACTGGTTTTGTTTCCATTTACAAGGGTCAACTTTCAAAACTGTGGAGGCCGGAGGGCCTGTGGACATACGCACCGCACGGTTACAGTGACTGAAAAGGCCTGTCCCAGGCTACCTTGTGTCACTATGTCACTCTACCCCAGTTCTGTTTCTCCGGTTGGCCCTTGCCCCTCGCCACTCCCTCAGAGCTCCCCATTAGCTCCCGTACCCCAGTCTCGCCTGTGTACCGCCCCCGTGCCCTCAGATTATTGGACCCTGGTGCTCTCTCCGCCCCTACCGCCCCCATATACAAACCTGGAGCGGGTTGTGTGCTGTTTTTCCGGTTTGGCGCCCGGGACCCTGCGCACGTGGTGGCTGGAATAAACCTCTCCCTTGGAACCCCATATGAAGACTTTTCCTGGCTCTTTGTCATCGACTCTTTTATGCTGTCCGGCATGCCTGTTCTGGTAAGGTAGCAGCCTCTCTGGAGACGCTTTCAGGGGGTTGCGGCAAGCTACCATCAGCCGCGGCAACACAGAACAGTTGATTCTTTAGCCCAGACTTTATCAGTGTACTGCCTTCTTTCCAGAAAATCTGAGCTACAGGAGACGCTGCAGGAAGATGTAGGTCCTGAAAGACTGTATGGCAGCACCTGCCTTCGTTTGCTGGGGTGTCACTGTTGGGACTTTTCCAGCCAGTGCTTCGAGGAATAGAACAATTATTTCAGCCTTCCCAGCCAGAGGCAACCTGCAATGATTAAGGCAATAAATTGTTTAGCTCCTACAAGAAAATATACAGCATCATCAGCTATGAAGTTTAACTCTTCTTTGAAAATGGGGCTGCTGAGTCCATTGCAGTCAGTTTTATGTTATAAGGTATACATTCAGAAATATTAATTCAGAACCTTTACGAAACTAGAACTATAGTTTCTTAATCATTTAAGGTCCTGTTGAAAAAGTGGCTAGAAAGGTACACTAACTGCACCAAAAGATTGTAGACAACAGAAAGGATTAAGTCTCATGATAACTCCCTTTAAGGCTGATCTCAGTTCTTTACCCTATGTTTTCAATACTGCAGAGATTTCTTTTGCCAGGGTTGGTCAATTCTCTCCCACCTTTTAAATTTCAGTTCCTAAACTAAGTACACTAAATATCATCCTTGACAATGAAAGCAAGTCAAGTAATTGGTGGTTGCACAGTAATGGAAATTTTTTCATCTAATGTAAATCAATATGTTCAGTAGTCACACAGATTTACATCCATCCTGGATTTGGTATAATAATTTGTTTGCTATAATATTCCCTTTTTTTGGACAGGTGTTCTTAAACACATTATCCCACCTAGATCTGTGAGCAAGATGTGGATGTAACATTTTCATAAACATTTATCAGTAGCATGAGAAACTAAACACTTCCTAGAAACCGTTAGACCTAGTCATATCCATATTGCACGTTAGAGAATTCTTATGACATTAATTATTTATTAATTGACATGACAATTGGAAGTTCTAAAATTGAGTCCAAAATACTTTGAGAATTCATGAAGTGATAGCATTTTCACTTCCATATGCCTCTTTAGCTTATAAAAATGCAAGAACTTCATTGCTGTTTAATTCACTTTGAAAATATAATGAAAAATATGATTTTTGAGCCAATGCAAATACAAAATCTCCCTATTTCTTCCCATCTCAAATAATTTTTATAAGGATTTGCTCAACAGCAGCTAAATGCAGAATGGGGAGAGCTTGAGGAGAATTTGAAGATATATGTAAAATTAAAGTCCTTCAGTTGTAATGTTACTTCAGATATTCAAATGTTCAAAGACAGTAACATAGCACCAGAAAATTAACTTTCTTTAAATTCATGTCTTTTCTAAGCTCAAATGGATTAGCAGCAGATTTGAGGTAATTAATTGTAATTACACGTTTCCTAGGGAAACATGGTATAATAGACTCATTAACTGAAATGTTACATTTGTTCTGTGTTTGATTCTCAGATTATTTTAACACAGTGCAACATTAGTTAAAAGTTTTTGGGGCCAGACACCTTTACTTATGCTGAACATTTGCTCCCCCAATGACTAGCCCCAACTGACTTCAAAGAAAGCCCACTTAGGCCCTTAATTAGACATTTTCAGCCTACGAAGGTAAAATTCATTCCTTCTCGGTCAAATTCTGTGGTGTCTATTGAACGTGAGTCAGTGGGAGCTTTTCTCTGGGAAGGACCATTGAATCTGCCTCACAGTTACTTCCTGATACTCTCTTCACTCCTAACAAAAGATTTACCACCTAACCAAATATCTAACTAAATAGCACCGGCGCAGTTTTGAAGTAGTCTTAAAAAAGAGCTCAATTGTATTTTTAATTTTTCAACTATCTTCTGTTTGATGCTATAGATAAGCAGAGGAGCATTTTACATCCGCCTTTAATCGTGAAGACATAAATGCCATTGAACTCCTTATGAACTGCATACGCAGAAAACTCACTGCAGTCATTAGTACAACCAATACACAGAGAATTCCACACAGCTATTAATAAAACTGCTCATACAAGCCATAGGTCTCAGTCTAGACAATGCCAGGAACACGAAAGCTGCCTCTTGGTGCATGCAAAAGATCCCCTCTTTGATGCCCTCGTACCATTGTCCTCAGTTTGAAAGTCAAGGGAAACTGATGATGCACTTGTCAAAGAAAGTAGCTGCAAAAATGAAGAACTGGCTAATTAAAACAGGAAGGACTATTTATTTTATGGTCTTCTGAGCTCTCAGGAAGTTCTGACGCACAGAAGAGAAATTAAACAACCATTCATTTTGTGCCTGTGCTTTGAGAACCATGCCCAGTAAGATTACAGATAGGACAGTGATAGGTCCAGCAGGGATTTCTACCAATTAAGCTTCTACACTCTGGGTGGGTAGAGGTGTTTTGTGAGCCATGAGTTATTTTTGCACATTTCATGGGCTGCAGTGGATAGCCACAAAAGGGCTACATTAAGAGCAGTGTTACAGGCTTTGCTCAGAGCTATCATGTGTTCCTGCAAGTCCAGACCTCTAAGAAGATTTCAGTGAGAGAACTGAGAATGCTTAGTTCTCTAATACTATCAAAAGGTTGATAGGTGTGCTTTTACTTACCCAACCTTTACATTTCTGCAATCAAGAGGGAAAAAGAAAGGATTACGTGGTTTAATTAACAATAGATACAGCTAGATAATGCCAGGTTTTGGTCCACTGCATATTTACTGTTTTCTCCTATCTGCCACCTAGCATCCCAAGAAACTACAACTCACGGTCTGTTTATAGCTAAACCGGAGCTTTTACATTGCCACCTTTTTTTTGTTTTAATTGAAAAGCACAAGTTTATATCTGTTCTACAGGGAAATAACTGTAGTATTTCAGGTATTTCTATCATATGTTTTAGGAAACGTCAATTCAAGAAACAATGAAATAAACAAATTTCAAGTGTGTCTCACAATATTACGAGCACCCTACTTTGCAGAGTGACAATTCGAAGTTACACACAGAGGATTCAATAAAGGCAGTTTTCCTTTAATAGTTCTACAATCCACCAGACCACAGGAAAAGTATCAATGTATGTATCCACAGACAATGTGATATATATCACACAAGTGTGGCACATATCTTGAATATTCCATCTTATCTTTAGAGGACTAGGATCATAAGGCAATCTGTGTCCTATACCTTCCTTTTCCCTTGTACAGAGCAAAGACCTGTGTTTGGCATAGGAACATTTGGCTTAAGTTTCATGTATATTTTGAAGATCAGATTCTTTAGAAAAAAGGTAAACTTCACTCTATTGTAAAAGCACAATATTCTGAGTACATACTTACATGATTCTTTGGTATCTGGTGTTGCAGGCAAGACTAGCATACAGTGCCAGAATGGGAAAGACTAATGAAAGAAAAAAGCAAAGCCACTTTGATGCAAAACATATACAAGATGGAATATACTCTATCGAGAGACCAGTGGAAGCAAAAATTTACTGAAGATCATGGGATAAATTTAGACAATTGCCATGATTCCAACTATCTGTCAGAAAAGCATGTGTGAAAACAGGGATTTGAAAGTAAAAAGAAAGAATGGATGAAGTTACCCTGCCTGAAACCGTTGCATTTTTTAAATCACAAAATACCATTTTCAAAACAAATGAAAGAATTTATTATTAAAACCTTGATTTTAACCACTCATGCAAATTGCCCAGTCGTAATTTCCCCTTCTCAGGAAGGCATTCATATGAGAAGCAAGAAAAAAAAAAAAGGTAACTAATCAGGATATGTCTAAAATGTCCATTTTCCACAAAATTTTCTAGCTTTATTTTACCCTTTTTTTAATACAAACTGAAATCTTAAAAAGTAATTTAGTCTTTTTGCTCAGCCTCAAAGATGGTTTTCTGGTAAAAATAAGGCAGAACTATTCATTTCCTGTTTTCACTTTTTTTACTCAGGCTATAGAAACATAGGCATACCTCGTTCTGCTGTCCTAAGGCCAGAAGGGGAGCCTGCACATCTGCTGGGATTCATGTTTGGCCTACTGCCTGAAGAAAAAACCTCCTTCAGTCAGGCTCAGCGCAGAGATGTTTTACTAAGTTGATACATAAAACTAGGCTTTCCTCCAGTTAAACAACAATAATTTGTTTTAGTTTGATAGGTCTTTCTAAATAATGGTGTCATCAGTAAACATCTGGCTTCTTCCTAGCAGATTAAGCCTCCAATGAGGAAAGTGTGTTTATAATTCTAATTTGAAACACAGCACATTAATATGCTGATTCTCATAATGTTTGCCTTAACCTGTTTGGAGAAATTATGACTACAAATATCTTGTACACAGCACCTCTAAACTACCAGCTTGTACAAACAACACAAGAGCTGCTGCAGTCTCATACAGATGATTAGAACTACTTCAGAGGCAATCATGATTAGCGCTTTGGCTTGAAGCCATATTTTACACGTAAACAAAGCATCTGTTTCTGAGTTCCTGTCCCAGGCTAATAGACCCACCTCCACTATTACTAATAAGCTCATTCAAGAGAGCCAGATGGCCTATCTGAAATAGCCCCGGCTTCTTCCTGAGCAAGGCAAACCAGAGCCATGGAACCAGAGCTGGCTCCAAACCGCATTTCCTTGGGCTCTAGGAGCCAGTAAAACAGCGCATAAACTGGCTCCACTAAAGAAGAATACAAATGCTGGTACCATCCATTATTTAGAACTGGTGAGAGGCCAACATCTGCCCCTCCAGAAGATCCTTTCATGTAGGTACAATGAAGGAAGATGAAAAGTACAGCACGCTTCTGCAGGAGTTGGTGTAGTGCAACGCTCACTGTCCCCAGCCCTTGCGGGGTTTTTTTGCAGACTTTGCAAATCCGTGCCTGCAGCCAGGCACTCCTGCTCAGCTGTCTTTGCTGTACATTATGTGTACTTGACAATTGGGCGGTTTTACATATTTAATAAAAGTGTCATATTTAATTAGTAGAACTTGGCTCTAAAAAGGATCTTGTGCTCTTTAGCAGCAACAGAAAGTGTTGAGAGCCAAACAGAGCAGCACTTGGCTGGTCCAGTTCTAAGATCTCTTTTTTTAACCTGTGACCCAGGCTCTCATTTAACCAGTTCAGTTTGTAAGTCAAGATGCTCCACAAGCCAAGGAGCTGATGCTGCAGGGAAACCCATAACTGACCTGGCCTAGGAAGACTCCTTATATTTTATTTCAAAGCAAAGAGCCAGGTGACAATTACTGGGAGGGAGAGATGGCCATTTAGACCACCTGCCCCAGAAAAGCACATGTATAAAGAGAACTTAATTTCCCTCCTTCCACTATGATGTACAGGGTGCTTTATTCCACTGTGCTGACAACAGAATTTCAGCAGAGTGTGTGTCTGCATGAACTTTCAAAGACAATTCACTACACCAGGAGCAAATGAACTTCACTCTAAGAGCAGCAGCAGGTCACATCACCCCTGCAAAAGTAAGGAAGTTTTGCAGAGAAAAGTCCTTTCAGAACAGCACGGCCACAATGAGCATCCTTCTTGTGTGCTGCTATCCTGAAGCTACAGACAAAAAAATCCTTTACTTCTGTCTCACGGGGATACCAGCAGAGTTGCAAAGATATAAACCTCCCCAAACGCAGCTCTCCTCCCCCTCCCCTCACCATCAGAGACAGAAAAATGAACCACTCTGTGAGGGGAAAAAACCCTCATGGAAATGTGCTGAAACAATTGAGGCCTGTCACTCCTCTTCATTAACGGCAGGTTCCATGGTAGTTACTGTGAAGCTCTGTGGGATCTCTTGGGGTAAAAGCCAGAATAAAAAATGTGTAAAGTGTTGTTCTTCACGTCTTTTCGCCGTACTGCCAACCTTGTGAGCTATGCACACAGGGCATTCCTTGATTTAAAGGAAAGCCTTGAAGAAGTCACATTTCAGTGCCCAGATCAGCTGTGATCCCTGCTCTGTGCCACTGCCCACACCAGAAGCTGAGAACTCAGCCTGATTTTCCTCCAGAGCAAAAAGGATTTAGTCAAGGGTGCAATAACCACAATTGTCCTTCTACTACTGCAAGGATTTCAGCTGTTTTTCCTTGAAGCAATTATTACAGTGCAGGTAAGCAGGAGTATGAGACTTGAATATAAAAAAATCTCTCTTTCTGCATATCTAGAAATGGAAGAATGCACTCCCTTATGCATATGGAAAGAACGACATGTATGTTCTGGTTTTCTCTCTTCACGTTTTGAATTACACAACACCAGTCATTTTGTAGGAGTAAAAAGAGAGGGGTTTTTGTTTTTCCCACTGAGGGATAAGAAAGGGCTAAGTAGAAAAAAGGAAGAGAGGAAAAGTGATCAGAAGCAAAACTAAACCCCTTGTTCCAAGAGGAAAAGCAGGTACACACTTCTTACAAGTTTCGTATAATTAACAAAGTGCATAGCAGGGATACCAAGCACTGCCTGCACTAAGCATTACTGAGACGAGCATTCTCTTACAGGCTGCACCAAATTAAGTTATTTAGAATAAATCTTCAGGATTAATTCTACCCTCTGAGAAAGCTGGTTTAACAGGACAATTGGGAATGCACTCTTAATCCAACAACATGTGTCCAGAGCAGCCCGTTCCAAAGGACACTAATGGAATTACCAAAGTTTTTTCAAGAACTCATATCTGCAAGCCCACCTCAGTCTACTACCTATGGGGAAAAAGGGAAAAAAAGCCCTTTGTAATTTTGACAGACTATGACTTTTCCTGTATCACTGCTGGACAATTTCAGTGTGGCAAAGAGGCTTTCCTCCTCTGCCACAGCACCCTGCTCCAGCAAAGAGCATTCCCTCATGGAGCCACTCAGTCTTTGCTTCCTCTAACACTGATCACAAGATCTTATCAATTTTATCGGAGCATAGAGATTTTCAATCTAATGAAAAATCTCAGTGTGTTGCCATTTTTCAGAGAAGCCTTCAGATGCTATTTCCACTATTAATCTATTTGAGTAGGAGCACACCAGACATATCGTGAAACAGTGTGAAACATACACTATTACTCCTTTTAAGCTGAAGACTTTGAGATCTCTTTGCTTATTACTCCCCACCAAATGGTAATGCACAATTTATTTAATGTCTACTCTGTGTGTGCTGAATTAGCTCACAACGCTGCTGAGTGTCCCTTGTGAGCCTGTGCTCCATTTGCACATGTCAAGCATCCTGGTCTATTTAGTCCTATCCCAACTGCTTAATGTCTGAAACAGAAGCATCCGCTACATTCTGCTTGATCTAAACAGATAATTTAAAACCCTTGGACCAAAGGGACCTGGTGTTTTGGTAAGCTCCCATGGGCCTAACTATCACAAGGAAGAGATTGTTGAATACACGCACACACACATACAAAAAAGAGATAGGAGGCAGGCAGTCTGATCTTTATGACCCACTGATTATTCCATCAGTAAGTAGCAGCATAAATCTAACTCCTGACCTAACAAAATACTATTTTACTTCCCTTTACTCTATATTTTATCTTTTATAGCCGATAAAACATTAAACATTATGAAAGGTTATGTTCTCACCAATATTTTCACTAAATGACAATAAATTCCTAGTTGAGCCAAGCAGGGGTTTCAGCAGCAGCTATCCTGACTTTGCTGGACACTCTTCCTGCAATCCCCTCTGAATACGCTGTCACCACTAATACTGCGAAATCCCATCTGGAAAATCTGACACCGAATTTGAACCAGTGTAATGACCCTCTTAATGATTTAATGGCAAATCTATACACTAATACAAAGCTGAGCTCTTTTCCAATAATCTGGTGTAGTATTTACCACGGAAAGTAAAATTCCCTCCGTTACCTTGCCTTTTTGAACATCCCCACGTACCAAAATCAGTATCAGCCTTCTTAACTGATCTCCCTGAGCTTTAGATCAAGGCTCTAGATTTGTTCTCATTTTTAGCCCGTGAGTTAAGAGGAGAAAATTAAAAGAATTGTAGATTTTAAAAAAAAAGGAAAAAAGAAGGATCAGGAAGGGAGCAGACTACACCTTTAATCTCCCCTTAAAGCTAAGCAGTCCAGTTACCTGTACAAAAACCAGGTAGACTGGAAAACCAATCTGAAAAACGATACATATTTTACAGTCCATTGATTTGGGAGAGAAGAGCAGACCATGCAGTCATTTTGAAACAGATACAGAAAAACCCCCACCCAGAACCACTGATGACAGCAGACCCCCAAAAGACGGAAGACTCGCCCAAGAGCATTGGAATGACAGACAGGACGGTTTTCCTACCACAACACAAGACTTCCCCAAATATTTCAGTCTAACAGGTTCACTCGTGTGCCAGCTGCTCCACTGATTCCATGAAACATTGTATATTGAACTCTGCATTCTCATCTCAGCTGCCTGGTCCCAAGTTTTCAGATTCACTCTTGCCCTAGTGCAAGGTAGGACCAAGACCTGCAGCTTGAACCACTGTGAAAGTACTTGTCCACCTGGGGAAATAACTCAGATACACAGGCTATGAAAATTGGATCAAAGCTTCAAAACACATTTCCCAGGCAGCATTTGAGCTGAAACATAATCATTAATGTTAATCAGTCCTGAAGAACTGAACTTGGGAACTGAAAACACTTAATGAAAACAGCTCATCAACTGCTGTAATAGGTTTGCTGTATCAGGAATTACTTAAAAATATACTTTTTTTTTTAGTTTAAAAAGAAGAAATTAATCTCTAATTTAAAAGGAGAACTGAGAAACTGAGATAAACTAAATTACTTGGACAATGTCATACAACAGATGATGAGAAAAAAGGGAACCGCAATCAGATAATTCTGTCCCACGGAGTGTTCCTTTTTTTTCTTCTGTCAGTGAGTCCGAACTGCTGCCAGAGTAATTAAACAGAGAACAGTATACATTGGTAGTACTGTTTCAAAACATACACTCATGTCCACACCTGAAAAATGTAGCAAATGTTAACTAGAACCTGGCTGGGGAGAGAAGAGGACAGCTATACTTATAAAACATGTAAACTGCTGTGTTAATCCTGAATCAAGAACATTTTCACAACCCAATTCATGTGTATTTATAATTGGTGGCAACTTCTTTCAGTTATGATTTCTTCTAAAACAAAGAGATTTTCTGATGACATAAGAATATGTGAAGACAAAGATTAAGCTAAGAGACAAAGAAAGTCCAGGATCAAAAAGCCAGGATGTCTGCAAGCCCAGTATCTGCCCTGTTTAAGAGAAACTCTGGACAAGGTCACTAGAGCACTGTCCTGGCTGAAGGGCCTGCAGCACTTCAGAACTTGATAAATGCCTGGTTTTAGGAGGCAGTCACGCAGCAGGAGACTCAGACACTGAAAGGTGTTTAGACACCTAATTCCCATTGCTAAAAATGACAGGTCTGGACTTTCCAAGACATTGGCGTGCCTAATGCATTATATTGAAGACATAGACCTGAATTTACAGCTGACTCAAGACTCCAACAGTGCATCCCACTCGTTTGGACAGCTCAGAGAGGCCGTGAATGGACACATCACACAGGGATCACAGTGCTCCTTTCCCATCTCAGAGGTTTTCTTTCATAAATTGCATACCACACTCCCTTCTTTTCTTTCCAATACTTAATCAGAGAAGATCAATCTGTGTATGTGAATTATCTGCTACTTACTCAACTTCCTCTCCTTCTAAAATACAGTTCTTACACACAGAGCCTGGAGAGGCAGCTCTGCATCTTATTCATCCAACATCAAGGTGTTGTCTGAGCTAAGCTCTCCACTGATCCAAAATACCTGCCACACAATTGCTTAAAACCAAAGACAGAGAAAGGCAGATTGCAAATTTATTTCCTATGTTCTGTTCTACTAAGTCTGAGCTCCACTCATAACACACAGTCTGAATTTTTTTGCCAGTTCATCAGTTACCTTACTGGAGTTCATTATTTTCAGCCTTGTGGCTCCTGCTCAGTTCCAATTCCTTGTTTTAAAACACTGCCATAGCATTATCACCAATTCCAGATACAGCAGTTTATTTCCGAAATAACTTCACTTCTGATTTCTCTCCACAATCCTGCCTCCTTGTCTATGGCAAGAAATGGTGGAGGGAGGAAATAACTGAAAAAATCCCATCCTATCTTATTAGTTTTTTTCTTTTCTTCTGCATGGCACCCTCAGACTAATACAGCTCACATCCAGGCAGGTTTTGAACTGACAGGATATCTAATCTCATTTTCTCAAAGTAAAATAAAATAGACCAAGACAGAAGAGGAACAGAAAAAAGAAGAAAATTGTCCCATCTACCCACATCAAATATGTAAGCATGTGAGAGCTGAAAGCAACCAGAAAATAAAAAGCAGTTGCTTTAGTAAGACTTCCTCTAGTAAAAAAAATCTAGAACCCACACAAAACCAAAACCAGGGTAAACAAGCACTGCCAGTATTCTAGGTGTAATTACAGTTCACATCAGCCTCTTCTCACCTTGATTTACCCTGAAGATCTACTAAATAAGATTTTTTTAATATAAAGTGTTTAAAACCAAGCTCTTAAAACCTTGAAATGATGAGTGCATTTGCAATACACAAAGTTCCAAGAGACCAGGAAATAATCCTCCTGTAATTCATCATTTGCAGTAATAGCACTACCATGTAATCACAGTCCAGAACCACCATAGAGTACAGTCTGTTTCCTACTTGCGGGGAAAACTTTCCTACAATGAGGAAGAAAATTCAGAACTGAGAGTTCACAGTAAAGCCTAAAACACACATAAAGGCCTCCTAACACCTGTTTTTTTGACTGTGGACAAAAAAATTGGACTGGGAAAGAATTTAAATCCCCTGTTATTAATGTATTTCTTGGAGACGCTTTACTGTTGCTTTACTGATTTATTTAAACACACCATTGTTCATATATTTGTAATAAGTTAATTGCCATACCTTCTCACAAACAAAATACAATTTACTATATACTCACAGAAGGCCTACAAATTATTAGTAATTTAATACTTTTTTACAAAATATCAACAAAAATATTTTCCCAGAATTTTTACCCATCTTTACCCAATATTTACCCATCTTTAGTGCTTCACAGACCTAAAAATATTTTAATATTTGTTTTAAAATTAAATGGTATTAAAGCTACTTTAAATAAACCTCTTTTGTGGAATGTGATTCCAAAATACTTAAGTATTTAATATGTAAGTTCAACATTTACCAAGATGACTATTTTGAATCATGTAATTCATCCTGATTTTTGCACAGAAGTGATAAAATAGATTCAATGAGTATTCAATAACAATAATAATACTAAAAGCAGATTTTCAGATAAGTTCTGTGTATGCTTAGAAATAGCCTTCACAAGCCTTACATTTTATTTTCACCTTACAAGTAAACCGTTACCTGAAAATCAGTAAGTACAAACCAGCCAGCTGAGGACACTTAGCAGAGGAGGGTATTGACCACATTCCGTAGTTGTTATTCAATCAGGAATCACAGCAATAGTCTGTGTTCCAATCAACCTTCTTAAACAGCTACATACTGTGTTGGTTGGTTTTGGGGTTTTTTTTGTGTTCAGCATTAAGCAGGACCTTAAATAAGCCATACTCAAAAGAAGTTTAATGAATATCTTCTTTTCTTGACCCTAAAAACGCTTACGCTGAACATAAACAATCACCTCACATAATCGAACAAATTCTTTCTGTATTAAAATTTTAAAAACGTTGCCCATTGTGAACACACCAGTCAAAGTGAGGGGAAAGGAGGGTTAATACACATGAAAAAATTGAAATATCTCCTTTAAAAAGCTACCTTAATGACACATATATTTTGTTATTAGCAAAGAGAGTGAAAATGCAAAGAGCATGCAATGCTAGCAATTATTATATTACGACTACAGGAAAAGAATGGGGTTGAATTTAATTTTCTACAGAAAATAACCATGTACCAGATTTAAATCAGGAAGCAGCAGAAAATATCAAGATCAAACCCACTTGCTGTTAAAGAAAAGGAAGAAAATTCCTTTACACTTATTGTCATTATTAACCCACTCTTTGAAAGGTTCTTTGTAGAAAACCTCTCCGTTTTGGAAATTCCCAGCATTATTAGAACTTAAGAAATCGTTTCGTGCGCCTGTGCCTAAAGAGAGCAACCTACGCCTAAAGAGAGCAATTATAAAAATCGGTGAAGCATTTCAGAAAAGAGACCAGGTTTCCAGATACAGGAAAAAATACTAGAAGATGAAACTGAATTTTTGACACGAAGGCTTAGAGTCAGGGAATGTAAATGTTTGGAGAGAGCAGAGTTCATATGTAGGGAGACAGATGCCAGATCTCGGTGTTGTTTTGTTTGGCTGCGGGAACACCTTGGCGCTTTCTCCGAGCTCCCTCTCGTGAGCGGCCGCTGCCAGTGCACCCAGAGCGGCCCCGCAGAGCTCGGAGGAGCCGCAGCTTCACGGCGACTCGGTTCTTAGCCCCAAAGGACCTTCCAAATAGAAATGTCTGCTGCCAAACGATGCCCAAATGCGTTTGTCTTTCCCTAGAAGGGACAGGACATTAACAGAAGGGCACGCCAGACACCCCGAACCAAAACCCCAACTCTGCTGCTCTAGGTGGTGCTTCTGAAGAGCTCATCACTCCTCACTGCTGTGGGAAACAACTACACTTGAGGAACAATCCCTGTAAACAGTCACAGCAGTGTTCAGAGAGCAAACATTACCCATTTGAGAAGTGAAATGATAGATAACTTTTTAATATTAATTTAAAAGGTGTTTTAACAGCAAGGACTTAGAGCTTCCATCTTCTAAGGAACCTTTTCTTTTACCAGGATGTAAATGTTGGCTTCAGTTTTGGCTGAACTACATTTTAATTTAATTAAACCATTCTACGTCTGACTCTCACTTGTAAAACATCTTGCTTGACTTCTTATCAATGCACAGCACTAATAAACTGCTTGTTTTCTTAAGATGTTTAGATGCTCTGCAAATGAAGTCAGGAACTGCAGAAATAAGGAACACAGCTTAGTACCAGCATGACAGCTATTTTTTAGTGATGTTAGTTTATTCTGAATTAGATTGTTTAGGCCCCGACCTAGATGAATTCCTCTGAAATATGAGGAAGGGAATTCTGAAAGGAACAGTAAAGTCTCCCTTATGCATAGGACAGGAAACCACCTTGCCATGTTAGAAACATCACTACTTTTCAAATAAGTTTAAGTTATACTGGATCAAAGGTACAGCTCTATATTCCAAAGTCTGTGTTAAACAGTAGGTCTGGTAAGAAACACATCCAATTAAATCCTTTTACTGCTATTTGCTGTAGTTAAAGAAATGGTGCCAGTGAAGTGTAAAACTTTTAGGTGTTGCCTGTGCTATTGGAAAGGGAACGCCAAAGAGCAAACACAAGAAACTGAATCAAGATCCGACCTGAAAAAAATTTCTTCACAGATTCTTGGGATAACAAAGATTGGAAATAGCAAATTTTAAGGTGGTTTTTTTTTAACTTCTGAAGGTAAATAGGTCTTAGATGGAGTAATGGTCTAAATTACATCATCAGCAACTGAAAGTTTGTTTGTTTGTTTTTCAATCATATATTCAATTTGCCATATGGGGATTTACTAGCAAAGTGACCACAGTCAAACATAATTTTTCAAGGTCCTCCTATCTTTCAAAGTCTCGGAGACCTGATTTTTGCAATACACCATGGACAGGGACCCACCTTGCTTGTTAGCAAGGCTGCAACCAAGTGACAGGATCAACACCAGAGCTTGGAAATTTATTGCTATCCGAAACAACAGTAAGCCAGTAATTTAAAAAAAACCAAAAACCAACAATGCCAACTGCAGTATTCAGGCATAGGCAAGGACTCCGCAACATGGTGGTAAAGGTGCAAAGAACTTTATTGCCTATCCAAAATTCCCTTAAATACCAATAGAAAGACAGGAAATCACCTCATATAAACAGGAAAGATGTTCACCTCAGTATTCCCCAATCACCTGGAATATTTCCCAGACATTGCCTATTATGGTAAAGGATAAACAACACCTTACTAGGTCAGAAACTGCAATTATGACATCTCATAGGGCTGACACTGTCCAGAAACCCACAATGCTCTCTCAGCCCATCCCCGGTGACCTGGCTGTAATCCCAGGATCACCTCCGGGTCTGAGAACGAGGCTCTTTCTTCAGCCAACAAGGCCTAATCTCTCTTCCAGCACACAGTGTAGCCCAACAGCCAATGAATAACTTGAATTTCTAAAAATCTTCTCGATCTCACAGGAGACTGATTTACTTCCTAGTCTAAAATCAGTAAAAATAGTCCTGGCCTTTGAAATCCTGCTGGTTTGTTTAACCTGGCTTTGCTCCTGAAGCAAGACAGCTTGCAATTTTGAACATCCTGTGGCAGTGAGGCAGAGCGTGCCAGCCATCAAATTCTAGTTGCTCATTCCACTGACTGGAAAAATGCTTGCCGTTTGATTTCTTTTATAGGGCCACATTTGAGCAAGCAACATTTATAGAGATGACTTACCTAATTAGATTCAAAGAGTGATTTGCTATCTCAGCAATAGTTTTTAAATGTACAAATCTAGGCAGAGAGGCATTTTGTAAACAGGTGTGAATGACACTGCTCCATCAAGCATTAAATTGGAGCTGCTCCTGAAAAATTGTATCATTTGTGCATTTAAGTTCCCAATGTTTTACCAACTGCAGTGTTTTCACACCAAATATTTTTTGTGGTATATAGCCAATGATATTTAAGCAAAATCTCTCACCCTTCTAATAGTGGCATGAAACGGCATCCTGTATGCTTCTCATATCTCTGAGGAGATCAAAATTCTCTCTGAGGAGTACCCCAGCCTTTGAAAAAAGGCCACAAAGCAGATAACGACTGAGGGAAAACACCTGATACTTGCGGGCAGTTTTGCATTTCCAAAGGAGCAACAGCTGTGAAAAGAGGAAACCATTTTACCTCCTGACACCTCGGTGATATTTGCACTAAGTTGTGCTAGGGATGTGATCACCAGCCCCCCGAGAGCACCTGGATGGCCGCTCCCCTCAGCCTTCACTCGTGAGGGCAACACGCCCCACTTCCAGCTGGGGGGAAAGTTTTGCTCTTCACATCTTTTCCCTCACACTCGGGTGTGACTTTCGTGCTGTAGTAGGAGAAAGTGTCTCAGTAAGACAAGAACAGCACATTCTACCGGCTCTCAACCGTGCTGGGTGGGGATGGTCCGCGGTGCCCTCAGCCCGGCCCGGCCCCACACACCAGAGCCCGCCGCGGAAGGAAGGCGGGAACTCACCCCTCACAGAAACAGCAGCGCCCACCTCGCTCCCGCCGAACGGGCCGGGCCCGACGCATCGGGGCAGCGATGCCCAGCCCCGGCTCTGCTGCACAAAACACTCCTGTAACAGACAGGCTGCTCTCAGTGTTATTCCCCCTCTCACAGAGGCACACGAATTGTTTAAATGCTGAAGAGGGATTCAGGTATTGGCCCCTCACAGGCAGGCAGAGATGGGTGTGGCTCAGGTTTCAGTGCCACTTAACTGGGCGAAAAATATTCACAGAAGAGTCACGGTTGGAAGGCACTGCTGAAGATCATCCAGTCCCACCCCCCTGCCCAGGCAGGGTTACCTGCAGCAGTTAACACAGAAAACGCATCCAGGTGGGTTTGGAATGTCTCCAGAGAGGGAGACTCCAGGACCTCCCTGAACAGCTGTTCCAGTGCTCTGCCACCCTCAATGTGAAGCTCTTCCTCGCGCTGAGGTGAAACTTCTTGTGGTTTAGTTTATGGCCATTGCTCCTTGTCCTGTTGCTGGACACCACTGAAAAAGAGTCTGGCACCATCCTTTTGGCACCCACCTTGGAGATATTTACAAGCGTTAATTACATCCTCTCTCAGTCCTCTCTTCTCCAGACTAAACAGGCCCAGCTTCCCCAGTGTCTCCTCGTCAGGCTGCATGCCCTTTGTCATCTTTGTGCCCTCCACTGGACCCGCTCCAAGAGCTCCAGGTCCCTCTGTACTGGGGAGCCCAGAACTGGACACAGGATACCAGCTGTGGCCTCAGTAGGGCCAAGCAGAGGGGCAGGATCATCTCCCTCGACCAGTGAAGAGAATGGTTTTGGATCTGCTGAGAAATCAAATCATTAAACAGATGAAGGGCTTGAGGGAAGAAGATAAGGCTTCAGCCACGAGTAGTGAACCCCAGGAGGATAAAAACAACACAGAAAATGGACACCAAAACCTAAATACACATCAATTGTTCACACAGTTTTCAAACTAATGTCTGAAAGACTTGTATTCTTAACATAAAATGTAATTTTTATTTCTGTTTTATTAGAAACATGGCACAGAGAGGCAGAGCCTTTCACAAGCACATATGAGCCCGTTTCTCCCTGGAGGGTTAGTTTCTCTGGCTATACACTGTTAGGACCTTCGGCAGAGCCAAGCAGAGCTGCTGAGAGGGGCACGCACAGCGCAGGGGAGCAAACTGCAGCAGGGCTCTGGCAGGGAAAGGGCAAGTCAAGGTTAGCTAGGAAATTCAGGTTTTCTAGGATTACAGTAAATTGAAGAGCAAAAATGCATGTCTCTGGACTTGGGTTTCTTCCACGACAGTTTTCAGTCCTCTCCACCACACAGGTTCAGCAGTGCCCTCTGGTAATCCCCTTTTGTGTCTTGCTGTAAAGCAAGGGAAGAAAAATACAAAATATGTATGAGGAAACAATCACAAAATGTGAAAGCATATGAAGTATATTCTAAAGCTGTGGGACAGTGTATGCTTCACACTGAAGACTTCTCAGCCTGGAGGAGACTGAGTTTTACTTATGTGTAAACTGAAATTATTTAATCATTCTTGCAAAACAAATGCAAGGCCAAGAATGGAGAGAAATTTGGGTATGAAAAAGAGTAACGCAACAAAGGAAAGCTGAAGGACTCGATTCTGCTCCTTCTCACTGATCACTGCAAAAATCATATATCAAGTTCACAATTTAAAAAATTTGCTTATAATCTGCAATTGACACCTTCAGGAAAATATTCTGGCTCAAGATTTTGACTCAGCTCGTCTACACAAGGAACAATGTAGCATATGCTGTTGTGAGGGTGCATAGAAGACTAGCTTTTAAACAGACACACAAGCTCTTTATCTATGCCCCAAGTTACACAAAGCCTAGCACCTATAGCTCCTGTCCAAGCACAGAAATGGACAAGAGTCACTCTAGCTAAAGAGCCTTCTCCTTGAGCACTGAAATGAAAGGGAGCAGCAATTTAGATGCTCTGTTTTCATTCAGCAATCAATTTCTTTTCTTTTGATCTGAGGATAGGGACAGGTGAACAACATTTTCCTTCAGAACACATCAGTTGATTGCACAAAGCTCGCATATACTGTCAAGTGGCTGCCAGGAACTGCAGACTGTGAAGTAAAAGGTGTGTTTTTCCATAGTGCATGGATAATACAATATTCTCACTGCAGCCTCTACACAGCTCCCATGAATTCTAGCGGTACAACAAATCCAATGAAGTCTGCTGCAAAGGTCCATGACACAAAACAAAAGATGAAAAACTTGCCTGGATGAAATAATAGAGAGATTTTCCATATTTTCTCTTGAATTCACTCTTAATTTTCAGCATGTCAACCTCGCAGCGGGATACCATAATCCTGATCAGGACCTTGTCCCGGGTTCCCTTGCCCTACAAGCAGACACACATTTAGAACTGCAACAGCTGAAATGCATAACACACCACCATTAGGTTAATGATAAGACAGCAAACCACAGGCAACCAAGATGAGCAATAAAAGATACAATGAATTAAATCTTCTAACTAAGGTCATTATTATGATCCAGGAATTTGAGCATGAATGTACCTTTCTCATCAGCAGCATTTAACCAACTTGCAGTCACAAATTTAGCTTAGAGTGTAAGCAGCAGTTTTGATTCACCAGGTCTTCCTGGTATTGCCTAATGCCTGTCAACAGGTGTTTCTCATTCATCCTTTTTCTTCACAAAGTGTTTTGAGGCAAATTTAATGTCTTATTTTGGCATCCAATAAACGTCTTTTTCTGCTATCTGCTCCTGGTTACATGCAAAAGATGGATCTAACTTTGCTAATTATAATCAACTGATCTAATAAAGATCTTTATTATGAGACCCTTTCCTACATTTCCCTATACCAGATGAATCTGAATAGATAATCCAGGCTCATAACTGTTAAAGAATGCTTTTAAACAATATTAAGTAATTGTTAATTTATTTACATGCCAGTCACATTTCATATGAACAGAAGTGCCTAAGGAATCCAATTTGATGAAACAATGACAACAAAAAAAATATTAGAAAGAAAAAACAGCCTTTCCTACCTTCATGGAATCATACAGTCTGTCTGCAAAATACAGCTGCTTGTTCTGAATGCACTGGACTGAGGAGAGAGACAAGAACAGTTAAATATCCTGCCCATACACAGAACAGCAGGACACAGAATATTGCAACCATTTCTAAAGATATGATAAGTAGTCAAAACAAGGTTTACAGAAATGTTCCTCCAAAAAGGGGCCACAGAGAAAATATTTTTACCTGACTTGCTACTTAGAAGTTGTTTGGTTTAGCTTGTGATTGAACCACAAATGCTCACATTCTGAGAAACTGTTTCCTTCCATGGAAATTGCATCATTTCCGAACTGTATAATTTCAGAATGTTAGCCCTCCCTCCACATCCCCCAATTCATTGTTCCACTTCTATAAGCAATCTCTCTTCTGGAAACACTCCTTGTAGGCTAATCCACGAGAAGCCTCCTTTTCAAGGCCAAGCTCTGTTTATATTCCATTTGCATTACACAGCTCTCAGTTCACCCTTAGTCTAAAATGGTTTTTCCCCTTAAAGAACTCCCTCTTAAACATAGTGACACCCTTGTCATCTTCATCTCATGGCACAGTACCAGCCTTACCCCCTGCCTCCCTGTTTCAGAGAATTCAGTGTCAAATCAACTCTTCAATTAGCTCCTGTCACCCCTTGCTGCCTGCCTATCTTCTCCTCACACACACATGCTGTTTTCTCTCCAGCCTATGTGGATACCGAACAGTTTCAACCTTTTTGTTTGCCTGGAGAAACAAACATTAAGCCCCTCTATCAAATAAAACTGGAACTAACACACATGCATTTTCATTTTAACTGGAAAGCAAAGTTTATATTTTGCAGAGGGCAAAAATAAGCGGCTTCTCAATATCTGCAATATCCTAAAATACACCAGTGGATATAACAACAACACCAGCACATCCAGCTAATTTCCCATCCAGCAAGGTGAAGAAAGAGCCCTGAAAAGATCCTATATAAAGACAGTCTTTAGATCAAGGCAACTTACCAAGATTAAGAAAGGCATTCTCCAAATCTCCCTTAACCTCCTTCTTGATGCTCTCCAACATATCATATGGGCTGTAGCTCTTGTACCTGTCAAACACTAGCACAGAAAAGAAAGCAGGTGAAATCAAAACCAGACCAAGAATTGGCAGAAATAACCACCCAAAGCATGAACACAGACACAGGAATATGGAGACACATGATTATTAAATACCTATGAAAGTCCTGAGAATTTAATCTTAAATACAAGCACAAGTTTGTCAGCTAAAGGTCCCCTGTCATGGCCTTTTTGTTTGCCTTGAACACCTCCATAATCTGGTAAAACACCATCTTAATCCTGTACTGGTATTTTTTGAAACAACAGTGATTTAAGCCCTGAAGTCTTCAAATGGCTTCTCCCACGTGCTGCTTACAGCAGTATCAGAGCTGCTTTTGAGCCTTCACTGGCAGATTTAAACACATGATATAGCTAAGCTACCCTAGGACAGAGGTAAAAGCTAAAGGACTTCTCAAGGTCTCCTGCAACCATGTTTTCTAGGTTTGCAACATCTTTGTTTCCAGTTTATGTGGCATATAATTCAGCATTGTTACACCCATGCAAAAAGGAGCTGTACACGCTTAAAATGTGAGGTCAACACATCTGCAGAAATTACTAGATTTAAAAAAAAATTAACACCTTGGACATGAATTAAGACTTATGAGATGATCTATGTTTTTTGAGTGCCTTTCACAACCATTTCAATCATATCTGGGACAAAATAGTTACCATTTTATTATAACTTTCTCTTATAGGAAAAAAAATCTGTTTCTTGAATAGTACCTTTCTGCAGGTGGGGAACACTTCTTTCGGTCATGATGTTGATCCACTTGGGGACATCAGTTCCCTTTCTCTTCACACCAGCATCATAGAGGTCCTAGGGTTAGAGAGCAAAGGAAAATCACAAAAATCAGAAGTTGCACAAGAAGCCATTGCAGATGTATACACTTTCCTTACTGGAAAAATAAGCACTACTGGAACTGTGTCTGTGGGAGAAACACAAGGACATGTGGCTGGGCAGGTCACCAAGACAACATTTAAGGACCTAATCTGAAACTAAGACTAATTACTTTGTATTCGCCTCTGTCTACAGCTTTACTCTGTATTTAGCTCTGTTTACCTCCGCAGAACTGCTCTTGACAGACACAGATGTAACAAACAAGCATTAGCAGCCACTAAGTTCATTGCAATGGACGTGTTTCCTTCTGTTAAAGGCTCTCTCTCTTCATGTGTCTAAAAGAAATACTAGAGAACTTCTGTATTGGTAAGCAGCCCGTGAAAATTGATAATTGAAGGCATCAGGATTACAAGTGGCAGATTCACTGACACCATGCAAGCATTACTGTGCAGGACAATCTGGAAAACACACACCTACTTCACAAATGCTCTCCACTCCCACAGTATGTTTATGTTCAATATCCCCCAAAGCCTGACTAACTGGAGGTATTTCATGGCCATTACCAGCACTTACCCTGGCATCTTGGTCAATCAGCTCGTAATCAATCACAGAGGTATCTTCACACCTTTTGCCCTTCAAACAAAATATCAGTATTTTAGAAAGGTTTCATAGAAAGTCAGCAGTTTGCTCTGTGCATATTCCACTCTTTTTCTTTTTTTAACCTGAATTTGCTAAATGAGTAACTGTATGCTCCATCCCTATTATGAAGCTGATGCTATGAATGCTGCATTTCTGTTAAAATACTTTGCCCTTCAATATTTGAATATTTTTTCCCCCCAAAGGTCAGTGACAATACAGGGAAATCTAAGAGTATATCAGGAACCCAATCGTTTCACTGGCAGCCACAACTCAGGCACATCAGGAAAAGTGGAGAACTATCAACAGCCCTACCTTGGCCAGGGCAACCATTAGCTTGCGGAAGTCACCAGATGTGTCTGATATGATGTCCTTTTCCAGCTCTGTCTTGTACACTAGAAAACAGAGTTCTTTTCAGGCAAAGCGTGTCTTACAAATACTCCTTTACAAGAAAAAGGGCTGCTAATTACTGTTTTATGCACACAAACAAACAGCTACAATCTACAATCTAAGTCACGTGCGGAGGACAATGAAAACCAGCAGCATTGCTACCAGCTAGTCATGAGTTCCTTGCAATCAGTGTGTCATGGAAAGCTTATAAAAAAATTTTCATTTAGACACAACTTGTATTAGTAGCAAATATTCTTCAATCTGTTTGCTACCAAGCAACAAGAAACTATATAAACCACACCAATATCCAGCAGAGAACCAAAGCAGATTTGGGTAAGCTTTTTAATAATAAAATTCACACTGAGGGGAATTGATACAAGTAATGTAGTGTGAAAGACACAATACATGAAAACTTGAAAACTAAACTTACTTTCCCTGTAGACTCTGTTGATTTCACTGAGCTCCTGATTTGTTCGGGAGCAGATGATTTCAATGAGTGTGTCTTCATCAGTTCCCAGCCCCTGCAACACACACATGACTCAGTTAAGAGCTAGCAATGAACAGGAATCCTTAAATGGTTTAAAAACATCTTACAGACATCTCTCCCCCACTCTAACAGAGTTCAGGGATATTTTTTGCCAACTGCACCTGAGAAACAACAGATGGAACATTTCTGGTGGCTTAGAGATCCTGTAGATGTTATGCGCATCTGCTGTGAGTGTCTAACCGGGACCTCCTCACCAGCATAATGGGATAAGGTCAACTTATCATGGCCTGTGTGACTTTTTCTGTCCACTGGGAGCACAGGAAGAAAATCCAGTCTTATCTTCCTGTTAGGATACTGTTTGTTAAGTCCATCTGTAACAGAATGTCATTTTGCATGTGGCAAAAACGGGCACAGTTTCCACAGGATTTCAAGAGGAGTAACATCCTGGGAAAACAACCCATGCTGCAGCTTTGAATGTGTGGAAAATGGAGGCCATTGTGTGGCAAAGTACCCTTTGGGTAAAGTGTCTCACTTGAAGGGGCAAGAGAGTGGGACAAACCAAAAAAAAAAAAAAAAAAAAGGAGTAAACCCAAGTAATTTTATTAAAATGGCTTAAAGCTAAGAGAACTAGGAGAGCTTTCCACACAATGGCTCTAATAAGCACCTGGGGAAGAAATGAAGGCTAGCAACATATATGATTTTCTAAATATTTTTGAAATATTTTCGAGAATATTTTACAGAAAAATAATTAGCTCCTCAATTATAACTTTGCTTTACTAAACTCTGATGTCAAAGTCACAGCTTGTAATGCTCTATCAAGCCATACTTAAGCCCAGGCAAATTGAGAGGTGCTTTGCTAATTCAGACCAGGTGCTTGGGAGCTGGGAGGAGCAACGTATGGAGAGCATAGAATATTCCCCATTTGTGGCTACTCTGAGGCAATTGCTGGGTCTTTAATACCAAACCCCAAACTAGTCTGAGTCACAATAAATTATGGTTAGGCTGTACTCAGACCAGGAGAGGGCAGCATCTGATTACTCAAACAAGGCATTTGGCCCACAGTTGAAGAGTTACCATCTCCGTAGTGGGTTGGATTTTTGGGTTTGGGAACTTAAGGGGGTTTTTTGGGGGGTAGCATGTGTGTTTCTGCAGTGGAGGGGGTGGGTTTGTTTTCTTCTTCGTTTATTAACTCCTTTTTAATCATCTGGAGAAGTTAATTAATTGGTTTTATTGACATGTTCTAGATTTCAGACATATCATAGTACTTGTCTTTAATTCTTAAAAAAAAAATTAACCTGAGCAAGAACATCCAGAATGTAACTGATGATTGTAACTACAATTTCCCACACCTTAGTTTGCTTAACAAGGTGAATGTACTGGCACGAGCACCTCTCAAGTCTTGTTTCAGTGGCCTGCAGAGCAGATAATTCTCTCTCCAACGACTGCTTTTGATGCCCCATTTTTCTCATGTTCTACACAGGGGCAGGTCTGGTACAGGATGTTCTTTCAAGATCAGTGATGTGACCCAGTAACTGGAAACTACTGTATAAGCCTATAAATGCCAGCAGAGGATCTGATGGCTCCTGCTAACAGCTGCTCTCTTAATGGTCTCTTGTTCTGTGAACCTGTGCATTGTTTGTGAGAGCAGCCTGCCTGTTGCCCCTGAGCTGACAAGAATGACTTTTTCCTTAAAGAGAGGATTTAATTAAGAGTTTAAAAAACACAGAGGTCCAGAATTTCTCTCATTTTGGATGCCTTGCAGCTGGATATTTAAACTGTAGCACTAAAAAATTAATAATCAGTTTGCAAACTGTGGCCTTGGGTATGAAGTCCATATTCTTTCCTGAGACAGCGACATCAGATCAACAATGTTAAATTTCAAAGGTATTTACCTTCATGGCAGCTTTCAATTCAGAGGCATCATACTGTGCTGGTGTCTTCAGCAAGCCCAAGATCACTGCCTCCAAATGACCTGAGAGAGCAGACTTGAGTGCTGCAGAAAGTTCCTGTAAAACAGATGGGATGATGGAAGAAAAGAAATTAAAGCTCACTTCTGATCTCCAGAACATTTAACCTGCAGGGCTTAAAGTCTCCAAGCCTGCAGCAGTGTTTCTAACACAACTGACAAGAAAACAGAAACATAAAGAGCTTTCCTGCTGTGAAAGCCTAAGAAAGAAATTAGGGCAAAGGAATTTTTTTCTAATCCTCTGAAAATAAGAAGAAACGCACCAGTGTCTGACAAAGTGCTTGGAAGTACGATGCAGACACATCTGAACAGCTTCACTCCAGTCCTGAAGCACTGATGCTTTGTTGGAGCTAATAAGCACAGATGGATCCGAGTTTGACTCCCTGTGGTCAGTGCTTCCCCATCATACTCCCACAGTTCTCCCAGCAGCACTGTATTATTGGTGGTTTTCCTCTTATCCCAGCCGTTTACTAGCTAAGACATTGGAAAATTGCACACTTACTCCACTGTAAGACCCAGTTCCCAACCAGCTATCTGAGGAGATAAAAAATCATCCCTGAGCACTGCAAAATTACGCCTGTCTTCAAGGCAACTATCAGAAGACTGTAGCCGAAATCTCTCTTGTTAATTGCCAGTCAACCCTACAGAAAGAAACAGTCAGGGATGTTCACTGCAGAGGATGCAAATCTGCACCAAACAGAGTCAGAGCCCATATCCTCTTACGGGCTTCAGATGCAACTTGAATTATGCTAATTATCAGCTTCCATGTAGTGTATGTTACAAAGTTGAAATCCCTGGGATCAAGTCTGGGGTTCACACAGATCCATGTATTCCCTACACTGGAGTTAAATCTGTAGCATTCAGAAGGGAATTGCTGTATTTCAGTTGCTGGTTTCTCACTAACAATTAGTGAGCTGGAGAGGCAGGGGAAAAGGGGGTAGAGAAAGTGACCTCTGCTGAATTGCAGAGAAGTTCGTGCCAGAGAGATAATGAGCCAAGGCATTTAGTTAATTTCCAGAGTCACCCACTTAATCCAGGGCACTAATTTATGCTAATACTCTATGCACTTACTGCATGGATCGACCAAGGGAGGGAAAGGGGTTTGGGGCATCTGGCTGCTTTAGCCTGAGAAACATTTTAGTACAACCACTCCATTTGGGATATAATGCTCCAGCCTTTATTTGTGTGAAAATGGGTTCTTCAGAACTGCCACAGGAAAGATAGCACATATCTCTGTAATAAATTTTAGGGAATGAGTTGCCCAGAGAAGTTGTGGCTGCCTTATCTCCGGAAGCGGTTAAAAGGCCAGGCTGGACGGGGCTTTGAGCAACCTGATCTAGAGGAAGGTGTCCATCTTGGGCATCTAAGTTCCCTTCCAACCTAAACCAAGAGTTTCCATCAGACACTGCTCATCCCAAAGGAATGAAAAGAGAGGTAGACTAAGTGACATTTAAAAATTATAATCTATTGATGGATCTTGCAACACACAAAGCAAGCAGCCTAGGACAGCACAACATATTACCAACGAAATCTGCACAACTGCTGGCAAAGAAAACCATGAGACACTGTCCCTAGAAGATATACCTACGTGTCTTTTCACATCCCACTTCCTCCTCTCTTGCCTCCTCACATGTTTATCTCTCTGAGTAGTTTCTACTGCACATTTCCATTGTTTATACGACTGTTTTATTCTTTGGCACTTGTTAAACTTCTGATAAATTCAGTTTGTTCTTGGGTTGCAGCAAGGAAAAAAAGTGAGAAAGAAACAGATGAAAAATGTTGCAGATTTTCTTGACTGTGCATTTTTGTGGTCATGCAGAACATTTAACAAAGCTTTAAGTGACACACTTCATGACTGGGGTCCATTTATGAGCAGATTGTCCCAGCGCCCCCAGGGCAGCATGGCGGGGTGCAGACGTGTGCACACATGCACGTGTCCAACCTGGCCGTGCCTCTGCATACGCCTCTATCAGTCATGCATAAAAGCTGGTGAACTTCCAAAATATAACTCTACATTTACATTTGGTTTCAGATGAGTATTCTGGGATGCTACTGGAGGACTACCATTTGGGGTCTGGCAAACCTGGAAGAGATACATTCATCATAATCTGAACTCTATATAAAGTTTTCTCTTTTTCATGGGCACGAAACTTGAAATATGATAAGATTCTCAAAACTTCAAAAGAGAAGAGCTCTTGCCTCCTAGACAGCAAGACTCATTTTGCAGAGATCTGCACACATTTTACAGATTTCTCCCCATCAATAGATCAGTACCTAAGGTATTTCTGACAGGATAGTTCAACTCACTAAATCACTATTCCACAGCTGCAGTGCTCATAGCACAACTGACTGCAGACTTTTCTCAGCTAAGCTAGCTCTGTGAACAGAAACAGAACACTTCCCTTATGCTGAGTTGTCTTAACAAAACAAACAAAAATCCAACACCCCCCCAAATAAACCAACCAAAAGAAAAAAGAAAAAAAAAAAAAAAAAAAAAAAAAAAAAAAAAAAAAAAAAAAAAAATCAATCCTCTAAAGCATCTCTCTCATTTTTTCTTTCAAATGGAGGCACTTCATGCCAGTGACTTCTCAGTATTTTTAGCACATTTCACCACGGAATCCTGTGGATCCCACTGTGATTTCTGAAGGTGCTAGGAAACCACCATCTCCAACAGATTTCAGTCCCAGTCATGCATATTCAACACATTTCAAAGTTCTACCAGTTCTAAACTGGGACAGCATGGACAAAGCAGATGCATCTTTAGTTTCAGTGAAAAGATAAACCCTGAAAAATCTAATTGTCCACAAGAAAAGTACTCAGTAATTACTATTTCTTCGTATTTTACTACCTTTTTGGTTCTCCTCTGATAGGCAAAAGCAATGTCCTGCCTCTGTTCATTGCTACGGTTTGTCAGGATGTTGATGATGGTGACCTCATCCACACCTACAAAGACACAAGACACAGAGTTAGAGAAGCTTTCTTGTCACTGTTCCCCTTGTATCAGGATGCTCCCCAGCACTCCAAACACAGCACATGGGCTGTCTGGAGCAGAGCTCAGCAGCTCTCACTAGTTAGTGTTTCTCTTGTCCCGGGCCTGGAGAAAGTGCTACCAGTTAGAGCCCAACTTCTGATGGGATGCAGATCTTTGTACACACCTCAAAGTCTAGTTTGTGACCAGCTTTGCTAGTCTGTCTTGTGCTTCACCTCTGTGTCTGTGCACTTGTGTCCAGGCACCCAGAATTCTGCAAGAAGTTTCTGAAGAACACAGACTTTAAACCTTGTACTTACTAAAGCCTCTCCTGTCATTTTAGTGGAGTGTTTTCAATTAAGGCTTCTTAATAAAGCAGTTATATTTTCTATTTAACCCATTTAATCCATCACTCCAAACGCAGAAATGGGAAAATAAACCAGCATATTTAATTCAGCATGTTTCAGAGGCTCAAAAGACAGAAGGGATTTTTGACACTGGAAGAATTAAGTATGCTACTGCTTTTTGAAATCACTGGAAGATCCATGCTGAGCTGTAACTGGCATGCCTAGAGGAGGTGGATGCTCAAACTCCCAACTTATCTTTTCACTTTTAAGTAAGTGAACTCCATATCAGTAAAGGTTTAGTTTTAAGAGAATCATTCCAAATCCGTGCACTTCAATGCAACTGTCAGCTTTTGAAGCAAACAGGTGGCTCTAATCCAGAGGACAGAACAAGCCCACAACTTCACCTCAGTTCTTTCGGTTTAATGAAAGTATTATGAATAGCTTCTTTCACACTTGCACACACATCAGCATAAAAGATGATTTCTTGATAAAAACCCCAGAAAGTAAGGACTGGATCAGCAGCTACTAGCAGGACTCAGATCCCTGCCAGAATCCAGCTACATTTATTTTCCCTATTACCCAAAGTAACCTGAAACAAAGAACTGCAACAGATATTGTAAAAATGGATCATATAAAGTAGGAATCTTGCAAAAGACCTTTCAGCCCCTAGCTGCAGAATCTAAAATTATAAGTCAAATCCAAAAATCTTTTCCCTTTCTTCACCACATTTTCCATGATGAAATACTACACTTGGTAGCCCCGTGTCCTCAGCTTGTGCTGAGGCAGACCTACATCGGTGCTCTTATTCACACAAGCTTGGCCTGCAAATGATGCCAAAAGGCCCTGGAAAGCATTATGTGTCTGAGTTACAAACTCTGGGTTGAAAACAGGCTGACTGCACATTTCAACCATAATCTAGTCCTGCACATTTTAAAGTGTTCCCACATTATAAAAGGAAAACATATTCTCCCTGTCCAGAAACAGCCACACACAGACATAGAGCCTTTCAGCTGTTGCAGGCCCACAGCACAAGCCAATGTCTTAAGCTTTTTAATAAATTCTGAATTTAAACCATTCTTGGCATTCAAAAAAGCAAATGACATTTTCAAGTTGTATCACAATTGCTATAGATTAGAAGCCCACGAATGACCGACTGCATCCAAGCTTCTTACGCATACGCTATGGAAATATGAAGTTAACTCATTGCTCTGGCATGCGGTGGAAAGTAAGTGCTTGTACTTCATTCACACTTGGAAAACACGCTGCATGCACAGGATGCTGACTCACAGCTGCTGAGGTGGGGCAGACCAGGACAGCAGCTCAAACACTTTG
This sequence comes from Oriolus oriolus, assembly GCA_013400235.1. NCBI lineage: Eukaryota > Metazoa > Chordata > Aves > Passeriformes > Corvidae > Oriolus > Oriolus oriolus. The sequence continues at coordinate 1,319,016 of VXBT01007386.1, read as the reverse complement.
CTAAAGTCTCTGAAAGTTTCATGGCAATGAAAGAGAGTTTATTTCCAAATATATTCTGGTTAGGCAGATTTTATCCCTGCATTTCTATCAGTGGGGAATGGAAAGAAAAATTCTGCTTAATAACAGCTTTTCTTGTGAAAGAGGCAATGTGTGGCATTGGTAAGATCACAGTGCTGGAGCTCAATCAGCAAAAATGAGGAAATGAACATGAACGGGGCCAAAGGGAAAAATTTAGATGAAACAAGACCACAATCTCAGCTCTGCTATTTTGCTTAGCAAGGGTTCGCCAAACGCAAACCGTGTTGCTATGAGGTATTTCTCTAGTGACAGTTTTAATATTTGGAATGTGTGACTGATGCAGTTTCGTGGATTTCAGGCACTGCCCTCTCTCAGCAGCAAGCCAGAAGACATCCTCTAAAAACTTTAATTTCATAATCTTAAAAACCCTGTCGAAAGATATGGGTGTGTTGGATATACTACATAAACAGAAGACCCTTCTGTAAGATTGAATTGACTGGTTTACATGTTATCATTGCTTTACCAATTTCTGGATATAATAATTTATTACAGGTCTATGTTCTAAGCCCTTTCCTACAACAAACCTGTGCCTGAATTCTGCCAGCCATGGAATAAAAAAGTATCCCGTGAGACCTCAGTAAAAGGTTGCAAGTAACAACTATTCACAACCTAGTCTGACAAAATTATTTAACAAGTACTTGAGACACACAAAGTCTCAATGCTAGGAAATAACTCTGAAACAGAAAAGGGACACTTCAGCAGTTGTCTTTGCTACAAAAAAAAAATGAAAAGGAAATCTAACATAAGCTCTGTTAGTGCCCTTCTAGATAGTTTCTTCTGTTTAGGTTCATGTACATCAGCTAATCTACACACAGGGCACAATAGAGCATTATAAAGAAATTAAACAGCTTCTTGTCCTATGCAGCAAAAAGCCAACATTTACAAAGGACATGCCAAGGCACCGGGTGAATTTGCTGCAGAAACACTAAAATAATAATGAAACATAGCCATGGCATTTATACCAAAAGGAACCAGCCAGAACTGCAACAAGTTATTTGCATTATGCAACCTCTAGATTGACAACTGCCAACTACAAACTGCTTTTATATGACCTGGAGTCATTTTTGCACATTTCCATTCCTAGGCTGGTGGATATATAAACCCCCTGCATTTAATTCAGCTCCACTCAAAGCCCTGAAAAGAACTGGACAATGCATTTGTGCAGTGTAGTTTTTGCAGGTAGATCTAAGCCCAAATAAACACATCATGGTATTTTCCAGAGGTCCCCTCAGACAAACAGATGGCTTGGCAACCTCTCAGGAATTAATCTGAAGAGTGTGCATGAATGCTGAAATATTTAAATATTACATAGAGCAGAACAGTCAGACACTCTGTCCTAGATCTTCTCCCTAAACCAGATACACAGCTGTTGTTTAGGCAGTAAAATAAGTTTTAGCCATTTTACACCCAATCACTAAAATGGAGATTCATGGCTCTGATTCTGGGATCCACTACCGAGACACAGCTGGATAACAATTTATATGGTAACTCTCCCAAACTGGCCCACCCTGATGGCAAACACCAGGCTTCAGGCACAGTTTATATAAGGTATAGCCAGAGATAAGACTCCACGAGATAGCATTTCCATAGCACTGCTATAACTTCCAACACACTGGAAAGACTGCTTTGGTGAGTGTGGAATACAGGCCCATTACAGTGTGTACAGACCTTGATTTTCAACATAAAGAAAGCCCACGGGTCCTGTAGAGAGTAAAGCCCCCAAATGGCTCCTACATGCCTGGGGTTTTTTAAAATTTTCAACCACAAAGCAGCTTGCATGTATATTTACAGCTTATCTCTCACTGTCTTAAAATGAAGAAGTCATATCCCTCTTCACCATTCTGTGATAACTTACATTGTTTATTTCTACTTTCTACATACAATGCAAACTAATTGCTAGAGAAATGGTGATACTTCCAAGGAAAATTGTAGCTGCTGTGGATATAGACAATTTGTTCATTATGGGTGTTATATTTTTTGTTCAAAAACTACTTAGATATTTCCCAGAATTATTTTAAAACTTGTTCTTGCAGGCAGCTCTTTACATCACTGTTCACAAAAACTAGCTCTTGTCTGGATGAGTCGGAATTCTAATTTGAGGAAAACCCCCACATACCTTTTAGAGAGCTCACATTTTAGCAAATTTTCTGAATTAGCAGATGAAAATATTCTGTTATAAAGCATTCTAAGCGCAAGGAAACAGTAACTGGAAGAGGGCTCATAACACTCCACTTCCTTATTTTCCACAAGAACACTTCTTTCGTGGGATTCTTTAGGGTGGAAGGTTCAGTATCAAAAGCAAAAAGAGATTTCCCCTTTAAAGCCACTGTCCAAAAATAAGTCCTGGATAACAAACTAATCAGCAGAGAGAAGCTCAATCCTACAAACACGCAGGTCCATGAATAAGTTCCCTATTATTCACTCAGAGAGTTGAAAATCACTTCTCTAATGAAATGTTTCCATGTATCTTAACTGCACTGCTTATCTTTGCTGGAAGAAAGTGGTAAAGACAACAAGAGCTTGACTTTCCTGACTGGCAAAGTTTTTGTACTGCCTAGGATGTTGCAATTTCCTTTTGCAATAATTAGCAGCTTCAGAGTTCAAATGTGTAAATTTGTACCTATCCTGAGAATCTGATGGTGTATTCGACATGTTTAGATTTGCCCTATAATCAGAGCTGCAACAAATTGCAAAGTCTAGACAAAACTCTACACATACACAAAGCATCTGCTGCCAAACCTGATGATATACATACACCCCTTTCACCAGAGAATTTTTTTAAAAAATCCAAACCATAAATGGTTCAAAATCAGAACTGAATCCACTTTAATAAGGAATTTCTCCAGTTAAACGAAGAAATCTTGTGAAAGGAAGCTTCGTGCTTGTTAGGGAGGGGATATATTTGACATTTTATGGCAAGTCAAACATGTGCTTTGCTGGGGCTGGTGGAAGACTTAGCATTTCTTTCTGGTGAGAAATTGTTTGGCTTTTAAATTTCTCCCTCTCCTGACATGAAGGGAAGCTACGCCCAGCTGTTGCTCCTCTGGCCTGGAGCAAGCAGGCTGGACGGGGCTTTGAGCATCCCAGGACTGGGACGGGATCACAGCCCCAGGAGTACCACCAAGGCATTACTTCAGAGCTGTAGTTCACACTCCCTGCTCTCCCGATGCTTTCAATATGCCAGAGGGGAGCCTATCTAAGAGCCTGGCTCAGACAAGCTCTCACATTGCCCTGCCCCTGAAATACTGCGAATTCATTTCAGAAACTAGTTTCTAGGACCTTCTTTGACCCCGAATTAATACAAGATACATGAGCATTTAGTTCAAAACCCAGGAGAAAAATGTTCAAACCACTCCTATGCAGCTGTCTGGAGAGCTGAAAGGAGGAAGAAATGCCCAATCCAAGTATCCAACAGAAATCCATGATTCAGAGCCCAGTCCCAAATCACTGCCAAGGGAGCTGACACTTCATTTTCAAGTGGCAGAAAAGAAGTAGAATTTGAAGTACTGATGAGTCAAGAAAAAAGTGGGCACTTCCAGTGATAATCTCAACAACTGGCTACAAACTTAAAAGCATATTCAAAGCATGCACTTAGAGTGTTCAAATTCTAATTTGGTTAAGATTCCATCAGTGCAGTCTGAGAAATATGACACCTCCTAAAGTAGGTATCCTTGAGTAAGGATATCAAAATGTTGGTCTTGAGACGCAGTTTTGTTTTGTTTTTTGCAAGCCAGCCTTCTATCTTACAATAGAATGCAAGCCCCAGCCCCTGCTGCTCACCTTTGGTCTTGATGGCTGTTTCAAGGGCTGCAGCGTCCCGGTCAGCATCAAAGTTTGAGTAGGCCTTCACTGTGGCATATGCACTTGGAGGGAGAGAATGCTGGAAGGAAAAGAACAAAAAGAACAAAAAACTTCAGAGTTAAATTATGTAATTGCTGCAGTTAATAAAACACGTGGCTCTTGGTTGCCTGGTATTTAGCCCAATGTTTAAATGCAAGAACTACCATCAGGTATCTGAGAAAATGGAATTCTACTAAGAGCCATTGAACTCTGCTCTCCTCACGTGTATTGTCCAGAAATCCATTCACAGCCACGCTTATTATAACACAGAATATATCCAAATAGATATTATATTTATTGCAGCAAAAACCTAACACCTTCCAAGTTTACTCACTAAACTTCAATATTCTAAAATCTGGAGTTTTCTGGCTAGATCTGAAGGAAAATGACTACAGGAAGCTAATTCCAAGAAAGTTAAAGTCTACAGTGTCTTAGATTTGAAGCCAATATTTTACTTTTGATTACAGGCTACAAATAAAAAAAAAGAAGGAAATTGAAGATTAACAATGATAAAGTCAGAAAAGGTTTTGTGCACTAATCTCAAGGACTTTAAAGATAACACAAAAAAATCCATTTAAGCCTATAGTTCTAGAAAGCAGAAGTTACTCATAATCTTTTGAAACTCTTGGCTTGCAGATACTTGCTTTAAGCAGCATGAGGCTTGCAAAACCAAATGACATTTCAAATTACTTCTGCTGAGAGTAAGAGGACTTGCAGGTAAGTTCACTTAGTAAACAGATGCACCATTTTCCAAGTTACCAGATTTTATCTGTTTATTGTTGCCCTCTCCTGAGGATTATAGCTGCAAACAGAGAGTGACCAGAACAGAGATTCAACTCTTCTCAGCTGCTTCAGTTTAAGCTAACAGCTTGTTATCACCTCCCAGGAGAAGGTTAAACTAAACCACAGATTTTCATACAAGTAGCTGGGTAATATTCACAAATCCCACTCTGCTGAGTTCAATTTAGAAACCTAAACCTCTGGCAGAGAGGTAGAGCTACTAGCACCTGAAATTGCCACAGCCATTTCCTAAGTGAATGAACAACTAAGCTTTCTTGGGAAAGATCCCCAGAAACTTTCGTTTCCATCTCTAACTCCAAAAGAAAGCTGGGTTCACGAACAGGACTAAGCTATCTTAATAGCCCTGGAAAATATTTTTACATGCAAATTTTTAAGAGGACAACTTTTAACTAAAAAATTCCATGCTTTCTGACCAGTTTCGACTCTATCCCTGTAGAGGTCACGATGTTCTGTACAGATTCCTCTGGCAGCTACCCCTGTGCCTTCTGGAGACAGTCTGTTTTATGCTGTGGACATGGGAAGTCAAAAAAGCACCAGTAAACTGAATAATTTTCTTTTGTCTCTTACCATCAGCTCAGTCCAGCAAAGTGGCCCCAGTTTGGCCCAGAGCCACACCACAAAACACAGCCTGTCCTTTTAGCGGATCAAATTGGCAATTGAAACCGTAAATGGAGACATGCAAAGCAGCCTCAGAGAAATCCGTGTGCCTGGAAGATTCCTAAAACAGGCACCCACCATCCTGGAGCACTGCTCATTAACCAGCACTCTGGATAATCTGAAGCAAGTCACCTGGTTACTGTAGCAGAGTTGGGTACCTCTCCTTCCACCCAACTCTAAGTATTTTCTGAGTGATTTGGATGGAGCACTTTCCTGTAAAGATGATACCATACACTAACAAAACACAGAGCATATCTGCAATTTGGTGGCCATTTTTCCTCTGTCCCTCCTCCCAAGGCATGTATCAAGTCAGACTCAGTTTCCTTGCCACCTGACAGGTCTTATCAGGGTGACTGCCTATGAAAAACAGCCATTTAAATTCCAAGCTATTCAATTACTCTGGTACACTTCTAGGTGTACCTAGTACCAGGACAGTAGGTTTTCAGACAAGAGAGCTTTCTAACCAACTTTCTGTTTAGTTCAGGATAAAACTCCTTACAACGTGGCAGTAAAAGTCCAGCTACGGGGCAACTTCACCACCCATTTGGGCCAAACTAAAGCAGAGAAATTGGTGTGTATTTAGTGTGCTTCAGAGGTCCTCCAACTGGTTTACTTCCTCTGAGCTTGATAAATTTAATCCTCTTGGGAAACATGAGGGAGAAGCAAGTATCACCAACAGCTGAAGAGGCTTAATTTAACCTAAAAACACCAGGGCCCTTTCACAGTCCCTACACCTGAGTATTCTGAGAATCTTTCTGCACTCTTGTGGAGACATGCAGAAACTGGGAGCACAGATCAACTTCAGCTCAACTCCATCCTCTCCTGGAAGGAAGGAAGGCTGAGGAAATCAGGTCCTTCACCTTCACTCAACTCAGCTGCTATACCACCGAGGCAGAGCACAGGACAGCACTGGGGTTCAGCCACAACCATTCTACACCCTCAAGGTTAAAAACTTTTTTAAGAGAAAAATGGGTGTTCCAAGTACTGTGTCTAACATCCGTTAATTGCTGAATCGTTGCTTAGAGGAACTGGTTTAATGCTGCAGAGCTACATGGGCCAGCTACTCAGCAATTCTGGCTTCCAACTTACAGCACAAACCAGCTGCCTGATCCTTCTTACACTCTGCAGCAGGATTTCTGACAGAAATGCTGCCATGGAACAGTATTCAAATCTGACTTTTGCAATTACTTGCAAGCATCAAGGAAGAAACATATCTGCCCTTGAGTACAGATTGCTTAAATATTATTCCAAAAGTAATTCTCCATTGAAACACACAACCATGAAAGCTGAAGACTTGACTGCTTTCACACTACAAAACCAGTTTTACCACTTACAGCGCACTGGCCAGTTCTTTGCAACAGCTCTTCCACAAACATTGTCTGGTATAATTAATTTCGCAACACGTAACAAAAATTGGCAAAATACTTGCTTGTAGCGAGCTCAGATCTGGAGTTACCAGCTCTTTGATTTATATGTGTCGCAAGTTCATTAGCAACGTGGTGAAATAATGCAAGGATAGCATTCACTTCCCCTTCAGTGACAATCACAGAACCACAAATTCATGGCATGATATGCTGATACCACACTGGTAACCTACCATCTAACTGCAACTTAAGAAATCAAACAAAGACTGTGGCTTTCTGGTATTTCAATAAAACTGTAAACCAAGTGCAGATGTGGTGAAAAATACACAGTCAAAACCAACACAGAAAATGAGAAAATAAGTTTGAGAAAATAAGTTTTTTCAAGAGCTAGTTTGGTTTTGGTGATAACCATTACAGGAATTAGATCCCCAATATTTTTGTTCTCATAACAGTCGCCATTTCTAACTGAAAAAAAAAAAATCAGAGGGTATCATCAAAACCGAACATATTTCCATCTTCGGTTCTCATCCTTAACTCACTTGTTCCTTTGGTAGAAACAGGGACACAGATGCAAACCAGCCATTGTTTGCCCTGTGATCTCTTTGATAAGGCTCAGCAGGAGGATACTGCTCATGCTGCTGGCCACTTAGAAGAACTCTCATTAAATCATGTAACTGTCCTATGGTTTACAGCTGGTTTGTGGATGAAAACTGATCACTGCTGATTAGGATTTTAGCCAGTAAAAGTTTAAGAGATGTGTGGAATCTTGTAAACTGTACAGCTCAGTACAATTGCTGGTGCAGAGTCCTGTAAAAGGAACAAGATGAGACATTTAAGTAAAACAAACTTTTCTTGTTTAGATAATAATACTTACATCTCCTTCAAGGCTGAGCTTGCTTAAAATTTCATGAACAGTGGACATCTTGAAAGAATGCTGGAGGGAGAGGAAAAAAAAGACAAAGTAGATTTAAATATAATTACAGTTACATCAGTGTGTCACACCAGTCTTGAAACACTGCAGCACTTCAAGTGACACAGTCCAATGGATCTGCTAATACCTAGCAGGAAAGAAGATTTAAGAGTTTCCAAGCCACACCACCACTAATAATGCAACAGCAAGAGGTCTTCATTCCATTGTACAATAAAAATTCCTTAAACAAGCATGTCTTATGCATTTTAGATACTTAAACAGGAATTGGAGAATCTCTGCCTCAGAAACAGTGCTGCCTAAGCTGACAACTCACTACCAGGAAAATTATTCAGAAACATTATAGCTTGGTCCAGCTTAAAGTCAAAGAACAGCAAGAAATAGTAGCATTTGAATCAGATGCCAAATTCCTCAAGTACTCAGGAAATGCAGTGGAATTATTTCTTTTCATGCAGGCATTTTACAAAACCATAACCCAGTTCAATCTTTAGCCCTGGATGCTGGGTCTTGTGGTTTTGTTGTAGCTCCCCAGAACAAACACCACTTAGTAACACGATTATCAGAGATGAGGTAATAAGGACTAGCTTAAAATGGCAGCTCCAAAAATAAGAGCCATTGTGGCAAGTTAATCAGTATCAATGCTCCATTGCCAGGACCTCGATAACATCTTGCCTGTATATGTAAAAAAATAGGGAAAATCCCAACCCTGAGATAGATTACACACATTGCAGAAATGAACATTGATGTGATAAGTTTGTGTTACAATACTTCACCTTTTTAAAACTCTGTTTTCTGGTCAGGAAGTTTGCCAGAGCTGTATTAGTGTTTTAGTGAAAAGGTCTCTCAACCAAGGAAAGCTTTTCCAAAGGTTGTAAGCCAGGGGCAATATTTAAAAGGCTTGATGCATTCCCAAAACCCTGCTCTCAAATTTCTGTATGGAAAGGACAGACACTGCCGCTCACATCCCGTCACCCAGGATGGCACCTGCAGCAAACATTATTTGCTGTTAAAATGAAAGCTTTTTTCCCAGGACCTCTGCAATTCAGCTGCAGAGAGCATTATCAAACTGGGAAAAGAGCTGGCTTCAGGAGAGGGGAAAGGGCAGCAGCACCTCAAAACCAGTGGCATTCCACTAACTGCTAAGTGAGCCTGAGACCAGAACTGCCCTGTTTTCAGCTGGGTGCCACACCCTTCACTTTCACAATGTCACCGGTTCCCCAGCCCAGTTCCTTGGCTCCATGCCCTCCCAGACAACTCCCAGCTATTGTGCAGCCAGTCCTGGCTACATCCTTTCAAACGGTTTTCAATCCTCCATCAGCCACACTTCTGATAGGATGGGGGCTTCCTCAGTACCAGGCACCCAGGCCAATTTCCCAGACAAACCAAACTCCTCTCCACTCAATGACCCATTAAGGGGCTTGGGGAACCAGAAAGAAGTTTGAAATAGTTTCTTAAAAATGGTGATCTGGTTAAACTCTAGAAAAAGTGTTAATTTTAAAATTTCAGCTCCTGTAAAGAGAAAAGCAAAGAAATCTTTACTTTGGGCAAAAATAGCTAGTGTTAAAAGAATAAAACACAGCAGCACAATTATAGTATTTTTGTAGAGTAGGTGCTGTTATCTCACCTTCCTCACTTAGAATACAGAATCTTCCATCTTCTGAAACAATCTACGTTTAAGTAACAAAAGCAACTTTACTTTAAGCAAAAATTAGGATTCCAGGGGAAGAAAACTAAGAGGGAGACCAAAAATGACAGTTGTGCACTGATATATTTGAGAAGAATTTTTTTTCAGAGGAAAAATCCAACCCAGGCCTTTAAAGACAGGTTGCAGAAGTTGTAGTAAGCTGCTACCTGCTGTTGGCACTATTAACCATGCTGGTTAGAGGGGATTGATATATTCCTGAGTTATGAAATTCTTAATGTTTACACTTAATAAAATGAAGAGCCTGTGAGACCTTTGTACTCTGACAGTGTTTCAACCACTACCAAAGATGAGCAACTGATGTCCTTTAGCTTTGCCTGTCACAAAGAAAACACCAGTGAGAGCTGAAGCAAAGCAACTGCAGCATAACCTTTCACATGAAAACAAACAAACAAACAAACTACTGAACAGCTTTTTGCAAGACTACTGTTTCTAAGTCAATTAAAATCCACACTGAATCAGGTTTGTTGGAACAAAACACTCGATCAGAGTCCAGGAACAGAACTAACACACCCTCACACAGAGCTGGAACTCCAGGTTCGTTTCACCAGCACACAACAGTGCTATAGCAACTGACTGCTCATCCACAGCAAGCTGGCAAAAGAAAAAACGGGAGTTCTTGCAAGAATCTTTGCAGAGAAAGATTTTTTTACCCAGAGAACAAACACAGCTCTTGTCACACCCTGCTCTGTAAAGCACTCGTATTTGAGAACAGACTCTCACTGTTCTCTGATGGACTGATTTTATCTGATGTAGTTTTGACAAGTTCTGGATGGGTTTGAACATGTATATAGAAAATACTTGCACTAGCCTGTTCTTCCTTACACTGGGAAGGAATCAACTTCTACCTTCCAGCTGTAAACTAATACTTTAATACCTTAAGACAAGTTTCTACAACCAATTTCTAAATGCACATTACACAATCCTGAATCACACTATTCTACTGAAAGAGATGGCGTGCTTTGACCTCAACCCTCCCAGAAAGCACTGGTTTGCAGGTCTGTTATACTGGCCCAGTCTCTATTGACCAACTTATCCCCGTAACCTTTCGGTAACGGAAGAATTCGTGCTTAAAAGCAGCCCCGTATCTTGATTCCCAGGGCCAGCTCACACATATTATGGAAAAAACCCCTGTGTTCCATGGAAAAGTTTCAGGTATGCACAAACAACTGCATTGCTCAATAAGCAGAGTTAGCATTTTAAGAAGCATTTATTATACTAAGCAGAGATCTGAGCAAAGGGTGTTTCCCAGACATCTGAGCCAAGGAAATGGCATCCCCGGAATGAGAGAATGGAAACTCTTCCACTTGGAGCACACTGATGTCCAAAAACTAGGGCAAGCCTGTTAAACGGAGGAAATGAGAGAGAGTGAGGAAGACCTGCAGCATCTGCTGTAAATGAAACAAGGACTCAAAATCATTCATTTATATACAGTGCTAAGCAGGAGTACAAACAGGCCAGGCTGCATCTCCTCAAATCACCCAAAAAGGTTTAGCACATCATTTAAAGCCACTATTTGGAGCAAAAAGAAAGCCAATCACCTTTAAAGAATTTCAAAACCTATTAAACCACACTGCCTCTAACATATTTGAACCATTCTCTTCCACAGACACTGCTAATAACCCAGGAAGTTCCATTCCAGAAAGATACTATGCACATACAAAATTAAGGACTTTTGTTTCTTCAAATTCAAGTTATTCTTGCTTTTGAGACTTTACAGGAAAACCTGTTGGGTTTGGGGTTTTTTTTGTTCATCAAGGCAAACTATACCAAATGTTAGCCAATGGAAGCTGTACTCACTAGGGCTGCTTATCACAACCAGCTCTACCAACAGAAGGCACACACAGGGATGAATCACTCAAGAGCACAGAGGTTCCAAGAGTCTTTCATTCTTGACCTGTACATCGGGGTCTGCACCTCTGTGCAGATACAGCATTTGAATACGAACATAAGAACTAATGTTAAACAGAAGCTGCCATGTGTAAGCATGTAACTCTCTTCTGCATGACTATCCTGAAATCATTTCACTTCTTTCAGTTAAAATACCTGGCAACATTCCTCTGCCCTACCTCCCCTCCTCACTCGAGGAGGAAGCAGTGGCCGAGCTGACTCACGATCCAAAAGGCAGCAGCAGGATCTCCTCAATTCTGCTCATGGCCGGGCAGGGTGGGAGGCAAAGCCACGCCCAAGCCTGGCTGTGCGAACAGGGAGGCGCACGGGGCTCCGAGGCGCATCGCGGGGGAGCGCCAAGGCAACCCCCGGGGAGCGCTGCCCACCCGGCACTGCCCTGCAGGGCTTTCCTGCTGCCCGTGCCAGCGGCGGCATCTGCAGCGGCTCTGGCAACCGCGGCCGCACCCTGGGCGAGAAGGGAAGGGAATCGAAGTGAGGCGAAGGGGCCGCTGCCTCCGGCGGGCTCTGGGCTCTGCCGTCTCTGCGGGAGCAATTCCAGCCTCGCTCCTGCTGAATGAGCACCGCTTTCAGCGAGCCCGGCTGGCGGCCCAGCTTCTCTGCAAGCCTCCGCGCCGAGAAGCCAACTTACTATACCATGGGCAACCCAGCTGAGCCTTTGTATACCTTAACGACGAGAAGGAATGACTATCTGGGGAAGTCTGACGAAGTTTGGGACCGGTTCCTCTTTCCTGAGTGCTGCTACCACACCCAGAGTTGCTGCGGGGCGCACGAAGCTTCCCGAGGGCTGCCTCGCCCACGGCCCCACTGTCCCAACGTGGAACCGAGCACAGAAAAAAGTAACGGGCAGGCAGGGCCGGAGGAAGAGGAGCCGGGTGCAGGAGGGCGGCGGGCACCGCCCCGCTCCTCATCCTGCCCGCGCAGCGCCCGCTCGGCTCCCGCCGCAGCAGCGGCTCCCGCAGCGCGA